>CM048747.1:292559766-292982266 GCA_026315105.1 Locusta migratoria | reverse complement strand
CCCTTCTACCTTTACTGTTTTGTATAAACAGTAAACATGTGGGTTGCGCCAATTCTGCAGGAAACTCCTCCAATTGCGTTATGAACAGCTGCAGTATCATTGTATAAATGGGAGTATTAACATTCAAAGGCTTCTAATTCAGGAAGTATACGTACCCCTTTGATTTGTAGAACACATTCTTAGACATCAAAGAATCTTGAATTTAGCGTTGAGGGCAAATTTGTGGGGTACAATTCACAGAGGAAGACTGAAAGACGAATACAGTAAGAAGGTTTAAATGAATGTGGATTGCGGTTCGTAAGAGGATTCGAATGCACTACGAGAACTGCAAGAATCAACCACACGGAGAGATTCACTACACCAGAGATGGGAGAAATTTCTACGTGATGGCACAAAGCACACGGACGATTTGGCTTAACACATGCAAATCCCAAATGAAAGAGTTAGACCAGAAATCTGTACGCTCCTAGGCTATCTTCTACTGTCTGCTGGTTTGGCTCACACACACACACACGCACACACACACACACACATACACACGCATGGAGGCTTAGCACAGGTAAGGGATCTTGGAGGACGCTTTGATCGGAAGGTTATTTTTCGGTTGACCGTGTGTATCGTGGGCCTAAGCCAGCTCTGACACGTCGATCGGCATGCGACTCGTGACATGGGGCGTTGAGGCGACAGTCGGCAGCACATGTTATGATTGACAGTTTTCACGCGTGAGTCGAAATGTTTGGTTTCACAGTACGACAGGTGGCATAGCTGACCTCCAGCTGTCGACTGGCAATTCTGCGCAATTGGCAACTGATTTTGACGCGTTCACGCGTTCGCGTGAGTGGCAGAAAAAGGATTGCGTCGACCTTAGTCCAACTGCTTGTTCGCCGCACCTGAGGATGTCAATTAGTTTTTTCGACGAAATATTGTACAGTTTCTGCGGCAGTGTACAACGTCTCACCAGAGAATCGTATTTACCTTTAATTCAAAAGTTACGATTTTATGCAATTCGTTTGAATTTTCCGACGTTAATTTATAATCATCCAACATTTTGTGAGAATTTTCCTTCTATTTACTTCTCCTAACAATTAAGACCTCATCAAAACGAAAATGAGCCAAACAGGCCGAAATGGTTTGAAGTGATGTTCTTTCATACATGCTATAAAAATATACAGAGTGATTATTATGAAACATTCAAAACGCTCTAAAAAATACCACTCGTCTGAATGACGCCAAATTATAACGGAATATTATCGGAGAAGGGGGAAACGTGCGTCAGAAGATAACTATACACATATATTTTTTAAGTTGGTATAAACACGCCGAGTACACCGCTTTTCCTCATTTCTGAGACGTTCGCGATGACAGTCTCAATGAGCATCGCGATCTACTTGTAAAGGTGCTTTACACGAATGATGACTGTGCACAAGTCGCCCTGCAGATGTTTCGGATGCTGAAGGGTATCGAAAAAGGCGTTGGTACTATGACTGCCGAGGATCTGGAGAAAATTATTCCGAAATTCTTTGGTGTCCAACGTGGTAGAGGAAGGAACCTGATTTATTGATGACAGTGGAAGAAGTGGCCATAGCAGTGCGCAAGGAGACGAGTAGTGATGTAAAAACGTGTAGTGCACAGAGAATTGCCCGACCACTTGACAAATCTGTGAGCAGAGTGCGTAAAATCCTACGAAAAATCCTGCTTTGGGTCCGATGACCAGTATAGTCCGGTGCCGTGAACCCCAAAGCAATCAATGAATCATCTTTGTTTGTTATGCATTCAATATTACCCAAGGGAAACAATTGTTTCAACTGTCAGCCAGAGAGCGTTTCGCTTCAGAATTTCTTGCTCGCACAGAAGTGGACGATGAATTGCAGCGAAAGACTTTGTGGACAGACGCAATTCTGTCTGACAACGTATGTCACTGCATAGAATTATCTAATATTGGCAACAGAAAATCCACACGCAATTCAAGCAGCTGATGAATCGCCATTTCGGAAATGCTAAGCGTGTTGTTGTTGTTATGGTCTTCAGTCCGGAGACTGGTTTGACGAAGCTCTCCACATTACCCTATCCTGAGCAATCCTTTTCATCTCCTCATAAGAACGACAACCCACATCCACTTGAATCTGTTTACTATACGCGTCTCTTGGTCGCCCTCTGCGATTTTTACACCACACACTTCCCTCCCATGCTACATTTACGATTCCTCGATGTCTAAGAATGTGTCCTACCAAGCGATCCCTTCTTTTAATCAGGGTATGCCAAAAATTCCTTTTCTCACCAATTCTGTTCAGTACCTCTTCATTAGTTATGCGAACTACAAACCCCATCTTCAGCATTCTTCTGTAGCACCACATTTGAAAAGCCTCTATCCTCTTCCTGTCTGCACAGATTATCGTCCATGTTTCACTCCCATACAAGGCAACAAAATGCCTTCAAAATGCCTTCAAAAAGACTTCCTTACACTTAAAAAATTATTCGATGTTAGCAAATTTCTCTTTTTCAAAAATGCTTTTCTTCCCATTGCCATTCTGCATTTTATATCCTCTGCACTGCGACCATCATTTCTTATTTTACTGCCCGAGTAACAAAACTCATCTACCTCCTTTATTGCTTCGTTACCTAATCTAATTCCTTCAGCATCACCCGATTTTCTTAGACTGCACTCCATTACCCTAGTTTTGCTCTTGTTAATGTTCATCTTATAAACACCTTTCAGCACATTGTCCATTCCGTTCAATTGCTCTTCCAGGTCCTTTGCTGTATCTGACAGAATTACTATGACGTCGGCAAGACGCGATGTTTTTATTTATTCCCCCTGAACTTTAATTCCTTCACCAAATTTCTCCTTGCTTTCCTTTATAGCTTGCTCAATGTACAAATTGAACAACATTGGAGAAAGGCTGCAACCCTGTCTTACTCCCTTCCCAACTGATGCTTCCTTTTCATGCCCTTCGAGTCTAATAACTGCGGTCTAGATTTTGTACAAGTTGTAAATAACTCTCCTTTCCCTGTATTTTACCCCTGCTGACTTCAGAATTTGAAAGAGTGTATTCCAGTCAACATTGTCAAAAGCTTTCTCCAACTCTACAAAAGCTAAAAATGTAGGTTTGCCTTTCCTTAATCTATCTTCTAAGATAAGACGTAATGTGAGTATTACCTCCCGGGTTCCTACGTTCCTCCTGAATCCAAACTGATCTTCCCCGAGGTCAACTTCTACCAACTTTTCCATTCTCCTATAGATAATTCGTGTTAAAATTTTGCAACCATGACTTATCAAACTGATGGTTCTGTAATTTTCACACCTGTCTGCGCCTGCTTTCTTTGGAATGGGGATTATTACATTTTTCTTAAAATCTGAGGGTATTTCGCCTGTCTCATACATCCTACACACCAGTTCAAATAGTTTTGTCATGGTTGCCTCTCCCAGAGACTTCAGTAGCTCTGAGGGTATGTCATCTACTCCTGGGGCCTTGTTCCGACCTAGGTCTTTCAGGGCTCTGTCAAATTCATCTCTCAGTATAGTATCTCCTATTTCATCTTGATCCACTTCCTCTTTCCTTCCTACAACATCGTCTCTAAGTTCATTTCCTTTGTAGAGCTGCTCTATGTACTCTTTCCACCTTTCAGCTTTCCCTTCTTTGCTGAGAACTGGTTTCCCATCTGAGTTCTTGATATTCGTAGAGTTGCTTTTCTTGTCCCCAAATGTCTCTTTTATTTTCCTGTAGGCGGTATCTACTTTTCCCCTTCTTATACATTCTTCTACAGATTTGCATTTGGCTTCTAGCCACTCCTGCTTAGCCATTTTGCACTTCCTGTCAATCTCATTTCTTAGTCGTCTGTACTCCATTTTGCCTGTTTCATTTACTGCATTTTTATATTTTCTCCTTTCATCTTTTAAATTTAGTATCTCCTGTGATATCCAAGGATTTTTTGTAGGTCTTGCCTTTCTACCTATTTTGTCCTCTGCTGCCTTCAGTATTTCATCTCTCAATGCTACCCATTCCTCGTCTACTGTTTTATTTCCCCCTGTTTCTTTCACTTGATGCCTAAATCTCCCTCTGAATTTCTCCAGAACTTCACGTTCCTTTAATTTATTTTCCTACCTTTCTGCATTTTATTCAGTGTCAGCCTACAGTTAATGACTAACAACTTATGGTCAGAGTCTATATCTGCCCCTGGGTATGTCTTACAGTTTATCACCTGGTTCCGGAATCTATGTTTTACCATTATAAAATCTATCTGATACCTTCCTGTGTCTCCTGGTCTCTTCCACGTATACAACCTTATTTTGTGATTCTTAAACCACGTGTTTGTTACGATTCAATCATGTTCCGCGCAAAATTCTACCAGGCGACTTCCTCTTTCATTCCTTCTGCCCAGTCCATATTCACCTACTATTTTTCATTTTCTTCCTTTTCCTAATACCGAAATCCAGTCTCCCATCACAATTAAGTTTTCCTCTCCCTTAACTGTCTGAATAATTTCCTTTAGCTCCTCATATATTTCTTCGATCTCATCATCGGCAGAGCTAGTTGGCATATAAACATGTACTACTGTTGTCGGTGTTGGCTTCGTATCTATCTTGACAATGATAATGCCATCACTGTGCTGCTCATAGTAGTTTACCTGCATTCCTATCTTCTTATTCATTAGCAATCCTACTCCTGTGATACCCCCAACTGATTTTGTATTTATAATCCTGTACTCAGCTGACTAGAAATCCTGTTCATCCTGCCACCGAACTTCACTAATCCCCACTATATCTAACCTCAATCTATCCATTTCCCTTTTAAAATTTTCTAATTTTCCTACCCGATTAAGGGATATAACATTCCACGCTCCGATCCGTAGAATGCCAGTATTGTCTTTCCGGATGACAACATCCTCCTGTGTAGTCCCCGCCCGGAGATCCGAATGGGGGAATATTTTACCTCCGGAATATTTTACCCGAGAGAATGCCATCATCATAGTTTCATACAATAGAGCTGCATGTCCTCGGGAAAAGTAACGGCTGTAGTTTCCCCTTGCTTTCAGCCGTTCGCAGTAGCTGCATGGAAAAGCCACATTAGCTGATGTTACAAGGCCAGCTCAGTCAATCATCCAGACTGTTGCCCCTATAACAACTGAAAATGCTACTGCCCCTCTTCAGGAACCACACGTTTGTCTGGCCTCTACACAGATACCCCTCCGCTGTGGTTGGACCTACGGTACGGCTATCTATATCGTTGAGGCACGCAAGCCACCCCACCTAGGCAATGTCTGTGGTTCATGGGGGTGGATGCTAAGATTATAAGCCACCAATTCCCTACAGCCTGGCCGTTCCCATCATCCGTGTGGCTTCTGGCTATGGGGCCATCTGAAAGATGTTGTGTTGAGTGTTCCGACTGTGAACTTAGCTTAATTAAAGGCACGCATTGCGTGGCATATTTCTAACGTGACCCTGGAAACACTTCGATCAATTTTAGAACATGCTGTTTCTAGATTTCAACTTGTTGATGAAAACGGTGGACAGCGAAATACTCATGTTTTGCGCCAGTGATACGGAAATTCAAAATCCGATTTGATTTTGATCGATGCTTTTTATTTCTGTGTGATTTTTTTTTAATTTTGTTTTTATTTATTTATTTATTTGGCCTCAGGACAATTAAAAACCGATTTTTTCCATCCGATGTGCCGTGATAGATGGCCTTACGTAACTAACAGTGGCACACCTGTACACCCACGCACACTGAACAGTACAGTTCGTTTAACTTCTTACGTACACCATAGGCATTTTTTTTTCACATAAACTCTCGGGCGAACTGCCGGATGTCTGTAACTTCTTGCCACGATATTTCGGCGCAGTCTTCTGCCCATCTTCAGGTGAGTACCGCCGAAGTTCTGGCGAAGACGCTCTGAGCTGTGCTATTTATGACCAATTCAGTCGACATTGCGCATGCGCATACTTAGCGTGTCCGTTCACTACAACTACGTACGCTGCTCCGAGCACCCTCCGTTTTGGAGGCTTGCCGCTTCGATATCAGGTCGATTATCATTGTCATTCAGTTGCAGGGAACTACGCCGACTACGAAGTTTTTCAATGACAGGATTCCATGCAGCATTTACTTGGAAACCGTTGTTTCGATTGATAAGAGTCTCACTGTCAGACAATCTTATTTCCACAGATTCATTAATAATTGAGCTCCAAAAGTTTGATGTGTGGGCCACAATTTACGTTTCATTGTAGTTCATTGAATGACCTGTGGAAATACAATGTTCGGCGATTGCGGATTTGGTGGGCTGGAGTAGCCGAGTATGACGCTGGTGTTTCACAATGCGCTCCTGCACAGTGCGCGTCGTCTGCCCTATATATGACTTGATGCACTCGCACGGAATCCTGTAAATACCTGCTTTACGCAGCTCCAGATCGTCTTTGACAGAACCCAAAAGCGATGAAATTTTAGGAGGAGGGCGAAAGATGACTCTTACTTTATGCTATTTCAGTATTCTGCCTGTCTGCGATGAAATATTCCCAATATATGGGAGCAGTCTATTTGAAAGCCTCTTCTTATTCCTTGTTCTGTTCAGTCGTTTGTATTTGTGCGTCGCTCGGTTGACTTGCTTCCTTGAATACCTATTATCTAGAAATACTATCTGCAGGTGTTCCAGTTCCGTGTGAAGGCTGTCGGCATCAGAAATGGTATGGGCTCGATGGATTAAAGTCTTGAGGACCCCTATTGTTTGTACCAGATGGTGACAACTAGTAGCTTGTAAGTACATATCTGAATGAGTGGGCTTCCTGTATACCGAATGACCGAGTGAGCCATCACTTCTGCGTCGCACTAAGACATCTAAAAATGGCAAACAACTATTTTTCTCGAGTTCCACAGTAAACTTTATGTTTTCGTGTATACAGTCCATAAGATGTAAAATCTCTTTGTTCACGCCATGAGGCCACACTATAAAAGTGTCATCAACGTATGGCCAAAAAAAAAAAAAGAAGTTCAAATGTTTGTTAAGCTTATGGGACTTAACTACGGGGTCATCAGTCCCTAAACTTACAAACTACTTATCAACTACCTTATACTAAAGACGGCACAAATATCCATGCCCGAGGGGGGATTCGAACCCCTGACCGTAGTGGACGTGCAGACCGTGACTAGAGCGCCTCAGTCTCCTCGGCCACCGCCGTCGGCTATGGCCAAAACACTGTTGGTTTAAAAGTATCTGACTCCATTGCTCTCTCCTCAAAATCTTCCATAAAAAGATTGGTCACCAGGGGAGACAAAATACTCCCAATGGCGACTCTGTCAGATTGTTCATAAAACTCGTTGTTAAGTAAAAAATAGAGGAGAGCGTGTGCTAAAATAGCGCTGTAATGTCTTCATCAAACATGTTGCCAGTGGGGTGTAGATAATTGATAAAAGATGATAATCGATCTTATATCGAAGCGGCAAGCCTCCACCACGAAGGGCGCTCGGAGCAGGGTACCTAGTTGTAGTGCACGCGAACCCTAAGTACGCGCATGCGCAATGTCGGCTGAATTGGTCTTAAATAGCACAGCTCAGTGCGTCTTCGCCAGTACTTCGGCGATACTCACCTGAAGATGGCCAGAAGACTCTGCGCCGAAATATCGTGGCAGGAAGTTACTGACATCCGGCAGTTCGCCCGAGATTTTATGAAAATATCTGTTCGCCGAGAAAGCTTTAAACATCACATTAGGCATTGTTGTGCGATTCACTCGTTATTTGTAGTCGACCACTATTAAATTATGATGCTTACTGCGCCATCTATTGATCAATTTTCACTCTAATTATTTTTCGTCTGCCATATCTCTTTTTCCATTTTCCAATAATATTCCGCTGCAATTTCACATGATTGTGATCGGTGCTGTTATTTCTACAGCGTTTTGAAAGTATAATTGCAATCACCCTCTATATACCAGGTTTGCCACGCACAACGTCCTCTGTTGGCGTTAGTTAACCCCAGTTGCCACAGATATCCTGAGATTTTCCGAAAAAGAACTGTGAAGGAATCCCCTCACCTGCAGAGTTGAGATCTTACTAATGCACACCCATCCAGCGACAGCAAATTTTCAGTTTAAGTGTAACCGGCTCCTCTCTAGAAGCTACATATTTTGACTTTTCAGTGCGCTTTCTCTTCAATTAATTAATGTTATTGTGTGCTCGCGTTTTTATTTGATTCATATTTGCGTTACATATCTGGTTAGTGTATTATTCCGCCGTGTGAATCGCGTCGCGAGAGTCGTCTGTCTTTGTTTTCTGATTAGAAGCGACTTTTGATTTTTGTCTGCGCGTTCTCGTTTCAGTTTGTAAATTTGTAATGTGCTCTCGTGCATACTAGATTAAAAACCGCGTTTTAACAAACAGTGTAGTGTTCCTCTGAAGGCATCGCGACTGTAGGTTTTTTTTTTTTTTTTTTTTTTTTTTTTTTTTTTTTTTTTTTTTTTTTTTGTCGGCACTGTAATCATAAATAGTGACTGTGACTGCTGTGTGCGAATGCAGTAACGCTTCGCTCCCAGCTTCAAGCTGTGTTAACCTCGGTTGCACAGTTGGAAGCTTCGATCGAGGGGCGTCGTTGTTGCCGGCCGCGGTGGCCGAGGGGACTGAGGCGCTTCAGTCACGGTCTACACTGCTACTACGGTCGGGGGTTCGAATCCCCCCTCGGGCATGGATATTTGTGCCGTCCTTAGGATAAGCTAGTAAACAAGTAGTTTGTAAGTTTAGGGACTGATAACCCCGTAGTTAAGTCCCACAAGCTTAAAAAACATTTGAACATTTGGCGTCGTTGTTGTTGGCCGGGAGTGGGGACCGAACAGACTCCCGACGTCTCCACCGATCGGCCTGCGCCCTCGACATGCCATGAGACTGCTAGCAGTGAGGCAGACACCCCATCCGTGGTTGCGTGGGATGTTGCCCCAGTGCGTGGCAGGAGGCGCAAGACATTCCGTGGGACCGATGGTGAGGCCTTCCCAGTTCGTCTTGCGAACGGGTTCGAGGCGCTATCTGTTCAGGACAACGTTTCTGAGTCGGATGGTGTCTCTCATCCTGAGGTCACCACCCACCCTGCAAGATCCGGGCTTTCACAGATGGTGGGTTTGCTTGTAGTTGGGAGCTCAAACGTTAGGCGGGTGATGAAGCCCCTTATAGAGATGGCTGCCAAGGAGGGGAAGAAGGCCAACGTGCACTCCGTGTGCATACCTGTTGGAGTCATTCCAGGTTTGGAACGAGTCCTTCCGGATGCCATGAAGGGTGCGGGATGCAGCCTACTGCAGGTGGTGGCTCACGTCGCTACCAATGGTGTGTGTCGCTTCGGATCTGAAGAGATCGTCTCAGGTTTTGAGCGGCTATCTGAAGTGGCAAAGACTGCCAGTCTTGCTTGCAAGATGAAAGCAGAGCTCCCCATCTGCAGCATAGTTGACAGGATCGACTGTTGACATCTGGTACAGAGCCGAGTGGAGGGTCTGAATCAGAGGCTCAGACGGTTTTGTGACCGTGTAGACTGCCGATTCCTTGACTTACGCCATCGGGTGGTGAGTTTCTGGGTTCCGCTGAATAGGTCAGGAGTCCACTATACGCAGGAAGCAGCTACACGGGTAAAGGGGGCTGTGTGGCGTGGACTGGGCAGTTTTATAAGATAAGGGACTTCGGGGAAAAACAAAATGGGCAATCTCAAAGGGTGCAGGTGGATCACAGGAGAAATGTAGATCACGGGACTATCGGTATAACAGTTGTAAATTGTCGTAGCTATGTCATGAAAGTACCAGAACTTCAAGCGTTAATAGCAAACACCGAAACACACATCATTGTAGGCAGTGAAAGTTGGCTTAAGCCGGAAATAAGTTCAGCAGAAGTATTTGCGAAAGATCTAACAGTGTTCAGGAAGGGTAGATTAAGCAAAATAGGTGGAGGCGTGTTTGTCGGCGTAGAAAGTTGTATTTCGTGTGGCGAAGCTGAAGTTGATAGTTCCTGTGAGCTATTATGGGTAGAGATTGTAGCTGAAAATCGTAAGAAGTTAATAATTGGTGCGTATTACCGGCCTCCCGACTCTGACGATACAATAGCGGAAAGATTCAAAGAAAACCTAAGACTAATTAGAAAAACGTACCCGACTCACACGATGGTAGTATGAAGTGATTTTAATTTACCGGCCACCTGTTGGCGAAATTATAATTACAAATCAGGAGGTACACATAAAACAACGTGCGAAATTGTACTCGACGCATTCTCTGAGAATTACTTCGAACAATTAGTTCATGAGCCAACTAGAATTGTAAATGGATGTGAAAACACACTTGATCTCTTAGCAACAAATAATCCTGAGCTCATAACGAGCATCAAAACGGATACAGGTATTAGTGAAAACAGAGCTGTCATAGCGAGATTGAATATAGAAAGTCCCCAAGTTACCAAAAATAAAATAAAAGTATATTTCTTCAGGAAAGCTGATAGAAGTTAAATACATTGCTTCTTGAAAGACAGCTTCCATTCGTTCCTAACACTAAACGTAGGTGTACGCAAGATGTGGCTCAAATTCGAAGAAGTGGTATCTACAGCAATTGACTATACCAAATAAATTTAAGAAAAAATGTGATCCCCCTTGGTACACAGAACAGGTCAGGACGCTGATGCAAAAGCAAAATAAAAGGCATGCTAAATTTAAACGAACACAAAATCCCCAGGATTGGCGATCCTACACAGAAGCGAGGATCGCAATGGAGATGCCTACAATACTTATCACAAAGAAACTCTTTCTCGAAATTCGAATGAAAACCGAAAGAGATTTTGGTCATATATTAAACATACTAGGGGCAAAACACAAACAATACCCTCACTACGTGATAGTAATGGCGATCCTGCCGATGACAGCGCTACTAAAGGAGAGTTACTAAACATAGCTTTTAGAAACTCATTCACCAAAGAAGACGAAACCAATATTCCAAATTTCGAACTACGAACAAATGCCGTAATGAGTAACGTACAAGGTGATATCATCGGAGTAGTGCAGGAACTAAAATCACTTAACAACAACAAGTCTTCTGGTCCGGACTGTATAATTATTAGATTTCTATCCGATTATGCTGAAACGATAGGTCCTTACTTAACAGCAATATACAGCCGCTCTCTCAATGAAGGATCTGTACCAAAAGATTGGAAAGTTGCACAGGTCACACCTATATTCAAGAAAGGCAGTAGGAGTAACCCACTGAACTACAGGCCTATTTCATTGACGTCAATTTGCAGCAGGGTTTTGGAACATGTAGTGTATTCAAATATTATGAATTATCTCGAACAGAATCATCTATTGACCCACGGTCAACAAGTATTTAGAAAATATCGTTCATGCGAAACAAAACTAGCTCTTTATTCACACGAAGTGATAGGTGCTATCGACAAGGGTTCGCAAATCTATTTCGTATTTCTTGATTTCTGTACCTCACAAACGGCTTTTAATCAGACTGAGTGGTCGTGGTATATCGCCCAAAATTTGCGACTGGTAGGTGATTTCCTGTCAGAGAGGACACAGTTTGTAGTAATCGATGGTAAGGTACCGACTAAAACAGAGGTGATATCGGGCGCTCCAGAGGGTAGTGTCATTGGTTCTCTGCTGATCCTTTTTTACATAAACGATTTGGGAGAAAATCTAAGCAGCTCTCTTAGGTTGTTTGCAGATGACGCCGTCATTTACCGTCTGGTAAAATCATCTGAAGATCAAAACCAACTGCAGAACGTCTGAATAAGATATCAGTATGGTGTAGAAATTGGCAGATGACTCTAAATAATGAGAAGTGTTAAGTCGTCCATATGAGTACGAAAAGAAATCCATTAAACTTTGTTTACTAGATAAATCAATGAAAAGTGAAGGCCGTAAACTCCACAAAATACCTAGGAATAACTATTACTTCAGACTTAAACAGGAAAGAACACGTCGATAATGTCGTGGGAAAGGCGAACCAGAGACTGCGTTTTAATTGGCAGAACCCTCAAAAGATGCTACAGAACTACAAAAGAAATTGCATACACTACGCTTGTCCGTCCATATTTGGAGTACTGCTGTCCAGTGTGGGATCCGTATCAGGTGGGTTTGACGGAAAACATCGAATGAGTCCAGAGAAGAGCAGCTCGTTTCGTGTTGTCACGATACAGGGGAGACAGCGTTACGGAAATGACACAGGATCTGGGATGGGAATCATTACAACAACGGCGCTTATCGCTGCGGCGTGGGCTACTTACGAAACTCCAATCGCCAACATTCTCCTCCGAATGCGAAAATATATTGTTGACTTCCACTTATATAGGTAGAAATGACCATCAGAATAAAATACGGGAAATCAGAGCTCGAACGGAGAGATTCAGGTATTCTTTCTTCCCACGCGTTATTCGAGAATGGAATAGGAGATAAATAGTATATTGGTGGTTCGATGAACCCTCTGACAGGCACTTAAATGTGATTTGCAGAGTATTCCATGAAGATGTAGATGTAGATAGAAAAACATCAGTTTATAGCTCTAACTGGTCACATAGCTCATCTCTTGAACCCTTGCTTGCCGAAGGCGATGTACCGGGATCGATTCGTGGGCTCTAGAAAGGTTTTTGTCTTTTACAGGCTGATTTTGCCTCACCATGATAATATGCACGAGGGCCAAGGCATATTAATTATTAGTTTCACACCACAGCAACATATGGTAGCAAATTTATGAAGAACACATAGTGCAACCATTCGTGCTTCACAATTTACATTACTTAATGAATATGTGTTTAATTGCAATAAAGAATGAGTTTAATAAAAGGTGTATTACATGCATACGTTTATTATTTCATTGTTGATAATACAAATGTTGAAATGCATTCAAATCCACCTCCGACCGGCCAGATTTAGATTATCCGTGATTTTACAAAATCAGTCCATTCAGATGCCGGGATGGTTCCTCTGAAAGAGCACGGTACATTTCCTTCCCCACCCTCAACCAAAACTTCAGGCGTGACCTCTTTCTCCAATGAGCACCCTGTGGAAGGTGCGTTAAAAGTTTTCTTCCCTTCTCTCTTGAATTGCTTGTTTGCCTTGATGGATGCATCGATGTACATCCTCTTGGTATTATCATTCACACCTCTTAACGTTTACGCATATAATGAGCGTATTAGTTGTTCTAACATATCTGTATATCCCGGTCCGTTATGTAAGCAATGAGTCACCCCCACAAAAAAAAAATCCCTAGGGCGTTGAATCACACCAATCTCTATGGCCATCGAATGCAACCACCATGACCTATTCATCATTAAGAGTGCACACCGTTGAGATGCTCCGCAACACTTCTTCAAAAATCGGATGCTGCAACATCATGCTGAAACCACTGTCTCATAGCTAACTGAAGTGGGACGTCTTCCCATAATGAAGAGAAGAGACAAATTAAAAGGTCATCTGTTAGGCACAATGAGTTTATAATAAATGTTATGGAAGGAATGGTAGAAGGAAGAAGAGGCAGAGGAAGGACCGGATTGCAGTACTTGAAACAGATTCAAACAGATATAGGAGTGGAATCATATCAGGAAATGAAGAGGCTATCCGAGAACAGAGAAGTGTGGAAGAGAAGAACTGCTGCCAATCAATCTTCGGATTGAGAACGAGAGAAGTAGTTAAAACTGGAGTTACTTCCACGGGCCTCTAGCGTAAACCAGTTACATTTCTACGAAGTTTTCAAAATGTACAACCATTTTAGGAGAAGTTTTTAGCATTCATCTGGATTTATTACGTTCTAAAACTACGGTAAACTTGCAAATGTAACTTTTCACATATTAACAGCAACAGTTATTTTCATGATTTGTTTACAATGACAGTGTAACTTAATGCCCGAAACTCTCTTTTTGTACACTAATGGTTTGAAAATGGACGGTCTCGTCCGAAACTACTCATAGAACTCAAAATTGTCCAACTGCGACGAGAAAATGAACAATAAATAATTTCACAAAAAGTTTTTACAGTGGCGGATCCTGAACCATCCATACAATGAATTTTCTTAAGGAACAAGTTTGCCTTTCTTCTGCTCTGAGAGGGACATTTTTCAGCTGGTTGTCATTTTTTCCTTGGGACAACAGTGTGTGGTACGTGTATAAAACAAATCCTGAGTATCAATAATAAGGTGAAAATCTCTTTCTATTCCTCTCTACCTTTACATACAGGGTTTGAGAAATAACAACCAGGAATTCATTAGCTTATCTAGAGGAGATACGGCCGTAAGATGTCTAAATAAACTGTTCTTGAAATGGAGTGATTAGTATTTCGCGTTAGACAAGGGTGGACACACCACCAGTGTTCGTCCGTCGGGTATGAAAGCAATACCTCGAGAATGCAATGATGTATTATTGTGCTCCTAGTTTTATGTAAAACTTCGGTGCCTCCGATGCGTTTTATGCGGGAAAGTCGTGAAACAGTGCACACTTAGTATTTAAGTACTTATATCTTGATGATTCTTTCACTCTGCAGCGAAGTGTGCGATGTTATAAAACTTCCTGGCAGATTAAAATTGTTTGCCGGAACCGAGACTATAAACTGGGACATTTGATTTCGCGGTAAAGCGCTCTACTACTGAGTTATCCCGACACGACTCACGGTCCGTCTTTTCAACTTCACTTCTGCTAGTACCTCGTCTCCAACATTCCCAGGTTCCAGGTTCGAGTCCCGGTTCCAGGACACAGTTTTATTCTGCCAGGAAGTTTCTCTTACATCTTGTAGCTGAGAGGGTTAAAAGATACTTTTGTTATATCAAATTATTGCTGGTGTATTTATTAACAACATATTTCAGTTGCAGTTCAGTGTCAAACTATGCCTTTAAAACCTTTATTAATAAATATACACTCCTGGCCACTAAAATTGATACACAACGAAAATGACGTGCTACAGACGCGAAATTTAATAGAGGAGGAGATGCTGTGATATGCAAATGATTAGCTTTTCGGAGCATTCACACAAGGTCGCGTACAACGTGCTGACATGAGGTAAGTTTCCAATCGATTTCTAATATGCAAACAGCAGTTGACCGGCGTTGCCTGGTGAAACGTTGTTGTGATGCCTCGTGTAAGGAGGAGCATTGCTTACCATCACCTTTCCGACTTTGATAAAGATCGGATTGTAGCCTATCGCGATTGTTGTGTATCATATCGCTAAATTGCTACTCGCGCAACAATGACAGCAGAATATGGAATCGGTGGGTTCAGGAGGGCAATAGGAACGTCGTGCTGGATCCCAACGGCCTCGTATCACTAGCAGTCGAGATAACAGACATCTTATTCGCATGGCTGTAACGGATCGCGCAGCCACGTGTCGATCCCTGAGTCACCATATGGAGACGTTTGCAAGACAACAACCATCTGCACGAACAGTTGGACGACTATTGCAGCAGCATGGGCTATCAGCTTGGAGAACAAAGCTGCGGTTACCCTTGACGCTGCATTACAGACAGGAGCGCTTGCGATGGTGTACGCAACAACGAACCTGGGTACACGAATGGCAAAACGTAATTTTTTCGGATGAATCCAGGTTCTGTTTACAGCATCATGATGGTCGCATCCGTGTTTGGCGACATCGTGGTGGACACACATTGGAAGCGTGTATTCGCCATCGCCATACTGGCGTATCACCTGACGTGGTAGAATTGGGTGACATTGTTTACACATATCGGTTACCTGTTGTTCGCATCGACGGCACTTTGAACAGTGGCCGTTACATTTCAGATGTGTTACGACCCGTGGATCCACCCTTCATTCGATCCCTGCGAAACCCTATATTTCAGCAGGATAAAGCACGACCGCATGTTGCAGGTCCTGTACGGGCCTTTCTGGATACCGGAAATGTTCGACTGCTGCCCTGGCCAGCACATCCTCCAGAGCTCCCACCAACTGAAAACGTCTGGTCATGGTGGCCGTACAACTGGCGCGTCACAATACACCAGTAATTACTCTTGATGAACTCTGGTATCTGTTGTAGTCAGTTCTATTATAATATATTTGTCCAATGAATACCCGTTTGTCATCTCCATTTCTTCTTGGTGTAGCATTTTAATGGCTAGTGGTTTAGAAGTCTGCTCGTTCGTTCTCTTAGCCGCAACGTCGGGAAAGAATACGCAAGATGTGGTCAAAGAGTACGCAGTAACATAAATCACAAAGAAAACTGCATTGTCCTTCGTAGCACGTGTATTCTTCATGCCACCATTTCGAGCGATTGTCACACATTATATAGTCATCTGCGATAGGCTCCTTCTAGATATGACCATAGCTTTGGCAGCTCAACCCATGAAACTCCTTCTTGGATTTGGAGCTGGTTGTTTCTGAAGTTGATGGGATGGATAAATCCAGATTAGGATTAGAGATTCTGTTTTTCTCTGTAGTTGTACTTATCTCCTCTTGTCTTTGTCTGACTTCGACAGACGCATTTTGTAAGGAGATGCAGAAAAAATCTCGGATTTCTTCGCCTTGTTTTCCTTTCTTCTGAATAGATTATATTTTGGAAATTAATATATTTCGGATCTAAGCCTAAAGCTGAGTGTACAGAAAATATTTTTTCATTTGTTTCACGTCTCTGGTGATTTTATGTGACTGTACATCCACAGCAGCAACATCTCTTGTTGGTGTTGCTCTCTTTAGCTTTCGGACATTCGGCTCTCTCAATGATTCTGATAGTCCGAAGTCATATGCTGTGAAGACATGAAGAATGAATGGAAATATTCCTGTTAGAGCATCTCTTTCCCTCTCCACTGTAGCGTACTTTTAACCGATGCATCAAATAGTGCAAGAAACAACAGATGTTACTGACTCCTTCGTTCTGCAGTTTGTACTGCCATGGCTTGTTCCTCACAGAACAGTTATTCTTATGGCAATTATTGTTATTTTCTGCTCACACATATATAGTGCTTATAACTTTTGATTTACAATGTTCGTATTACATTATTTGAAACGAAAATCTATATTTACCTGCTGTAACCAATAAAGATGGCGGAGGTCTTTAATATTCCGTGTGGTGGCGTCGGTATAGAAACAACAATTGAATGTAGTTTCCCATCGTTGCTCAGTGTTCCCATTGTAGAGATAATGACACTGCGTACTCTTGCCAGTCACGTACTCTTACCCGACCTTACCCTATGTTACATGTATAAGCTAAAATGTAAAGTCTATGTCTTGTGTCTTTACCTCTGAAAATTACTTCAAATATATTGCAATACTAAACTTAATCTGATCCTGCAGTCACTGCGACGAATAACGAAAATAAAATCAACCCTTCAGTGAACGAAGGTATCGAACTGTAAATTGTGCATATATCAGTTTTTTCGGAGAGTAGATTTCTTATATCTTTTAATAAGTTTCATAGCGTTCAGAACGTCGTCTTTAAGATAATTGACACACTTGGTATCCTGATGAAGTATCAACAATTTAGAAAAGGAGAATATGGGAATAATAAATAAACGTCTATGTGTTCTAAAGAAATACTGGGGTCGAAACTATTTTGAGAACCTAGTTCTTCACCAGTGTCGTAAAAGTGACTCAGACTTCTGCGATTCGTATAACCACCCTTAATCATTTCTTGAATCATGGTTGGTTTATAAGAATATAATATTTCCCCAAGGAAAAAGTGGGGAGAGAACAACAATATTCTGTTGTTTAAATGTAGACATTAAGAGTTATCTACGATTATCTTCTCGGATGCTAAATTTCAGACGACCCTAAGCATCGTATTTCAGTACATTACGCACCTTTGCTAACGAAACATCGTGTTTTTTCTTCTAGGATGCTAAGTTTCAGACGACCCTAAGCATTGTCTTTCAGTACATTACGCACCTTTGCTAGCGAAACATCGTGTTTTTTCAGCTTTATCTTGACAACGGAGAAAGATTTTCGAAAACGGATAAACATATCTAGATAAACATTTAAATATTTGATCATTTTAATTTTAGTTATTCAGATGTTTGCGACTCACGGTGTAAGAAGGGCTAAAATTCAGGTTTTGTATGTTTATGCAGAAGTTCGAACAGTTTAAGTCTATGGATCTCGGTAAAGGATAAAAATATCGAAAAAATTTAAAACGTATGTCGAGAATATCATCTTAGGAATATATGCCAGAAAATTCTACGATTAGTATTGAGTAGAATACATCGTAGTCTTCATCCTCACAATTAGTGATTTTAGTACCCACAAATCATGGTTTTTCGTGATTTCGTCAGGAACTGCCCATAAATATATGGTGCTTTGGTTAGTCGTATGAAGCCCACCAACGACCGCACGTAATGCGCAAAAAGTAATTGATTTGCTCTATTTGGATGGGCTCTGGGAAGTTCGTAATTTTTGTAATATTGACGCTGTGTTGTATGACAGCTACAGCATTGCCATTCTTCTAATATGTGAAAAAAATATCACTAGGCCAAAGCCTATCCAGAACACTTTCCCGTTTCACGATCAATAGCAAGCGAGTTATGGGCCTATGGAGAATCGCATATTGCCACCTGCCGTTCACTAACATATAAATACAGCGAACTGCTGTATGCAGTATATAAGCACGTTAACCTGAATCATCTTTTGAGTCAGCCACGTCCATATTATTACCATGATAACAACGTATAATTAGAATGGTAAACCCAATTGAATACTGATTCTCTTGTTATGTTAATTATTTGCTGAACTTAAATGATATCCAAAAAGTTCAAATATTTGTAAAGCTACTGGACGAAACTGCAATGATCATCACTCCATAGACTTACAAAATTACTTATGCTAAGGACAACACACATACCCTTGCCCGAGGGAGGACTGGAATGTCCGACGAGAAGCAGCCGCGATCTCAGGAGAAAGGTGCTGTAGTGAGCATGGCCATTCACGTGAGGCGGAATAATTTTTACATTCCTGCTACTATCATTGTACTCAGTAATGTCACATTAGTAGATGATGACTGAAACGATAAAGAAATATTTGTTCAATGTTTATATATCTTACAATGTATATTTATAAATTGTCTAACGGATACTGAAATAATTTCTTAATTTTGTCCATTTCTGGCAGTGATACTCCCTTGACTGTTTTATTCCTGTAAAATAGAATTAACTCGCCTTCAGTCACAAAAATCGTGTTTTACTTCTGCATGATGCTTTTCGAGCCCTGAGGATTCATCGTCAGTTGCCTCTATGTATATTTATATTTAATGTCCTGGGCCTGTGAAGATCAAATATGGGTGGCAACAAAATGTCAAAATTTTAAATACAGGTTCATACTATTAAAGAGACATAACAAGTGGTACACAAACAAGTCTGGTGCAGAATGAGAATTGTCTGCTCTGGTGCATATATGCAGGTTTAAATAACCTTAATAACAAACACTTTCCATCGCGAAACACATTGTGGAATAACAACAACCTAAAGAGTAACTGCTATGAAGATGTTCCACTTCTATATTAATAATATGCCCTGTACATATCAAGGTGTTCAATTTTTTATACATAAAGATTTTTTTGGATAGATTTTAAATGTTACACTTTCTACATAACAAATTTATAAACTGGCATTATTTCATAAGAAGTTTGTAAAAACATGAATTGTGGTTGAAGGTTGGCAATTGTTTTGTAATTCTGTTTGTGTTATCACGAAAAAATAAACTTTACAAATTACTAAAAAACTGTAGCTGTTAAATTCTTTTTGTTCAGTAAACAGGTTTACAGTATATTTTTCTTTATTTAAGAATATTACTACCTGCCCAAATAAATCAAGTGTTTTGCATTTACTTATGTGTGGAGTACTGTTAGGCTACTGTGGATGTCACTTACTTTATGTTTACTGAAATGTAGATTGTTAGCAATTGTGGATAATTAAGTCTAAAATCATCATTTGTTCATTATAACATGTGTGGAAAGATCTTCCAGTTATGACTATATCAAATAAATTAATGGCAGCTGTTACACTGTAATTTATTCCACTGTGTTGTGTAATTGGAGTGTTTTTTTTTTCTTTTCACTGTGTGCGGTAAGTTGTGTCCTAGTTTCTTGTTAGTGGAGAAAGATATTGTAATATTCGTGTTTCATGAATAAGTCAGATGTTTTTAATGATGCTGAGCATAAATACGGAATACATGCAAAATTTTGTGTTTTGTCAGTGGATTTACTGATTGTGTCGTCGTTTGTGACATTACGTTATATTTTTCTTGATACTTAGTCGATTAACTTTTCTGAGTACCCATTATTTGATCCAATGATTAGATTGTATCAATTACTGCTTTTTGTCATTGAGGTTTGATAGATACTGTGTGTGCTGTTTGTGGTCTATGAAATGTGGATCTAAATGCAGCATTTTCGAATATATTTTCATGCTGTGACGATTGGTGTATTGTGACATAAGTGTAAGTTGGTTTCCTGTAAATGTAAAAACTGTCCTAGTTGTTCATTCGTAATTGTTATTTTTAAGAAATTTATGGCGTTGTTCGTTTCATATTCAATTGGGAATATAATTTTTCTGTGAAGTAAATAGTCCTTCAAGTTCATCTTTGTGCCATCGAAAAGAAGTAGTATGTCAGCCACAAACCTTCTGTAAAACACTATTTTTCTGTAAGTTTATTTTTTCCTCTAAATAATTTATTTTCTATGTTGTTGTTGATTACATCAGCTAGAAAGCTTGACATGGAGTTACCCATAACTAAACTTTATTTCAGTTAATACATTTTATTATTAAATGAGAAGTAGGTCTAACAACTCCGAAATCTCTAGCATGGTGAGTTTCTTGTGTTTTATATGTTTTTCTCTAATAATTCCTATTGACTAATGGATACCTTTCTGAATACATTGACTATGTCAAATGTTATTTGTGCAACACTATTAATGAGTAAGTCAACTGTTAAATTTCTTTAATTATATGAAACTGGATTTTAAATTTGCTGTATTATAACTTAAGATGTAATCAAGAATTACCACATCAATTTGCCATTTGCCCATGGCGGAAATTATAAATCTTGGTCAGTCTTAAAGATAGTGGTGTAATGATGAATATGTCAGGAAACACAAGTACCAGTATGACATAATGATTATTACCTAAAACTAAAAATCCATTTTGCAATATCAATAACAGAGGATAGATTGCAACTCATGGTGAAAAAAGTCGCTGAGCTCCAGACAATCTCATAAAATAATCACTCTTCAATGCATTTCTTTTTTAATATTTTTGTTTTTGTTTTAAAAGTTGTACAAACAAAGGGAAAATACTAAAAAAATTCCTATGTTGGTAATTTGTCAGCATTCATGCAATGTTGCACATATGCAACATGCAGAAACTGCGATGTATAAAGTAGGATAGTATACACAAATTTTTGTGCACAAAATGGTACCCCGTGACTTTTTTGCTGCGATTTTTTCCTCCTTCCAAAACTGGCTCTAGTTGTGCAAACTACAACATCAAATATGCAAAATTCTTACACCGGCTATTTTCTCCGAAATCACAAGCAAAGATGTTAACTGAAGTTCAGACTGCAACCAATCTCAACACAACAAATACCATGGACATTTTGTACAAAATCTGCTGCATCTGTTGAAACGTCATAGTTGACAAAATTCCCACTAGAGCTTCAAAAATTTTTTTTAGAATTAGATCTAGCAGATACGCAACACCAAGCACTTAATGGTTAAAATTTGGGTCATTCGTCGGAAAAAGAAACACATTCTCCCAGACAACACTCAAGCACAAGATGACCACCTTTTTCTGGCCATTGGAGCGTTCTGAAGCATGGTAAAGTTATGATTTTCTTTTAATGTTGAATAATTCCTTTTAATTAATTTTCTAACTCGATCATTAACAGTATGAATGTCAGTACTTCGCTTTAGGTGAGCATTAATGCAGTTACTGATTTATCATTTTGTAGACTATCTTTTCGTTTCGTAAACATGTTATCCGGGCTGGTTCCACATTTTCATCTTTGCCAATTTGCATTTGATGTCATGTGTTTTGTGAATATGTTATTATAAATTTATGTCTGGTGAATAATAATACTTGTTCCGTGTCAAATGTTGTATCTTGTGCTCTTTGTGACGTCTGTTAGGCCCATCACATACTCGACGCAGCACAGGCGAAACAGAGACGGCCTGTAGTTTGTAAGACGTGCTTTCCCTTGGGCTGCCACGTAATTAAGTCAGCCGAGGCGCAGAACTGTCATATGTTTGTGCAGGCTTCTGTCCAGTTTTCCGAGGCGTACATTTTTCTTCCGCCTCTGTCGCACGTGATTCGCTGTGTGACATTTCAAGTTATGTGTTGTGCCCGACGAAACCCTGCTTTACATAAAGCTACATTTTTTCGTAATTAATTTATCATTATACTTTTATTCTGGCTTAGCAAAAAAAATTATTTTGGGCTCATGATAAAGTTCTGCTAATGTTCTGTGCCAATGCAGTTTCCTCAGTCGGTGGCGCAGAAACTATTCGGTAATATAAAATTATTTTTCGGAATCTCGCAGCCAATTGTCGCTGGATGATATTGTACTGGTTTTCTATTAGTTATTGTCTCGATTTAACGGTATAATAGGAAGGAAACTACAACCCAGCGAATAATTTGACAAGTATGAAACTGTAACAGCTCTACAGCTAGTGCTTGGTACGTCTTAGAAAAACTTTCAAATGTTTGTTAAGCTTATTGGACTTAACTACGGGGTCATCAGACCCTAAACTTACAAACTACTTATGAACTAGCTACAGCTAAGAACGGCACAAATATCCATGCCCGAGGGTGGATTCGAACCCCCGACCGTTGTGGCCGTGCAGACCGTGACTGGAGTGCCTCAGTCCCCTCGGCCACCGCGGCCGGCGGTACATCTTAGACCACACGTTATTGCGTACAAAATAAGGTCATCATAATGGGAGGTTTGGAACTTAAATAGTTGCCACTATTTATTCACAACCGAAATAAAAGCGTTACACGTCTTTCAAACTAGTCATCGGCGTTGTGTAGTACCCGTGTTTTGTTGCTGGTTCGAATAGAGCAGTCTACTGCCTGTCGAATTTCCGCAACAGTTCTGAAGCGAAAGCCACGAAGTGTTTCCACCATCTTCGGAATAAAATGAAAGACAAAAGAATTTATGTCCAGGGAGTATGGTGGATGGGCACTGCATGCGCCCACGCATTGTCGTGCAAATTGTTTTTCTCTGTATCTATTTGGAGAAAAAAAGGTATAAATACTGTGGTATGGGAACTAGGGTCGCGTGAAAAAGAAAAATGTTCCAAATTTAAGCCAGTGTGAGTCAACCGTTGGTCTTGTACTTTGTTGATGGTAATAGCAAAGATACGAAGGAACGGAAACTGGAGCTGCTTGAATTCCAATTCTAAATCATTGGAAATCATTGATATGAGTGAAATCATTACATCTTTGCCTTTGCGTCTGCCACCAGCAATTGTATTATATTTCGTCTCAATTTTTTACGCCAAATGTGGTTCCCTAGCACATTCCTGGTACCGGTACGTCTGAATGATTATTACCAGTGTTCAAACCTTCACTATTAATACGTATGGTGGCATACTGCATGGTTCCGACCACTTATCTAGGAACAATATCCCACAAAATTAATAAAATAAAGAAACACACTAACATAAAATTCGCATATCAAACTTGGCATAATTTTAAAACTCTACTGTACTCAGAACAAGCAAAACCATCCATATATTTAAATCCAGGAATTTATAAAATTCAGGATAAGAAATGCGAAAAACTTTATATAGGTCAAACTGGATTGTGCTTCATAATTCGTTTTCGCGAGCATGTTCGTAATAGCTAAAGCAACCAGACGACTTTCTTTCATCACTTGAAGCAAGAACAACACGTAGCAGACAATATAGAGCAGGCCATGAAAATATTACATAATCACGTTCTCGAAGAGGTTGAAATTTATTTACACACGCAAGTGAACCTGAACAAATTTTAAATGAAAAAATCGAAGTGAAGCACAAGCGTTACTTGGAAAATTTCATTGGTACCATTCTTCCAAAGAGATAGACGGAATTTACAAATACGTCAGAGATTTTATAGTCACGAAATTAAAAGTAATCACCGGAAATAATATAATTATTATGATCCATAAAAACCCAAAAATTACACCAAAATTAATTCCACAAAATAATATATGGTTAATCATTTACATACTAGTAATGAAACATCCTACTACATACCAATAAGATCAGATAAGCTTTATATAATAGCAAGGAAATAATTGCGTTGTAAACTTGTAATATCGCTGATATATCTATCAAAATAGCTGTCAAACATGGACAACATAAGAATTATTAAAAAAAGTGTATATACAGCTGTATAAGAGCTATAACAACAACAGTTCTTTTACATATGTAAATAAGAACCTATACATATAAGAGAAGCAGCGATCTTACAAGGGTAAGAAGAGCTACCTATGTATGTATAAAGTACAATTATCTTCTTAAATTAAATAGTATACCCACCATTGTATTTTACAGTACACCTGATGATGGCATTCACGCCGAAACAGGCCTGTCGAATTAAATAATTTAATAAAAAGCAACGTCTTTGGTATTAATAATTTCCAATGTCTCTAAATGGTTCCAATGAGTTCAGTCGCAAAATTCACGACCTGGCTTTCGTCTACTAATGTGTCGATTGATTTCCATCGATATAAATAATAGCTAGATCTCCGTTTGTACCAAGTTTCTTCAGTTCCTGCAGTGCTATCACTTTTAGTTCTAACGTCGCTTTTGTGGGTGATAGTGTGGCCACGTTTGGCTCTTTTTCCGTTATGGTCGCTATTGTCGTTCCAAGTGCCAGACCTATACTTTTACGTATAAGTTGGACTGTAATATGTAAATATATCTTAAATACGCTGAGGCTTGTATAACAGTGGTATTTATTGTGTTGTGTTATATTACCCAGAACATTTTGAGTAAATGGCTTCACCAAAGAAAAATTATTGTTCCACATTTCGCGTTCAAAGTCAGTGAATAAATTGATCCGATCGCCACCAGCCTTCACAGGATCACCCGCTGAGATAATCTCAAAATTTCCTGGAGAATTTATCAAAATTGCTCCAGCCTCCTTGAAGTCGATAGCAAACATACGTAAGACTAGTACGATTTTTTTAAAATTACCTACATTCAATAAACCACTGGCTTTTCTTTATCAGGTAGCCTATGGCGTCTGACGAGGTACTTAGCTTTCCTGTTAAGCCTTCCACTATCAGCGAGTAACTCTTTGAACTATCGTCTGTTTAGTCTGAACAGTTACCAGAATAGTTGACAAGGAACTTACATAGAAAACTTACTTTCACTGTATTATCTTCACTTAAACCTGTTGATAAACATGTAGCTTTCATTTCTCTGATAAGTAGTATAGAAAAAAGTAATTAAACTTTTCAATCAGACTAAGGATTAAAATGTAAGGTCATCAGAGGTTCTCAGTGGACACGCAGCACGCGCTTTGTTATGCGAGCGCTACCCACTGCCCCGCTCTGTCTAGGCTGTGCATCTGCTGCGTCCACTGTGCGCTGAGGCCAGTACCTTTCCTCTGCCTGTGCTGCCTAAAGTGTGCTCTGGGCCCTAGAGGCAAATGCATGGAAAGTAATACTGTGCACAATTCTTAATGTTATTATCAGGTTATCACTTCTACCAAGATTACTATTGTTTGTAGATTACTAAAGTTGTAGTAGGGGCAGTAGAGCTGTAATTGTATAAGGTTTGTTAATAATGGTTGAAGTAGTACTGTTTCAGTGTTTATCAAACAGATACCCACTTGTATATTCAGTGCAAAAATACCTTTAGCACGATTAATCACTCTTAATATGTACTAATATTTCCTTCTAGGAAGAAGCACAAGCAAATGGAAAGAAAACTTGATGCAGATTTCTTTTCCTATTTAGGCGAGCTAATACAGGTTTAGTACAGTTTTCCATCGGTGGTATGTACCATATTGTTTAAGATGTTCTTTTATTACTGGGATGTATGACACGGTTTAGCTTATGCTGTACCGGTAAGTTCATTGTTCATAAACTGGTATACATCATGGGAACGTCTTACTGAACTTGATTGTTTGATTAATACTTAGTTATTCACAATAAAAGATTAGTCAAAATATATTATTTGAAGTTGATCAATCAAGAGTCATACACAAGACGCAATTTTAATTACTATATCAAAAAATACCAAGCTGTGAATCTGAAACTTGGTGAAAAGTCTACAATATCTGTAAATATGTTCGCAATTAAGATAAAATTTTATCCAACAATTGTGAACTTGGCAATAATTTTTGCTTTGTATGCACTGGTCTGTGATTTTGTAGCTGAGAAAATTTATTTCGTCATCATTATGAAAATTATCAGGTAATGTTTTCTTAATCCAAGGAAATAGGAAGAAAATTTTGTGTATTTCATAAATACATTCGTTGCCATCAAATACTCGTGAAATGAAACGTTTTTCCACTGACACCATAAGTAAAGGTAATAATTTGATTTGATACTATCCATCTGTGAATTTAGTATGTCCGACTCTTTTACTTCTTCTCTTTAAAAAAAAAAATAAAATAAATAAAGCCGTGGTGGAGTGGCCGAGGGTTATACGGTGCCTTGCTGTAGATCGTGCGTTTCTCGCCATCATAGACTAATAAACATAGAAGTCTTAAAGACGTACTAACATTTGAACACTTCTTTAGTAAATACGACATTATGTTGTTTGCTCTTTATATAAACATAGCAACCAATTATATATATATATATATATATATATATATATATATATATATATATATATATATATTACAAACATCAATTAGCAGAATACCAAAGAGGATTCATCCAGAAGACGTCATTCCCAGGGAAAATTTTGTACATCTAACTAAAATCAAAATGTTAGCATTAAGACAGAACCTATGGCAAGTACGAATGTAGATTTCGAAAAATCTTGTGAGTTAATAGACTTTCTCTCACTATTCGTATAATTAGAAAAAGAGGTTTGGGTATCAAAACACAAATATCATGTAATAAGCTTTTACTGGCTCATAATGTAAACGTAAAATTGTTAGCGGAAGTCTCAGATCTCTTAGTCATTCAAATAACTATAAGACTAACTGATGTACTGTTTCCATCTCTGCTTAACGGCTACTGGCAAATGTTATGGAAGAATGGGAGCACAAAATGAGGAAAGATGACTTTTGAATGCCAGTCCTATTGGGATTTTCGAAACGCCGCTTCTACATGTCACACCTAACATTTATGGACGACCCGTAAATGCCAAATGATGAGGAACAGCGCAGTGTGAAACATTTAGAAGTACATAAATAACGTCATTTTCGAAAACTGAATTGTTTTCTTCAAAAGTAGAACTTACGATTTTGGAAGGAAAAAGTGGTAAAATCAATAGGGTATAATATTTAAATCGCCTTGGAGAATTTATAGAACCAACAGGCCTTCAAAACATGCCCAAACACCATTACGATTATTGAAAAATCAAACAGCGAAATGGCCTCCATAAAATATTTGTTCAGGACATCGGAAACAACAAGAAGCCACGCCAAAAGGGACATAAATTAGGCACTACAATACAGACATAAAACCAACAATCCTCCCTCAATAGAAAACACAAGGTAATCCAAAAAGGAAGAGAGAAAGATCGTTAGGATCATTCCAGGAGCGTTGCATACCTATAAATGTTACAGATTACAATAGCTTCCGTAATTTGTGCCTTCCAAGCATTTGTAAAATATCGAGACACATAAATAATCGTGAAATAAATATAAAAACAGGCGAATTTCACTTATTGAAAGCCGAATTTCACTTAATCAGTGATATAAACAACAACTTCGCCATGATGCAATATTTACAAACATGGGTATCCTGTATCTGCAGCTTATTACACTGAAAGTAATAGAATAAAAACCCACGAGAAAAGTAAATTCCTGTTCTTACCTTACAGGCACTTACTTTGACGTGTACCGATTCGGTATGGAGTCTAATTATTAGAACATTTTTACACTTCACTCGTTTTTCATTTAATTGTATGTAGCTTTCAGTGTAATTATTTGGCTTGCAAAATGAATGTCGGCGTTTGTGGTTCGGGTGTAGCAACAGTTATGGATTGCTTTCTGAATTGTTGAGAAACAGTTTTTGCTTTCGATGCTGTATTGTTACGTTTGTGAGGATTTTCTTTCGACTACATCTGTGGTGCCTGATCCGGTATATTAAATAATGTTTGTATTCAAGTCCATACAAGTTTCTTACTTTAACACTTACTGATTTCACAGGATGTGTAGAGAAGAAATCTTGACATTTTTGAGTGGAAAGGGACAGGTCTTCTGTTGCTTTTAGCCATTTTATGTTCTTAATAGGAAATTAAATTATTCATTAAACAGTCGAAGATTTAAAGTGAATCTTAAATAAACTGTCCTGCAATGTCCCGTTTCACACCTATCAGTGCTTCCTAGGGAATCTAATACAAACGAAGAAGGTGTTATATTGTAGTTATTGGTCATTTCTAAGGCACTTCTTACCTTCTTCTTTCGAAAAAGCTATGTCTAAACAATTTAAATGATAGTATTCACACTCATCCATTATTGTATTCAGAAATGTACCTAGCCAGTCACTTGGAGCACTGTTGACGTACTGTATAACAAAATCGGGTGTAGTGTCGTACTGTATATACCACTCTGGCCTATCAGCATAGAATTGCATCGTGCCTGCACATACATTTGTTTTTCGCATAGTTTCGTTTAGTTGTCCATGTTTTAATTCTGCTTGTATGTGACAAAGAATTTTTTGATTAATTCTTGTTTCAAATTTTATGTCAGTGTGTTATGACATAGGCTGGTATGGGAGTGCCGTAGATGTGATTTTCCTTTACGGATTCTAATAACGTTTCGCAGAAGTCATGTTGTAATTTGGCAAGAAACGAAATATGAACATCTGTGGTTGGTTCTCTCAGTCAGACAAGTGAAGTTCAACATACAGGTCATAGGCCAGAACCGAGCGAGGTGGCGCAGTGGTAACGCACTGGACTCGCATTCGGTATAATGGTGGTTCAAATCCACCTCCGACGTTCCAGATTTAGATTTTTTTGTAATTTCCCTAAATCACTCCAAGCAAATGCCGATTTCCTGCCCGTTCTTACCCAGAACTCCGAGCGTTAGCTCCGTCTCTGATGAGAACGGTCTCGGTCCCTCTTCCCATAGACCAAAGATAAAAGAGACTGTACATGACCTCAGTTATTGAAACCATTCTGAGACTGACATCAACGTCACGTGACTCCATGCAGGAAGCCATTTCCCTCATTACGAACAACGAGAAGTGGAGCGGACGGTCAAACGCTTACTCATTTCCAGCAGAAATTAAGTGTGGATAAATTGTCTTATCATTGTGCTATAAGATATTTGGCACTATAGTTAACGTTATTGAAACTTACTGGCTGATTAAAATTGTTTGACTGTACAGGAATTCGAACGTTGGACCTTTGCTTTTCGCGGGCAAGCGCTCTGTTGACTGTGCTATCCAGGCACGCTTCCCGGTCCGCCCTCACAACTGTAGTTCTGACTATACCTTGCCTTGCCTTCCGGAAGTTCTGCTGCGAACCTTGCGGTATTAGCACTCGTGGATGAAAGGATTTGATGGAAACATGGATTAGCCACATCCATTTCCAAAATGAAACTTCACCTTGTAGCGGAATGTGCGCTGATATGAAACTTCCTGTCACGTTAAAATTGTGTGCCCGAACCCTAATTCAAAACTGAGACGTCTTTCGCGGACAAGCGCTCTACCGTCTGAGCTATCCCAGCACGCTTCACAATCGTTCCTCACAACTTTACTTCTGCCAGTACCACGCCTTATACTTTCCAAACTTAACAGGAGCGTCCAGGAGTTCTAGTCCTGCAAGGTTCGCGGGAAAATGTCTGTGAAATTTGAAAAATAGCGTTTGTATTTTATCACTATTCACCCGTACAGTGATGGCAATTGTGGTGAGATCTATTTACGAAATACTTTTCACGAAGTTTCACTTTAGATATGTTCTTAGCATCCACCTACAAAGGGAGACGCGATCATCATAGTAAAATAAGAGAAATCAGATTGAAAGCACAGAGATTTAGGTGTTCCTTTCTCCCGCGAGCTATAAGAAAATGGAACCATATATAAATATCATAGAAGTGTTTCGAGGAATCCTCCGCCATGCACTTCAGTGTGACTTGAGTAACCATGCAGATGTAGATTTCAAAAACTAGAAAACACTGGCTATTTACATTAATACGATATGATGGGGAAATATGCATTCGACAAATAGAACTGGTTTTGCAGGCGTAATGAGTAAGCCATATGTATTAGAGCTGTGTACAACACTATTAAAAGCTTATCTGCACCAGAACAGTCCTAGTTGCTGTCGTACAAATTGGGTGAGGACCATCTGGAACAGTCCCCTTGTCCACAATCAATCGACAAAATATTTTCACACTGCAACTGAAGTTCTGAGAATCTGAAGTTATGTTGCTTTTAGAACTAACTGTCAGTAAGTTTCACCAGGTCACCTGTAGCAACCACAATCATCCCATTAACATGAGTAATTTTCGAGGAGTACGTAACTTTACTGTTTCATTTGTAATAGGAATAAGAGAAGCCTTTTACTGGTAAAATAACCCCATATGACCTGATGATATCGAAAACCCCGACAATTGACTTAGGTCAAAATCATTAAATGTTCATTTTAAACCACAATACAGCAGAGATAGGCCCATGTCTACTGTATGTAATCTTCTGTCGTGACACAGGAAGTGTAGAAATCAAAAAGGTTTTACCTTATCAATTTTATGTTTGGAGTAAATCGCTTTATCTCTTGCGTATTACATGGAATAGCCATCCATTTACTTTTCATTTCTCAGACTTTTGTACATTTAGGATTAATTTGGCTTGGTTCGAGTTTGCAACAATGAATGGATCTGTACAGTGACATAACACTTTCATTACAATTCTTAAATAGCTCGTTATCGCATTTGGTGATGTAAATAAAAGTCATCTTCCTACTTTTATGGCTTGTAAATCTAGTTCTCATATGATGCTTTTCTCATTACTTTTTCACAAAAATATGAACGGATATTAAATTGGACTTTCAATTATTTGTTGACACTGCTTCCTTGTTTCAGTAAATATCTCAGTGTATTATTTCTTCAAATAATTTTCTAATAAGAGTGTTAAGAAAAATAGATATTACGAAATAATCTTTGTTTTCTAATATTTCTTCGTTAATGTGTTTTTTTATTGCCAATGTAATGGAGTAATGTAACTGGAAATGCCCAGAGAGATGCGAAAAAATTATTCAAATGGGATAGAGTCGGTCGCCAGTACTTAGCTTAGCAACGCCAATAGTCAGACACACAAAAAGACAAAAACAGAGATTAGCACAAGCATTTGGAAATTATTTCCTTCTTTAGATAGTAAAGAAGATGGAGGGGAATCTGGATAAAACGATAGGGTTACTCACTTTCTAGGCCATGAGGTAAGATGGAGTTAAGTATGATACATGGAAGTCATTTGTATTGCATGATAAGCACTGAGCCATGCCAATAGCAAAACAAAAGAAGAAAACCGAGTAATGCTAAGGGTTGGAATTGACGTCAAAAAAATTTAAATGAAAAGAGACAGATATAGACAGACAGACACACACACACACACACACACACACACACACACACACACACACACACATTCTCACTATATACAAGGATAACGAATTATATATAAAAGTAATATGAATACTTAAGGAAATCAGTTATATTCTTATATTCTTCAAATCGCTTCAAGCAATAAAATGTGTGCTACACAGATAAATTGATGTGTAAATGTTGCAAACATTATTTTCTTCTGGGGTACCCAATCTGAAAAGCAGTTGTAAAAATAAATGAACCCAAAGAAAGTATGTTTCATAGAGGATAGACCCATCATAATTAACCACAGGACAAATTGCAATGACTGGTGTTGCTACGACAGGAAAGAAAAAAGTGAATATGTCCTGGCGAGGGTCGAAGATGTGAAAGACAAATAGCTACATGAATTATCTAAGAGGTTCCGAATTGTTTCTTTCAAAATTTTGTATCCCTATAGGAACCTCTCCCTCACATTAAAAACCTTGCATTGTTGCAAGACTGTAATAATGTGGAAGGAATCTGTTTCATCTGTACAGACGTCCTTAGCACAATATTACAAACAAGTATAGCTGAATACGCTAGACATTTCGAAATTTAAATGTAACTTTACTGTTATTTATAACCAAATTATTATGTCACTTTCATTCCTAATGTAATTTTTCGGTAAAAGTATGTATCTTGTTATTAAACTCATGGGGTGAACTTTAAATTTAACTGTTTTTAGACCACAATTCCCTGATTCAATAATAATTATTATTATCATTTATTTGAAATGCCTCATTAAATAGTAATACTCCATATTTAATAGATTAAATTCAGGCGGTTACATCAGGTAGCTAACACAATACTTTGGTCTGAAGGTTCTACAAAAGAAGACATTTTAGCTGTATAATATCTGCGGCTGTTATAATGAAATCTAAAGCGTTTCTTATTGAATTGCAAATGCTGTCAAATCTGTAGTGAATTTACGAACCAAATCTATTTTACTGTCAGGCATTCCTCCACATTTGTCAGCTATTCTTTCTTTCCAGACATTGACCCTCTCTTTCACAGCAGCGAAAGAGCTGGTGGTCAACATTTTTGATATCTCTATTTCATGTGCACGTTCCGTCTTCAACTATTATGAACCATTGATGATAAGCTTTCAGTTTCACATGACCTGTTAACATTGCTTTAAAATTCGGATATATTGTGGGTTTAGTCATTAAACGTTGTCGGATCTTAGGATAATAGAGTTTAATACTTTCCTCATTTTCAGTTCATAATCTCACAGTTGTTCCTGAACTCTCAAAGTTTCTTCTTCACTGCACCAGTATTTTGCTGTAACTTGCTGATTTTCGAGACCGACCTCATTTTTTAGCATTATTGTCAGTTAGTTCATTTCCCCAGATGCCTGTGTGTGCTTTAATCCAAATGACATGTTCCTGTTAGTTGAGTTTCTGCAATCTTCTGATTATACATCGTATTTCTTCAATGAGGAAATTATGGTTCTTCGTATTTCGCAACCAATCCGAAAACATCATGCTACTGATGTGAGTTAATGCATCTTTACAAATATTTGAGTGATTGGTTATTGACTCAAGTTCTTTGAGAATGGCAAAGAATACATTGGCAAATTCCGGAATCGACTGCAAAGAAAAATGTACTGCAGATTATGTGGGAAATAATAAGCCCATCTCCATCACCGAAATTCAGCTGCTTCAGTGGAATCAGTAAATTTTTGAAAGTATTAGCAATGTAATTTTACCTTTGACTACTGGTCCCATACTCACATAAATTCTATTGTGTGTTATAAAAAAATGGGACATTTACGATGTTGTGAACTGAATTAGTTGACAAAGCTCCAGCTAAGGCGATCAATCCTACTACGATTACAACTCTAATAAGGCAGATGACAACTATGAGTAAGTTTCTTCCAAATTTTGTGATATTTTCATCTTTTTAGTTATCTAAGATAAATAAAATAACAGAAAAACCAGAAATCGTTTTTAATTTGTGTAATGCGAAATGAGTACTCCGGCTACCCTTAATTCTTCACTGTTTAAACTACATTAACCTTTAAATTTATTTCTAATAGTTTTCTGTTGAATGGAATGTGTGTGAATAGGAACAGAAAATGGCAGGTCTTGAACCACAAACAAGATATAATAAATAACTTTCAAATATATGTCAAACATAATGTAGATCAAGTGATAAATAGATACAAGTGTCAATGCACAGTCAGAAATGGATATTTTATATTGTAAAATAACACCAGTATGCCGATACCAAAACAGTGTGGTGTCTTACATAGAACCATTGTTGAAAAAACGTCTTTTTCGAGTCAGCTACAGTGGTAAAGTAAATGTAATTCGTTCCTGTATATTTTATTCGAAAACGAGATATACACATCCATAGGTAATTTTATTTTATACTAACATTCTGGAGAAGTAATTTAGATTAATGCAGAATTTCTTCGCTCATTTTTCTTAATAATGTTTTCTGAAAGGAACCTGATTATTTTATGTACAATTTTATTAATGCTATTTCTTTCAAAAACATACAATATTTCAACAAGTTCTGTTAAAAGTAATATTAAAATATATTTCGCTCTATACATCTTCAAATGGAGAGCAGCCATAACGGCACAAACCGATATGAAAATTACTGCCAATATCACAGTCATTTAAAGAAAAGTAATATACTGAACAGAATAATAACCAATGTTTAAAGTACATAATGATTCATAGTATTTGCAAGCAAATTATCTGTATATGAATATCCTGAAAAAGTTATATTACATTTTTTTTAAATTTTAATAATGCTTATACTTCATTCGACATGTTTTTCACCTGTCACTGCTGAAGCCTGATTTTGAATTAAAAACCTGAACAGACGTGAAATATTCAAGAAACATTGTTGGATTTCGTTAATATTTGATAAAGTACTCTTAGCTATAGAAAACATCCATATAAAAATAGTATATATGTTATGTCATATAGATTCTAGAACCAATTCTGTTACCTACGAGCTATACATTTAGTTTCCTGGTGTCTGTATCTTCTGTATCTTCAGTCCCCTTCTCTGTGGCACTTACGGCACACATTATGCACACAAACTATAAACAGAATAGTCCTTCTCAATCGTACGAATAACCTATCAAACCCTGTGCCTCCTTTGACATTATTCTATTCCAGACACATACTCACTAGCAATTATAGGTAGAGGAGCAATTAATGTTTCAAGAGAATTACAAGGTAATTTCCCTCAATAAAAATGAAGGAAGTGCATGGAAGTTCGATTCATATTTCACATGAAAAACGGCTGTTGCAATAAGTACTACATCTCAGGTATCAAAGAAAGACTATATTTCGTATAAGTGTTGTGCCTGGTTTCTTCATTACCTCGTATCCTGACAAACAAAATTAGTTACGTACGATTATAGACAGAAACGTTTTTGGAAATAATGATTTTAAATGGTAATACTTTTTTGTGTGAACATATGCTACAAAAGCACTCAAATAAGTGGAATAAATTTTAAATTCTCTATTAGGAAAGAAAGTCTGGTTCCCTTCTCCTGTTTGTGTTTCAGAGACATGATTAATTACATGGTTATTTCTGATGTTTTGTTGCAACGGTACACACTGCATTTGTTCTTCATCCATGCAATGATTTACCATAGCCTGAAACTCATAAAAGCAAGGAATCCATTTAACTGATATGTACATCATCAGACTGTTTTTCCCATTACCGACCACGTCTAGCATACGATGACTTAGTCAAAAATATATTCGTAAATGAGGGACTACTGAGAGTAAATAAAAATTATGTCTAAATAAGGCCTGTAAATTTAATCAGATGTGTGACTAAAATAGAATAAATAGAAACGTGAAATTGTCACATATATGACTGTGTGAACGTTTAATTTTTAGAGAAAACGGAAGGCAGTTATAAGTAGCAATTTGCTGATTATGGTGGTAAAATCAGCCGCACTGCTATCAATTAAAACTACAAAAATTTTGTAGTGTGAAGAGAACTGCATTTGAAAATAAGGCAAAGAGATGGTTCTATTTAAAACGGCTATAGGCCATCATACTACCAAGAAGCTGTTAAGGCAAAAGCCAAGCCGATAGTGTATAATAGAACCCATAGAATTCTCCTTTACCTGCATGAAACAACTTTACACACATTATTCAGTACTCATTTAATATAATTGGTATTGGACGAAAAATAAGAACAAAAATTCTCTCTTATTACGCAAAACCAACGTTTGGAAACCATAGAATGTATGCAGGACACGGAGTCGCTTGTAATTTAATAATCAAGTCCACTGTCTCCTCAAAAGTTTAAGCAACTGTGCAAACTGTTTCAATAGCCTTACCAAGAGTTCATTTCATACATTATCACGTAAGTACAATAATGTGTCAGACCGAATTAAATAGCGCCATACTCTGATGATGGAGTTCCAGGTTCAACATTACTTTGCAGAGTGGTTGCGAAGGCAGTATCTCCTCAAGTCTTATTTCTCTACAACCATTAACTTTCACACAAAACATGCCTTTCAAGTGACTATTTTACACACACCAATTGTTTCCTTTAGGAAGACAAATATTCGAGATGCAAGTGCCACGTGGTACCGCACGCAGCAAACCGAAAAATGTATACAAAGAGCACACGAATGCTACAGGTGCGACCTGACTAGACGGAGACCGAAGTCTCCAGAGGAAACGGTCGCTCGCGCGTCACTTTGGCAACAGAGCGGAACGCCAGCGCCCGACCAGCGAGCGGCGCGTCGTCGAACCACGCCTAGACGCAGCTCTCCTGCGGAGACGAGACGAGCGGCGTGCGCACAGTGACGATCTCGCGCGGCGGCGGAGGAGGCGGCGGCGGAGTCGACGTCGTCGTCGACACTGCGCGCTGCGAGTGGTCGATCTGGGCGTACACGGTGGGGGATTCGCGCCGGCGGCTGCGGAGCCCAGAGCCGGGCACAGTTGAGGAGACATCGCAGCCGACGGTGCTGGCGCTGCGTGGCAGGCTCAGCTCCGCGTACGTGACGTCAGCGCTAGTGGGCCGCACCTGCGCACACAAGCATTTTGCCTTACCGCTCGTAGTGCGACAGATTATTGTCTCTTCTACATATCTCATGTCAGCTCAGTTTGTGCAGGATAACTTACTTATATTTGTCTTCTTGAATGATTTTTATGTAAATGTTTAATGTTATATGATTCTTAAAGAAGTTTTTTTTTTTTGTATGTTTCATGTGGTGTGAGGCGAGTCAACCTACGAGGGCAACATCTTCGACGCCGATTCCAAGGATAAAATATCCGGCCACATCAAGTCGCGGGTCGACGGCCACGAGGCAAGAAGATGTTGATCTCTGCGGTTGTCGTTGCAAGAGTTGACATTATTATCGATGTTTTATGTTAAAACAACAAATTTTAAAAGTCAGTTCCCTTTTGTCTGTCAATGACTACATATGTAATGTCATAGGAAGCAATAAATGTTATCGTGTTTAAACTTGACGAAAGTGTCAGAGTACATCATCTATGAAGAATTATTTTACGATAAATAATATTTTAATGAAACGAGCAGATGATTTAATTTAAATATTCTTCAATCTGAAAGAAGATTTTTTATGAATTTTTATTGGTGGGAAAGTTACGTCAAGAAGACTTCGATAATTGTGTTTTTTTTTTTTTTTTTTTTTTTTTTTTTTTTTTTTTTTTTAGGTCTTTGGTTAATCGATCATACACATCGATCGATAATCATTGAAGTTATATATATATATATATATATATATATATTTTATCTGGGGCTATAGCAACGACCACAAACTGAAGAATTTCTTTTGACCGTCTTATTTATGAGAGAACTTGTAAATATTGTAACAAGAGTGACTGTTAAAGACTTCTTCCGCCGGCGCAAGAATGTGATTTTGAAATATTGCAACGTATAAAGATTTTACATGAACATAATTTTTTTTATTATTTTATATAAATTTTTATGGGTGAGTGCACACCCCAAGGATTACGAAATCTGACACGACCACATTCAACCCTAATCATAAAAAAACGCGTGCTTTTGAAGATAAGGTTTTACCACACGTTCCGCCGTACGGAGAGGTCGTTCCGCCGCACGCTCACTGAAATAGACAATTAATAAAGGTAAAGGGAAATCAGAAGAGAGGATACGCATACTAAAGTTCCGTGAAGACACTGACACTGTTGTCTTACGTGCTGATAAAGGCAATACCGTTATCCTGCCTCAGGAAGTTTATAATGAAAAGGTCTCTGATTTACTAATTTCTGTCGCGTACCGGAAAATCAACAAAGATCCAACAAGGAGGAGTAGCAGCAGGATGATTAGTGTTTAGCGCCCCGTCGAAAACGTTATCATAAGAGGCGGAGCTTACGCTGCTGTAGTTTGGGCAAGGATGGGGAAGGATAACGACCGTGCCCTTTGAAAGAAACCACCCCTGCATTTGCCTAGAGTGATTTAGGGAAATCACGGAAAACCTAAATCTGGATGGCCGGAGGTAGATTTAAACTACCGTCCTCCAGATGTGAGTCCAGTGTGTTACCACTGCGCCACCTCGTTCGGTGATGCACCAATTAAGGCGACGATAGGGACTTCTGCCTTACCGAATGCTTCATTGCTGGGAAAGGCAGTTTAAAAGTGCGGGGACAGTACAACAGAGACTTTATGCGCTTCCTAAAGTTGGAACTTAAAATAGTAACAACTATTTATTCAAAACCGATACAAATGCGTTACATGTTTTCACCTGTTAATGTCCTTCAAAGTTGTCACCAGCGTTGTGTAGAACTCGTTGCCAACTATATGGAAGTCGTAAGACACCGTTAGCAAAGCCTGTTCTGTTGATGGTGCCAATGGGGCGGTGTACTGTCTGTGTAATTTCTCGAAAAGTTCTTAAGCGAATTCCCCGAAGTGGTTCCTTCATCTTCGGAATCAAATCAAAGTCACAATGACATAAATAAGTGGAGTATGGGGGCACATGCGCAGACAAGCAATATGTCATATCGCTCACGGAAATAGGGTTATATTTTTTTCACTTGTTTAATTAAATTTTATAAGAATTTTAAAGTTAATAGAAGAATTGAACTTCTTATATTTTCAAAACATTTGATTTTCTTAAGCTAATTAACTTATGTTTTAAATACAGTTAAAGGTAGCCCCAGTGTGAAGGAATTTCGTAGATTTGGTAATGCAGTAATGCAGTGAAACCCCGAATATTAGTTACTTCTTCTGAAATCAGAAGAGAGGTTATCCATCGTATTGTTGCATGTACCTCCACGTATCAAACGTTTCTTAATTTCTGATATTTTAAATTTATTTTGATATTTGCAGATTTTGTTGAAATTTTTCATAAATATTAATGTATTACTCATTCATATGGACTTTATATTGTTTGAACATTAATTAATGTAACTTCTGTCCAAAGAATACAAAAACAAATATCATGTTCAAGATTTCTCATTAAAAAAAAAAAGGACAGGAGATGCGTCCCCAAATTTTTTTTCCTTGTTGCAAAATGGAGACAGTAAAAGTTGTAAATGATTTGAGCTCTGTAATTATTACCAATTTTCCAGGACAGAAATTTCAGCAGATGTTCGAGAATGATGTAAGCTTTATGTACATATGCTCGTTTCTTTTTTAATTCAATTAAAAGCTCTGCAGTTTAATCGAACTTCGATTTTGTTCTCATTTAATAGAAAATTGATTCCTTTATTTTCCTTCTCACTTTTTATTAACTGAGATGCAATTTATTTTTCAGCGTGAGGGTTCCGCCATTTCATCAAATTACGAAACTAATTGTTGTAGATGTGTTAAGAATAGTAATCATTTTCATTCCATTCCTTTACTAAATAATTGTTCTCAATACGATCCTGATATTTGCTGCCGGCATGTTAAATTTCAATTTTAACAATTTGAGCTACCCGTGAACTTTGTTCAAAATATTCAAATGTTTGTTAATCTTATGGGAATTAACTGCGGGGTCATCAGTCCCTAAACTTACAACCTACTTATAAAGTAACTTATACTAAAGACAACACAAACATCATCGGGGCTCTCCAGACCGCTCGGCTACTCCCGCGCGGCTACTTCGTTAATAAATCTATGATGATAAATGATGTGTCCAACAGTTAAGTTTACGGCAGTTTTCGATCAACATAGTAAAAAAGTATATAAGAAAGAGGTTTCTAATTAATTTCTTAGTCCGTAGCTTGCCTTTTCTTTAACAGTACAGCATTTTTTCATTCTTTTGAAAACCGAGATTTTTTAGACCCCTTTCATGAATCATGTAAATGCTACGACACCAGTTCGAAATATTTTTCCCGTTCAGTCCTTATGGCACCGTCAGTGATAACTTTCTAAAATATAATCTGGAGTTTACAGTGATTTCATTCACATTAATTTTTCTTTCATTTTTCTTTATTAAAATCGCAGAACACTTTCATTTGTAGGAACTATTCCATTTCTAGGTTATTTGCATGCAATATTATTTATATAAAAGTTTTTTTTTTTTTCTATTTAACGAATTGTGAGAAATGTTTCACCATTCTAGAACTGCGTGAGGACAGTGACACTTTCGTCCTATGTGCTGATAAAGGCAATGCTACCGTTTATAATGAAAAGATTTTAGATTTACTCACTTCTAGCGAGTATCGAACGACCAACCAAGATCCAACTAGCAAGGTGACAATAAGGCCTGCTGCCTTACCGAATGATTCGTCGCTACGTAAGGTAGTATAAAAGTGCTAGGGGCAGTACCACCGAGATATAATGGGCTTCCTGAAGGTCATAAAGTAGATCAGGACCAGCTTTTACAGGATCTGTCTATGCAGCAATTAACAAGCACTAACGGTATAGGTTCATCAAAGTATCTTTCTGCCAAGTATTTGGCTTTACCATTAAAACCATTAGTGAGACTATATGGATACCACATTCGTAACTCTATTGAATTTTTTCAGAGACTTAAGAACCGTGGACTTATTAGTACGGATGTATCGGTGAGTGTTGATGTGGCACCGTTATTTACCATGGTACCTTTAATATATTCTCTGTATCTTAATGGCTAAAATTTTCACCAGGACATCACAGCCTTATTAGAGCATGTACTGCGATCATCTTATTTTAAATTTAATGGTGGATTTTATGAGCAGATTGACGCAGTTGACATGTGAAGCCCCCTCTACTCTCTGGTGGCTGACTTGTTAATGAAAAACTCCGAGGACAAAGAAATTCACTCCAGAAGTTTTTAGAGCAACAGACTTCTGGAGATACGTGGATGACACGTTAGTAGTATGGCCTCACGGTATGGTTGGGCTATATCGATTTCTTGGCTACTTGAATAGGATCCACGCTAATATCAAATTTACTGTAGGAATGGTGAAGGAAGGTCGCCTTCCTTTCTTCTCGTTAATCGTAGAATTAGTGTAACATTGGGTCATGCAATACGTCCGGGCCTTCACATAAGACTCTGTACTCAAATGGCAGCAGCTTTCACCCTTCACTAACCATGGCTTTTCTTATGACAGTGGTGCAAAGAGCACACTGTATATCTGATGGATAGAAACTGCAAAAAGAGCACCCATAACGCAAATGAATATTCCCAGAGACAAATTCCCAGTGCATTCCGTGTGAAACGGAATGCAAATACGTGACCTGGAAGAAGAAGGTACCTTGAGATCGAGAGCGTTCTTGCCTCATATGGGTGCTCTTTCCTCAAAGATTTTCGAAAAACACCAAGTTAAGGTGATCTTTAGGCCACCTATCAAGATAACAGCATTTGTCGGACCTGTTAAAGATGATTCGTTGCTTCGAAATTCAGGGGTGTGACAGATTCCATGCGGTGATAGTGAACATTCATTTATAGGACTGACTGCAGGCACTGTCGACGAGATATGTGTTGAACACCGATGATATACTCGCTTACTACAGCTGTGGCAGAACTTTGTTTAGATGCACGTCAGTCAATGAGTTACAGTGGTGTGAAAATTTTAACACCTATATTTTCATTTTAGGATTTATTATTTTCAAGTAATCAGTATAAATTAGAGTAGGTGACAATTTAATGAAAAGAGCTGATGACATTACATTGGCAAAGGCGTGAAATTCTGCTTCATTCGCTGAACTTACTCATTAGGGAAATGCTGACGAATAATAGTCATCCAGAACGAAGACGTTTACAAAAAATATGAAAAGTAGAAACAGACGGCAAAGAGACGTGAAATACATCACTTCTCATATATGTTGTGTTATTATGGAGAACTCAAGTTTTATTCGTAAGTAATAATAACAACTAAAGGCAGAGCTGCCTAAGCCACACGAGTAGGCTAAGTAACACCGGACTATCAGTTTCGACAGTGGGAGTAGAGATGAGGAAAGACTCTGTTCATACATAATTTCTCAGTGAAGTTTATAAAAGAAAGGAAATCTTCAAGTCTTTTACGTTTACATCTCATTCACAGACCGATTTCTTTTCTCTGTTAAGCTTGAAGTTTTATTTCGTCCATGAAACTGAGTACGTTTATTTAGACATATTGCGTCACGTATTCCTTTCTATTGAAAGTAGTTAATTTAAAATGTCAGTACTTCTGCCTCGAAAATGAAAGTGTTTCAGATATTCGAGACGTCCAGCGAGACTATTGTTATAACATGCAGATCTAACAAGTTTGTTGATATCCGTCAAATAATGTGTGAATCAAACATGTAACGGTCCTCCCCTCCATTATGGTTTGATACAGCAGCAGTATCTGAGAATTCCATGTTGAAGAAGTCTGTGTTGCAAATTGTTTATTACTTAATAATGCGTTTCATGCTTTTGGCGCATCATCAGATTTCTGGAGAAATGTATTTTTAGTTTACAAAAAGCTTTTATGACAACCTCGCGTAACTCTCTAGCACAATTCGTTTGCAGATGATTTAGAAGAGCAAAATGAGTCACTCACTTTGATTTTAGGAATTTTACAGATGACTAACGCGATTTTATCAGTTTCCAGGCATGTGTCTCATTTTACTCTCTCAAATTATGTGTTAACAAATGGTGCTAGTTAGGTACAAGAAGTTTTCATAAAAGCTTTTTGTACCCTAAAAATGCATTTTTCCAGAAATTTGATGACACGCCAAACGCCTGAAACGAATTATTAAGTAATAAATAATTTACAACAGAGACGTCTTTTACTTGGAACAATATTTAACGATTGTTGTAGATAAAGCGATTAGTCTAATTTCGGTCTTCCAGCAAATTATTTTCGAAAATATCGCTTATCTGTAAACGAGATCGTCTATGGAACATTACTGCAACCCATTGTAGTCTACAGTTTGAGTGATTTGGGAACAATTGCCGGCCGCGGTGGCGCTCCAGTCACGGTCTGCACGGCCACTGCGGTCGGGGGTTCGAATCCCCCCTCGGGCATGGATATTTGTGCCGTCTTTAGTATAAGGTAGTTGATAAGTAGTTTGTAAGTTTAGGGACTGATGACCCCGTAGTTAAGTCCCATAAGCTTAACAAACACATGATCTTTCTTTTTTTTTTGGGGGGGGGGGACAATTTAGATGTAGGCTGATGGAATTGTCATCTTCTATAGATGGCTCGGAAACTCTCGACGAAAATTCTCGTATTGAAGGTGCAGTTCATTTCGACGAAACACTACCGACTAAATTCATAGAACGGAGTATGAAGCTGATTGCAGAAAGAATCGACTGGCGCCACCGTATTTATCGCGTAACGACTATGACTATAATAGAAACTGTTTCAGATTCGAAACGAATAGGAAATGCCAAACAGTGCTGTACATTATCTGACCGACCGACACACAACGTACAGTGGCTGGTGAATTATGTCTGTAAATGTAGATTCACTGGATCCTCAAAATTGTTATCCTTTAGTATTACTTTCCTTTATCCGATTCCTTTCAATACATTCTCCACTTTATAAACACTAAGTTGTTTCTCCTTCAGGACAGGCTGAAAGAACAAGTATATCTGGATTTAGGTAATCTGATTCACAGGCCAGCGCCACTGAAAGGAAAACGGGAGCCGTCAGCACGGGCCGCAGGGCTTCAGACCGTTATCACGACAAATGACTGCCGCTGAACGGGCGTAAACATCCATAGCGATCGATCACCCAGGTCGAAAGCAGTGCATCAGTCCGTGCGGTGCCGAGGTGGGATGGCGCGTTGCGGCGAAATCTGAGACTGAAATGCACACTGAATGTCTCCACATCGGTTGTGCAAGCAACGGAAGACCATGTTATCTCTGAAACTACAGCCATAAAAATAGTTATCTATCTTTATCTACTGAAACACCGGCAGTTGGTACAGTTACTCCATTTCCGCGAGAGGCCGCGCAGGTATGAACAGTGTCACGAGTATGATATCAAACTGGCCGATGCGTATTCAATTACTCGCTCCATACGGCCGGTAAGACAATCGGTAAGGCGTGTTCATACAGTGTGTGAATATTCCTCAGTGCTACGATTCAGCAGAATAGTGTTCTACCGCAGTGTAACGTATACGGTCGCGACACCTGCTACTGAGAAAGTTGTTACCGACTGACAGTTTCAACGACACTAGCGGTGTCTAAAGTGTCGTACGAATAATATTTGATAGTAATTATTTATCTGTGTAATTAACTAAATAGTTGCTACAATATTTACAACACAAGTATTAATGAAATATCAAGATTTACTAATAATCGTAAGAATAACCGAATTTCACTAACTCTGTGTTATACAGAACACCTTAGTCATGAATAAACACGAATACGTGTATATTTAATGCTTACTCCGCTGATAGTAAACAGAATAAGGAAAAATAAATTTATATTATGGTCAGTTGTAACTGTGACAGGCCGGCCGCAGTCGCCGAGCGGTTCGCGGCGCGCCAGTCACGGTCTGCACGGCCGTTGCGGTCGGAGGTTCAAATCCTCCTTTGGGCATGGGTGTCTGTGTTGTCCTTAGCGTAAGTTAGTTTAAGTTAGTCAAGTAATTAGTGTGTAAGTCTCGCGACAGCTAACCACGAAGTTTGGTCGCGTAAGACCTCACATACATTTGAGCATTTATTGTAACTATGACAGGCATTTTTCTGACGTGTATCAATTCTATATGGAGTCTAATGAATAGCATAGTTTTCCACTTCACTTGTCCTTCCCCAGGATGCTGACGGTTGTTTTGTGAGTACGTGCGTGGCGAGCACGGGGCTCCGAGCTAATGCAGTCCTTCTCCCTTCTTTCTTCCCCGCACTGTATTTCATTTCCCTCCACTCCTTCCTCTCCTCAACAAGGAGCTGATGACTTCGGCCGTTTCGTCCCCCCTGCCCAAACAAGTCATCCCATTACCCACTCGTCTTTCTTATTCACGAATATACTTTCAACTGTATTTACTTTTCCTCAAAGACCCAATGACGTTTGCTATTTGTGGTTCAGCCGTAGTCAACATTGTGGAATTGGATTCTTCTCTATTGGGAAACAGGTATATTGCGTTTGACGTTTTATTGCCACATATGTTACGTTAATCGGTATATTAAATAATGTACGTTCTACCATCACCGATTTCCATAGAAATATAATGAAGAAACCCTTACGTTTCTGAAAGAAAAGCGACGTCTTTCTTCCAAAAGGCTTTTTATTAGCATTTTTTGTTCTTAATAGAAAATTATATTCTTCGGTAAAAGCCTGTAGGTTTCCAGATAATCGTAAATTAACTTTTCTGTGATATGCCTAAGGAAGGCAAATCTGAAGTTACTGTTTTTCGTACCGATTTTTATACCATTTCATATCTGTGTTGAAAATAATATTAACAATGCTATTAGCTGTCTTCCAATTTCGTAGTTTGAAATTTCGGCCGCTTGGAGCTATTCTGTCGCTCTTTGGGAGTGTCGGTAATACACACAGGGTGAAGCGAAATTCGTCCCATACCTTTCAACCCCCCCCCCCCCCAAAAAAAAAAAAAAAAAATTAAAAAAAAAAAAAAAAAAAAAAAAAACACTGTCACTCTCATAAAATTTCTTCCTGCGCATACTTCCGGTAGTAAACGGACATCGAATATTGAGGCGTATTTGTTATGTGTTCCATACATCACTGTTTCAGAATTACACAATCGTACCAAGGAACTTCTAAGGAATGTAGGAGACATCTTGAGGAATAAAATGAGCAAAGAAACCCAGGCTCGTTAACCGAGCGTCGAAGTTCTGGAAGAGATGTTTACCGTATTGCTGGAAACGGAGCTGGAGGTGACTGGAGAAAGGACGAGGGCGAGGAAGGTGGTGTCGTCAGCATACTGGAGGAGATGGACGGGAGGCTGGGTTTGTGGCATATCGGCATAGCGGCGAGAGGAAGGAGCCCTGGGGCACCCCGGTGGAGATGTAAAAGAAATGGGAGTCGGAGTTACTGACACACATAGGAGGGGCGTTGTGAGAGGAAGACAGCAATGAGGACATAATTAATGGGAAGGGCATAGGTTTGGAGTATGAAGAGGAGATTGGAATGCCATACGCGATCGTAGGCCTTCTCAATGTCGAGGGATGCGAATATTATGGCACGACTGGAATTAATCTGGGAGGAAATGGGTAAGGTGGAGGAGTTGGTCATCGACAGAGACGGAAGGTCAGAAGCCACATTGGCAGAGGGGAGGGACCTGGTGTTGGCGGAGCTGTTGGTCTAAACGGTGGGAGAGGATGTTTTCCAGGACCCTGCTGAACACCGAGGTGATGCGATGGGTCGGTAAGAGGAGGCCTCAGAGGGAGGTTTACACGGTTTTGGAAACATAAGGATACAGTAACTGTTCCAGAGCCCAGGGTAGACGACATTGGAAGGATAACGTTGGACAAGGATGCGAGGGCAGCATGGTAGGAGTAAGGGCAGCCGGCCGCGGTGGCCGAGGGACTGAGGCGCTCCAGACACTGTCTTCACGGCCACTACGGTCGGGGGTTCGAATGCCCCCTCGGGCATGGATATTTGTGCCGTTCTTAGGATAAGCTAGTTGATAAGTAGTTTGTAAGTTTAGGGACTGATGACCCCGTAGTTAAGTCCCATAATCTATACAAACATTTGAACATTTTTGAGTAAGGGCAGACATGCAGGTGACCGGGAGTGGTGTCTCGTTTGGTGCAGAGTTTACGAGTTGAATGTCGAGGGCTGCAACTGGTGTGTTAAGTTCTGAAGGAGGAATGTGATCTAAGTACTGGAAGCTGGTGTAGGGGGGGGGGGGGCGGGGGGTTGCTGTGGTGTCGTTTCGCTCATGGAATTTGGGAAACAGGGAGTAGTCAACTTCGGGACTGTCAGGGGAGACTCAGAATACATCTGAAAGGTAGGTGGCGAAGTCTGTTGCCTTACTAGCGTTGTCAGGAAGTGGGAGGTCATTGTGAAGGTCATTGGGGGCAGTGCGACTGTTAATAAGGCGATGGAAGGCTTTCCAGTACACAGTGTGTGTTACAATACGCACAAAGATGTGCGCTAAAAATGGGAATATTTTAACAAATGTCTTTGCAATTTTTATGATGATGAGTAAATGCTCTTAAAGTGCTTGACGAAGAAACAACAAAAACAAACGCTGATATTACCGTAAGAGTTGTTTCATAATGTAATACACGAAAAAGCTAGTGCAGCGTGTCATCATCTGCCCCCCCCCCCCCCCCCCTGGCGGGGCGTGCGCTCACCGTCCTGGCGTTGGGCGCCGGCGACTCCCAGGCGCATGCGCGCGGCCGCGTGTCGTTGTTGTACTTGAGGAAGACGTCCCCGTTGCGCAGGGCCTGCGGCGACACCGGGTTGGGCGGCGGCAGCGGCGGCGGCTCCTGCGGCGGCGGCGACGTCTGCGGCGGCGGCAGCGCCTGCACCGGCGTCTCCGCCACCGACGCCGCCTGACCGTCCACTGCCAACACAACGCCCACCGTTGGGAGACGAATAACTCACCAGGCATCACTGACACCAGGGGTTGAACACTATTAAGGAACTTCTCAGTTAGTCAAATGAGCATACAAAGTGTCCTCAAATATTTACCCTGACTTCAAGATTAAATGTTAACTAGCGAAACTAATAACGCTTCGCAACTGCAAAGCATGCAATGTAATTCGATCAACAACTTACACTCCCTTCATTAAATTCTCTTCTCATAGTTTCGCCCCTCTATATGTCTATGTATACCTTCATCGTTGTCTCTCTCTGCCTCTCGCTCTATTTCCCAGTTGAGAACCAGGTGTTACTCGGGTATTTACGTATTCCAATATTGACTTAGTTCCTATCCTCCTCCCTTCTATCTCTCCCTCCCTCCTCTCTTAACTCTGCCTCCTTCTCCTCCTCCTCCTCCTCATTCTCCTCATCCTCCCGCTTTTCCTACACGTCCTCCACTGCTTCTAGCTGCTACCACACCACCTACTACTATTCCTCTTCATCCTCCTTCTTCTTCCCTTCTTGTCTTCCTTCCAAAGGACGATACTAGCCGTAATCTTACCATAGTGACAGAATATCGCTACGATTGATTTACATTCTTCTACAAAAATTGTGCTTAATATATGCATTTACTGTGCTAAAGTATGATAAGCTCTTGTCAGCTGGATACAGGGTCAGTTCTATCTACTAAGTTATTAGTTAGAATGATTAAAACGTCGAAATCTATTCGCCTTGTCAAACGAAAACGTAATTAAGTGAAGGTATTTATTCGAAACTGTTAGAACCCTTGGAACCATATAGAAGAGCATACTTAGTACAGTATTATGGTAGATAGTCCTTCGCATCACTCTCTTTATGAGTTGTAGTGGAATCCACTAATTATTATTGTGAATTGCTCCACATTTCCGTGTTGGCATGCGTACACACTCTATGCTCTGTGGTTTTGAGATTCATATCGACATACATAGTCACACAAAGATCACACTTTCTATAGGCTAAAAATTATAATAAATATAAGTACTTGATTTATAACTTGATAAGTTAACTTCATTGTATCAGTAGTACAGGGAATTTTTTCAGGCATATTAATGTATGTCTCTATTCAATTTATGTATCAAGAAGATTACAAAAGAGACTTGGATAAATATCAACCAGTATCCTCACTATCTTTTTCTAAAATATTCGTAAAATTAAAGTACTCAACAAAAGTTTTACAAGTAGCAATATACTTGCATTCCAGAAGCGATGTTCGGCTAAGGTTGTTGTTTATACACTCACTCACCAATTATTTACTAAAGAAATTCGGTCAATTGATATTTTTTGTGATCTTTCCAAGTCCATTAATTGCGTACATCATTTTAATAATATATTTATAACCAATTAATGGAATCATAGTATTATACTGAATGTATAAAAATCTACTCAATAATTTTTGCACGGTGAGATACTTTCAATGACTTGGGAGAAATAACGGATGGGGAAACCTGAGGAATCAATTCGGGATCCACTTCTATTATTAATGTATGTGATTTATCTTGCTCTTAACATTCTTCAATAAGAATTAATACTTTCTGCATTTCGTAATAGTCGTATAATAAATCCCATTAGAGGTAAACGTACAAAGAACATGGCTGATTTAAGGAATTAATAAGTCGTAGTCGGAAAATAATCTCTCCCAAAATTTTTAGGTAACACTTTCAGATTATGTGTCCAAGTCATATCAAATGTTGATGTAGCACATATACAGCACTCAGTAGATAAGGTAAAGGTGTACCAAATGTTTGATACCACATACTGATGAAACCCTGAAATGTAAGTAGAATATTAATAACCTTTGCAAACAATGACTTTGAGCTGCATTTGCTGTTAATGCTTTTGCTGGACTTTCAGGCAAAAGAATCAATCATGTAACATATTCTGTATATTTGTTAGGCGTCCTAATTACGAAACCATTTCTTTGGAAAAGCTTGTTTTTATTTAGGAACAATTATTTCATAACTGGCACCCAATAAACGAAGAAAGAAAATTTGGTCTTTGATGTGTACTAACAAAATTAGGACTTACATGTTAATAAGTGTATTAATGTTAAAATTATTATCGTTTAAGCATCGTCTAAACTGTGTTGCTAAACATTACTTCCATAAAGAGTCGTAGAAATAATGGGAGGAACATTAACTAACAATAGTGCAATCTAATTCCCTGTATATATTCCAAAGTTAGTAACGTATATTCGAGATGTATGTAATGAAATTCTCCATGTAGTTTCCATACCGAATATGAAAGGGAGCCTACACAATCCGTGTGAATACATTTGAAAGCCTTTAGTATACATGTGGATCAAAGGGCTCTCGTTCACTAATCTAGTGTGGTAATGGAACGCAGAAAAGGAATACTAAATTCTTAAATTTCGCGTTTAAGAGATCATTCACGTAGGAGGATCAGATAAAAATACTTTCCGCTCAGGTCCCAATTACATTCCATTTCGGTTTTGGAAAGAGTACCCATGGTATTAGCCCCTTAAATAGCTTGCATTTATCGCGGATATTTTGTCCGTTATAAAGTCCCAAGCGACTGGAAAAAAGCTCTAGTGACTCTTATGTATAAGAAATTGTTGTTGTTGTGGTCTTCAGTCCGGAGACTGGTTTGATGCCGCTCTCCACACTAACCTATCCTGAGCAAGCATCTTCATATCCTCATAAGAACGGCAACCTACATCCATTTGAATTTGCTTACTATATTCGTCTCTTAGAGACTGATATTATCAACATCTGCTAGCTGCGAAATTGTTGGAAGTATTCACATTTCAAATGTAATAAAATTCTTTGAGATGAAAAAGCTTATGTACGTACATCAGTACGGCTTTTGAAAGCGTCTGTCATTTGAGACACAGCTCTCTCTTTGCTCGTGTAATATCTTGCGAAGCATGGATGAAAACAGGCAGACTGCATATTTTTGCGAAGCATGGATGAAAACTGGCAGACTGCATATTTCTTGATTTCCCAAATGATTCTAATAGGGTGCCGTACTGCAGACTGCTAACGAAAGGTTTGAGCACATGGAATATGTTTGGAGATACATGACTGGCTTAAAGGTTTCTACAGTAATAGAATCAAGCATGTTGTAATCGACGGTGAGTGTTCATCAGAGACAAGGGTATCGACATGAATGCCCACGAATTGCGTGAAGAGATCGCAAATGTTTTATATCTACGTAAATGATCTCACGAAAAGAGTGTGTAGCAGTCTGCAGATATTTCCCAAGAATGCCAATGTGTACGAAAAAAGGTCATCATTCTGTGACTGTAGTAAGAAGCGAGATGGAAACTATTAATAGTTTGTGTGACGAATAGAAGCTAGCTTTAGATGTAGAAAAATGTAAGGTGATGCGTTTTAGTAAGAAAAACCATCCCATGATGTTCGAATTCAATATGAGTAGCATGCTGCTTGACAGAGTCGCAATGATTAAACGCATGGGCATAACGATACAGAGCGATATCAAATGAAATGAGCAAGTAAGGAAATGAGGATGGTAAATTTAGGTTTATTGGGCGAATGTTTTGGAGACGGCGTCCCATTCCTAAATAATGCTCACGTGTTTGTGATCCCTATCAGACCGGTTTTAAACCAATTCAGAGACGGGCTGTTAAGTTTCTCACTTATCAGTTTGATCAACACGCGAATGTTACGGAGATGGATCGAGAGCTCAGATGAAAACCTTAGGAGAGAAGATGGCGTTCCGTCGAAGAGTGCTGTTAAGGAAATTTATTAGGCTAGAATTTGAAGCTTACTGTAATACGAAACCACTGCCACTAACTTACATTTCACATAGAGACCACAAACAGAAATTATGGTTTTAAAGAGGTATAGAGACTCCTCTGAAACTGATTTTTATTTATAGGTGAATTTCGCACGGTTGTTTGTAAATTTTTGAAAAAGTGTATTCCTGGTGGTCGACCTATTTTTGAACTAAAAGTCCATATGTTGTTCGTTTTTGGTCTCAGTTTCATTGAGGAATAAATATGACAGCCAGTTCTTTCAAGAGGCTTCTACAGGATGTCTGTGAATTTACTACATAAGTGATACTTATTACACCCGTCTGGACTCTGAAAACCTTTGCTTGACTTGAAAATTTACCCTAAAATATTATACCATATGACATTATGGAACGAACGCAAGCAAACGATGCAAGCTTTTTTTATATTAATGTCGCCTACGTGTGATAACTCTCGAACTGCAATTACAGATTTGTTCAGGCGCTTTTGCAGTTCGGTGGTGTGCTACTCCTAACTTAGTTATCAAGCAGTAATCCCAGTAATACGAGACATATCCACAAAGTATGTTCCGATTGGTTATATAAACCAAACGTGTACGGATACAGAAAAAATATTTATTGTATAAAAATCTACAACTGTTCAACTGCTTTTCTACATAACTTCCGAAATTTTGTAGGCACTTGTCATAGCGTGGCACAAGTTTTGTGTGCCTTCTTCATAGAAGGTTGCCGCCTGTGTATTCAACCATGTGGCAAACATGTTCTTTCAGCTCATCATCATTGAAGTTTTGACCACCAAGAAGAGATGAAAGGAGTCTTCTTCTTCCCTTGATGTTGCCGTCCGACCTCACAAGGAGAATGTGATCAAACAACTATTACTGGAATTTCACTGGGACGTGTTTGATCATCCTCCGTACAGTCTCAATCCTAGCGACTTTCTTCTTACACCTAAAACCTGTCCATGGTGGTCAACACTTCAGCGATGATGACAAGCTGAAAGAACATGTTATCACATGGTCAAATACACAGACGGCAACCTTCTACGAAGAAGGCATAGAAAGACTTTTGCCAAGCTATGACAAATGCCTACAAAATTTCGGAAGCTATGTAGAAAAGTAGTTTAATAGTTGCATATTTTTGTACAATAAATATTTTTTTCTGTATCTGTACACGTTTGTTTGATATAAATAAACTGAACTTACTTTGTGGGCATACTTCGTATAATACTGTCAACCACTTCTATGTGCTCTTCTTCATACTTTATACATGTGCTGGTTGGGAACCTTATGGATGCCGCGGTGGAGTAGCCGAGCGGTCTAAAGCACCTCGCTGCGGAGCGCGCGGTTGCTCGCCGTGGAGGTTCGAGTCTTCCCTGGGGCATGGGTGTGTGTGTTTGTCCGTAGGTTAGTTTACCTAGGTTTAAGTAGTTTGTAAGCTATGAACTGATGACCACGCAGTTTGGTCCGATAGATTTACAGACATTTGAACATTTTTTGAACCTTATAGATGTTCTCAATCGCATGTAGTATGACTTTTCACAGATTAATGTCAATCAGTTGCCTTTGAAACATTTATTAATGTCCCTGAAAACATCATTAGCAGACGTTTCTAGAACTGCTCGACGAGATGTTCATTGCAATACTTGCATCATCGCAAATAAAACCAACTCCGCTTCTGGCATCATAACTGAGAAAGCTATGGCCCTAATATGGACCCTTGTGGGACACCCAATCTGATTATGCCTGATGGCTTACTTCGCTTGTCTCTTGCACTGACACCCTTTGTTTCCTGTTAGCAAGGTGCAGTATTGCCCATGACACGACAGAATTCTAACGTGCTTAAAAGATGAGAAAGTGAGCACTGAAAATAATATCAACAGATTTAATTTTAAAGGATGTGTAGTGAGGAGCGTGGCTTACCGCTGGCGGAAGGCACGACGTCGGGGTTCTTGTCGTCCTTGTCGAGCACGCGCTTGTCCTTGACGGCGAGGTCCTTGGGCCTGGCGACGGCGCGGTCGCGCGCCCTCTGCACGCGCAGGTAGACGGCGCAGGCGGCCGAGAGCACGGCCAGCAGCAGCAGCAACAGCACCAGCGCCAGCAGCGCCGCCAGCACCGGCGTTAGCTCCAGCGACGAGCGCCGGCCTGACAAACACCGCACAAGCACTATCTCTCTGCCAGTGACAAGCACCACAATATTGAAGTGTGTGTCTTCCGCAGCAGCTGTTAAAATTGTTATAAGAGGTAATATGTCTTATGCTGACTGCAATTTTACACATGACGCGCTTCGCTTTTTATTTTAAAAGCATCTTCTGTGGTCTGTAAATGATACAAAGGTTTGTATAGTTTGTTTTCGTACACAGATTTAAAAAAATGAAAACATAAACTTTGTCCACGTTAGGCCTATGAATTATGATGCAAACAGTGGCTCCTTTACGTCAACCCCGACAAATCCCAGGCAATCATTATAGGTCGTTCCACCACATCCTTCCGCGTCCCGGAATTTTACCTCACCATACAAATTCAAATGTCTGTAAATCTATCGGACCAAACTGCGTGGTCATCAGTCCGTAGCTTACAAACTACATAAACCTAGGTAAACTAATATACGGACAAACACACACACCCATGCCCCAGGGAAGACTCGAACCTCCACGGCGAGCAACCGCGCGCTCTGCAGCGAGGTGCTTTAGACTGCTCGGCTACTCCACCGCGGCCCTCACCCAACAAGGCCGCCCAATCCACCATACCCCCACCCTCAAATACCTAGGCCTTACCTTCGATGTTCCCTTTCCTGGACTCTTCACCTGAAAACGATCCGTGCAAAAGCTCTCTCCCGCCTCAGCCTACTAAAGCTCCTTACCTGCCGGACGTGGGGATTAAACTCGTCCACTGTCCTACACACCTACAAATCCATCATGTGTCCCATCCTTTGCTCCTTTCACCCTACCTGGATGTTCGCCCCTCCTACCTTTTTACAACTCCCTTAAAATCCTCGAATGCCACGCTCTCCGCCTCGCATACCGCATCCGACTCCCCCATGCGGATCCTATACGACCTTCTCCCCTTCTCTCGCCTCACCCAACATCTCAAACACCTCCGTATCCTCTATGTTAACCGCAAACTAGACTCCCACAATCCACTGGTTTCTCCCATCCTTACTAATCCTGGGCCTCTGCCACGCCTCCACCATTGCATTCCAACATCCCTCCACCATCCCTCCACCTGCACGCACGCCGTATCCTTCCCCACGGCACTTTCCTAACCCTCCCCCTCACGAATGACGCCCTCCGTGCCGAAATCTATCCTTTTATCAACCCTAAACCCTCCCCATGAATCTGGCGCCTCCTCTCTCCATCCCCTCCTACTCCAGACCCCCCCCCCCCCCCGCGCCTGGATATCCAACGTTCCGGAATCACGGCGCTTACCACCCCACTCCGTCCCTTCCTTCTCCTCCCTAGACAGCCCGTCTTCCTTCCCCTACTGCCCCATCAGCGGGGGTGCCCACGCAGTGTATTATTTCAGTGTCGCGTCTCAGTGCTACTGTCGGTGTCCAGTGTTTTTCACTCCAGCGTACACTACAACTCAAGGGAATGCAAGTTTTATGACGTCCTCGTTGTGTCCAATGTGCCTTTTACTGTAAATTTTACTGTCACCGTGGCCCACATTGTTTTAATTTACCATAGGTTTTCATCCAGCTGGTATTGGTTAAAAACTCCGCAAATTCGCCAACTCGCCTAAATTAAAATCTGTACTAGTAATTTCCATTTCATTAACTGTACTTCATGTCATGTTATAACTCTGTAGGATGAAGAGCAGGCAGGACGCTGCTGTCAGCCCGCCGAAACGCCCAGTTGTGCGTGCCTCAATTGAAATAACAATAAAGGAAAAAAAAAAAGAAAGAAATAGGCCTATGTGTTTTTAACTTAATATTCAGGCTACTCACGATGATGCTGCCTCTCCTTTACATCTCACTGGTTTTTTCTATCTTGTTGGTTGGAGTTGGTTTGTTTGTGGCGTGTGTCTTTCGGCTGTGTACGGCACTTTTCGTCTGTTTTTGTGTCGTTTTTTACGTTTTACCACCGCACATCACATCACTTATTTGGACTGCATACAGATTGCATACTACTTCTAATAAATATATCTAAAGGTATTATCTAATGTTGTCTGGTGCACTGTAGATGGTCACCTCCAGAAACATTAACACTTACACGTGCTGCAACCTGTATAGCCAGGTATATTAGTGAAGGTTGCCCTAACAGGAGATGGCAAAGTACGTAGCTTCGTTGGATGACATTTCAGTTAATGCGTTTCCATCCTCTACATTTTAATCTAGGTTCGCTGTAAAACTACTCGAAATTTCATTCAATATTTTTGGAACCTAATGTATTCCGTGTTTCCACCTGTGTGTGGCTACGCTGGCGACCTCCAGATCAGAAACTGATCGGGTGCGAGTTTAATACTGCAGGTTTCTTTAAAATTAGGGCGATGTGGTTACTTTCCAACGGTCTAGTTCCAGGAATGTGCCAAATACGAGATCGATCGCACTACGGTTGCTTCACAATGTTTCACTGTTACTGAACCACCTCAAGGCCGTATGGTATGGATTGCTCTTGGGTATAACCAGAAGTCATTGTTGATGAGTGTTCATGGAACTACGACCACTTTCTCCTACGTGAATGACATTCTGCGTGTTGTGGAGTCGCTATTCAGTTCATGAAGATGCGGTAAATTGCTCCACAGTACTTCGATTGCCAGGGCACCTTCAGTCTTGTACGTCTTTGCCTTAATTCGCGCGCCGGCTAATCAGAAGAAAGGGGCTGGCCACATATTCCAGCGCACCTCAGCCACGACAGAGTATAGCGGAGGACTCCAGTCAGTCTACCAGTCGGTAAAGCATAGTTGTCGTTACGATGCACATATAGGAGTGCTACAGTTCCAGGAGATCCGTCTACACTGAGCCAGCATAAGCCGGAACACTAGTGTAGACTGATTGAAGATATCATCAGAACTGTTTAGCAGCTAGGAAGCAACTGTATTATACCACAAGCACAAAACACCCAAACTTCAGTACTATCTTCAATTGTAATAAAACTATATGTGAACTACTTTTTTCACTTACAGAACTGGTCCACCATCCTTGCTAGCCATGGTCCACCTGCTTATATTGTGGAATCCCGAGGGCACGAAACCGCGACCTGCACGAGCCCTCAGAAGCCATTCTTCAGGAAGACAATGCACGACAACATGTTGCAGCACGAACACGTGTCCTTTTGTTGTCACAGGACGTAAATTTTTACCCTGGCTTGGCAGATCGCCAGCTTTGTCATCCATAGAAAATGTGTGGGATATGGTGGTGCGTGGTGGTGTGACAATCACCACAGATGAACATTGCAACCGGTTGAATGAAACATGGATGGCTCTTTACAGGAAGACATTCGTGCCTTTACATATCGCTACCATCACGCCAGAGAGAATTTATCAGGACCCACAGCGAACCTTGCTCCTACTATCCGACAAAACACAAACTAAACCGAGGTGACTGAATCGCTAATAAACTCCTCTGAAGTTACTAATTAACGTGTCTTTTGAATATGTAGTTCTTCTCTCTAGAATTTGAAGTTGTTCTGGTTTCTTTCTGAATATGAGTGTGGTTACCGAATATCAGTATCCTGTTTAATAATTTTATTACCCTGTTGGGAGCTTTTCCTTTATAATTGCTTATTACCCTGTTGGGAGCTTTTCCTTTATAATTGCTTATTATTTTCAAGTCGGAAAGAGGTACAGTAGAATACCGCTAATCCGAACTAATTGGGACGAGAACTTGCTCGGATTTCCGATTTGTTTGGATTAGCTTGAATTAGCTTCTAGAATGAATTGTAGCAACAGATAAGTAGGAACACCTTAGTAGCAAGTGTAAGGGGGGAGGGGCAAATGATTGCTCACTCTTACTCATTCCAGTTCTTATTGATGAGACGGATTGTTCAAGGTCAGTGCGTATCCTGCCGACTCGCCAATTGTTCGGTTCATTTTAGCTATCAGTCGCTGGTACTCTTGACAGCTATGTTGTTGTTGTGGTCTTCTGTCGGGTGAATGGTTTGATGCAGCTCTCCACCCTACTCTATCCTGAGCAAGCCTCTTCATCACTTCATAAGAACGGCACCCTACATTCATTTGAATTTTCATACTGTATTTTATCTCTTGGTCTCCCTCTGCGATTTTTAACCCACACACTTCCCTCCAGTGATAAATGCACGATTCCTTGATGTCTGAGAATGTGTCCCACTAATCGATCCCTTCTCTTGTCAAGGTATGCCAAAAATTTATTTTCTCGCCAATTCTGTCAAGTAACTCCTCATTAGTTACGTGATCCACCCACCTAATCTTCAGCATTGTTTTGTAACACCACATAGCAAAAGTATTTATCCTCTTCGTCTCCGCACTGTTTATCGTCCATGTTTCACTCCCATACAAGGCAACAAGCCACACAAATGCCTTCTGAAAGGACTATCTTACGTTTAGATTAATATTCTATCTTAACAAATTTCTCTTTTTCGAAAATGCTTTGCTTCCCATTGCTATTATGCATTTTACTTCCTCTGTACTGCGACCATCATGTGTTATTTTACTGCTCACGTAACGTATTCTTCTACCACATTCATAGTTTCGTTACCTTATCTACTTCCTTCAGCATCCCCTGATTTTCTTAGACTACACTCGATTACCCCTGTTTTCCTTTAGTCAATGTTAATATTATATGTATCTTTCAACACTAATTTCCTTTCAACTGCTCTTCCAGTTGAGAGCTACACTGTGTGCATTTCAGTGTAGTGGTGTATGTCGTCATGAGTAAACGTAAACGTAGAATGTTAACTCAAAAGATGCTCAATTGTTTGTAAATCTAAGGGACATGACTGCTGCGGTTATCAGCCCCTAGGCTAACTTATGCAAAGGATAACCCATACAACCTGTATAGTCAGGTATATTAGTGAAGGTTGCCCTAACAGGAGATGCCAAAGTACGTAGCTTCGTTGGATGACATTTCAGTTAATGCGTTTCCATCCTCTACATTTTAATCTAGATTCGCTGTAAAATTACTAGAAATTTCATTCAATATTTTTGGAACCCAATGTATTCCGTGTTTACACCTGTGTGTGGGTACGCTGGCGACCTCCAGATCAGAAACTGATCGGGTGCGAGTTTAATACTGTAGGTTTCATACTTTAAAATTAAGGCGATGTGGATACTTTCCAACGGTCTAGTTCCAGGAATGTGCCAAATACGAGATCGATCGCACTACGGTTGCTTCACAATGTTTCACTGTTACTGAACCACCTCAAGGCCGTATGGTATGGATTGCTCTTGGGTATAACCAGAAGTCATTGTTGATGAGTGTTCATGGAGCTACGACCACTTTCCCATGCCCGAGGGAAGACTTGAACCTCCGATGACGATCAACCGCACGCTCTGCAGCAAAGCGGACACTCAACCGCGGCACAACGTTAACTTCCAAAGAAAATCTGGATCTTTTCAGTTGGTTAGACAATGGACAATCTATCTAAACTGGCCACGGAACTGGGTGTTATTAAGGCAAAAATTAGCGATTGGAAAAAGAACCGAGTGAAACTTGAATAGTCCGTGCAATATATTCCGGAGAAAGATTTGACATTCGGCAGACTTTAAAACAAGTAAGATTAATTGGAGCTCTCATCCTTCGGTTCACACAGGAAACAGAATGGAGAAAGAAAAACTCGTTGCATTGGGCCAATGATTCAGGAAAAGGTTGTATACCTAAACAACTGGACGAATCGTGGTGAGTCGTTTAGTGCGAGTACGGGTTGGTTCGACAGATTTTTAAAAGAAAACGTCGTGGAATTCGTCAGCTACAAATTATTGCTGAGAAGCTTTCTTCTGGATATGATGCAGCGAAGGAATATATGAATGGGTTTGAAAAATTTATAAGAGGGGAAATTACACTCCCCAAAAAGTTTGTGATTCTTACGAAGTAGGTATTAAATTTAAGGACAATGCTAACAAAAAGCCTGGTATCAAAAGCAGAAGTGCATGATCCATCTTCAGAATTGAGCACAGATTGTTTGGCTTCATTAGCATGCAGCAACACTGCTGGTAATCACAAGATGCCTTTAATGTGGCTCGGTAAATCGTACATGTAGAGCTTATGAAAACTGGAACATAATGTCCCTGCCCATGTATTATCGCAACCAAAAAGAAGCTTGGATGGATGGTAAGCTGTTAAAAGATGGCACTCACGACCAGTTCTATGTCCGAAGATTTTGTAATGATTTCAAAATTACAAGCCAAGATCGCTCACTAGCAATTTATTAAATGACGACCGGTTTCGATGCACTGTGTCACCATCATCTGGTCACATATATGCTACAATCTGGTCATCTGGTTAAAAAAATTTACAACATGACCCAATTATAACACATATGTGACAAGATGATGGTGTCACAGTGCACCGAAACCGGTCGTTATTTAATAAATTGCTAGTGAGTGATCTTGGCTTGTCATTTTGAAAACTATAAAACGATTAGATCGCTTCCAGAACCGACTATATCAGGTAATCCTACGACTTTGTACAGAACATAATTTGCCAACTCCTGCCGTCCTTTTGATTAACAATGCGACATCTCACCCCAACACTGAGGAAGTGAGTGATAGAGAAATTGTAACAATGTTGTTACCACCGAATAATACATCACTTCTACAGCCGATGGACCTGGACGTACTGAAAACATTACAACTGCATTACAGAAAATAATAATTTTTTTAAGAACACTAATCCAATTCCCTTAAGCTGACAAAACAAAACAAAAATGTGATGGTTTTCGTTTATTGGGCCGCTTAGGCATGGCAGAATATTTCAGAAATTAATTTGAGAAAATCATGAATTCTGTGGATATCTCATGAATTTTAGGAAAACCCAATTGGAAATGGGGAGGAATAACTCATACAAATAGTAGAGACAATCAATTGACGTGAAGAAGCCATTGAAGCAGAAGGGTGGCAGCGGATAATGCAAGTTCGTAGAAAATTTTTGAAAACATATTTTTGGGAAAACAACTTTCTATGTATACTATATATAAATGAAAACACTCACATATCGCAAAAACTACCATTTATACAAAAATTATGACCGGTTTCGGCCTGTTTACAGGGCTGTCTTCAGGTCCATGTGGCGTAGGCTTGACATTTACAGAGCAGGCTCGTGTCCCATGCGGTAACTGCTCATCGCACAAGTGCCTGCTCTGAGGACGTCAAGCCTACGCCAAATGGATCTGAAGATGGCCCTGTAAACAGGCCGAAACCGGTCATTCGTTGTGTATAAATGATAGTTTTTTTTAGACTTTTGACTATTTTTATTTATAAAAGTTTTGAGAACCTTACTGATATTGATTTAGTGGCTGGTGTGGCGGAATCGCCAATAAGCCTGAATGGATAAAGGAGAGTTGATGCCACATTGATACACGCCAGAATTACTTTATGTCGCATTGCGTTATTTGGAATAACAGGCCGCCGCTACAACTGCTAATTGGATTTTTATGAGACGATGTCGCAGCTTCGCGTCATATAACAAACTTCATTAAGCCAAATTACACCGACTGACCTTTGTCTACTACAAAAAGAGTAAAACGGACATTTTTAATGATTATTCACTCAGTTTTTGTAAGTTTGACAATTTTTCTTCGCTGTTATGCACTTTATAAGCATCATGTTTTGTAATACATACTTTAATGTATAAATTGAGATAGTGTGTATGTGAGCCATATTACCACGGAAGTAAATACAGTCTGTAGTGTCAATCATTTTAATGAACTGTTTTTAATTTTTTACCATTTTTCATAGTTAGACTAATTTTTGGACATGTTCTGATTAAACAAAACGTTCTTATTATAAGGTGTTCGCATTTTCTAGAATCTCCTGTTGGTGCTGTTATTTATGATGTATTTTATTATCAGATCAATGTAACGAACATACTGACGTGTATATAAACATTTTTAGAAGGAGACGTGGCACATATCCATTGCCTTAGCGCGTCTTGTCATTTTCTTTCATTATGAAATCGTCTGGTTTCTTGACAGATACTTGAAAACAATGAAACAATAAACTTCACCCATATATATTATGTCTTATTTCATATAATTTTACACAAAATTTTTATACAGCAGAATATATCGTTTTGTTTCCCTGCTTGTAGTCAGTTTCATTTCAGAAATGGAATGTAATTACTGCTAATATTACGCATTGCCAGATTAAAACTGTACTATCATTGAAGCCAATACTTCGTATATCCACCAGAGAAGGTAAAGCGGTTAAGTCCCATATACTACATACAAATAATCGCAACCAATCTGGCCATTCATTAAAGGCCATTTGCCATAATAAATCTAAACACTGCTAAGATTACAGACAGGGATATTAGGACAACAATGATCGAGTGACTTAGAGAGAGGGGGGACGAAGATGAGAGAGGGAGGCAGAGAGATGGGGAGAGAGAGAGAGAGAGAGAGAGAGAGAGAGAGAGAGAGAGAGAGAGAGAGAGAGAGATAAAGAGAGGAGGAGAAGTGTATTCACAAAGAGACGAAGGAGGTGATAGGTATAGAGCACGGAGACGTATGGAGGAGGTTTAATATGTACATGCAAGTCCCAACATATTTAAACCTCTCATGCGTCGCGTCCTGAAATGAGGACTTAAATTTTGTCTCATTTCTGTTATCTTTTACATTTGAGATGACCGTAAAAGTACAGGTATCTCATATGAAGACTAATAATGCATGATAGAATGTCTCCTGGGCAGCAGTGTTAGTAGTTGGGCTGACAAAAAATGGAAAGTAGAGATTACAAGAATGATGCCTTCAGATGAAAGCACATTGTTGTCTGTACATGGGAAAAAAAGAAAGCCTATTATTCGGTACCCAATGAATTACGCTTCGATTGGGTATAACACTGGCAAGCCAAGTCAAGTGATCCTAGTGCTAAGAGGTGTCATGATCGGAACTGCCGACGGAAAACACGTTACATTTGAGGAAAGTGCAAACTTGCTTTGTGCCCTGAGTGCCTGAAACAATTTCATTGTAGGAAAATTACAATATAGTGTGCACTCTTCACTTATTCTTTCATATTATTGATAGATGTTCCATGTAAAATGTAGCAGTTTTTGTACTCACTATCCTCATTTGAGGACACCTCCCTATTGCTCTATGAAACTACTTTTTTTATATATAAATTATGATGAATTCTGCACAAGGTAGGCCTTAAGTTACCAGATAATGTATCGGAAATTTTGTTCACTGTCGGATGGATAATTAGTGCATGAGAGGGTTAACAATGGGAAGCATTTCCTGCCATTGCCATTCAATAATGTAAGAAATGCACAAGTTATCTGAAGAGTCGATAAGACACGATTGGTGGCATACAACACTCATATTTCGACAATCATATCGTTTTAAAGCATGCATCTCATGTTGTGGTAATGAATTTTGTATGACCATCTCATCCATATGCCGGACACAGTGTAGTATGAGCTGAATCACTTGTGATGTATACGCTATCTGACATGTGTATCTGATTAACATGCACACACTCACACACACATTGCACAAACACGTGGCAACATGCTCATTTGAAAATGCAGTTGTCGTGCAAATCTTTCTATATAATTTTTCGCTAGACACAGGACAACTCATAGTGGGAAATAACTTATTTTACACAATTATTTATTTCTGCAGTAACACGTACCAGCAGCACATAAAATATGCTACTTACATTACACGGAACAGTTGAGGAATATTAAACTTGTATAAAACAACAGCAAAAGAATCACACTGGGCAGTCACACGAACTCAATACGAGAAGTATACAGTATTAAATCCTGCCTAGAAGTCATTATAGATAACGGAGATGACATATTACGAAAAGTTAATCAGTAAATACCGTCTCGGCCTTCATTTGATTGCTTGACGATCATCGCTTTCGATCTGTGGTGCAAATTTTTTTCCGGTACAATTAACTATAAAATTCAATTTTTACGTTCTTTGATGTCATGCAAACCATCCTTGTGCCATTGGATCTAATGATAATCAGCAGGAAACTAAATTATAGGAGAAATTCATGTACATTTAAATCGACATGCATGCGCATTAAACCACTGGGGTATTGCGTGAAGGGGGAACATCATTTATAGCTTCACATTGGTACTGTTCGCGTATAAAGCTGAGGAAATGTAAGTTATAGATGCTGATATACGCGTTGTCTAATTAGTTGAGGATCGAGTTCATTATGCAGTCTAATGTACAAGATGCTGTGTCATATCCCTTAATTCTTATCTTAATGTTATCTTGCTAACTACGTGAATATACTATCGCGCTGTCTTCAGCAGCTCTCGTCACTCAGATCACCGATTCTGTGAAAATCTTTCTGCGACTGCACACTGATTAAATTCAGCGGTGCCTTGAAATGTTGAGTTGAGAAACAGGGATAGCATGTTGAAGACATTGAATGGCCGTTCTTTATGGAGTACTCCAAACAACTACTAAAATCTGTTTAAGGGAACGAACTCGTCTGAAAATTCTGATGGAATCTGAAATACCACAAGACCAGCCTAAGATGGAAGAGGAAGAACCGATTGAGTTACACACTTGTTTTATTGTGTTACATACGACCGGTTTCAGGCATGTTTAATCCCATCATAAAAAGTATAAACAATTACAAGGAAAAAAACTAAATTTTCATAAGGATGCCCATGCTTCATTTATAGCCATCATTTTATTACGTTTAATGTGAATATCAGGGACTCGCCCACCACTTCAAATGTTCGCTATATTTAAGGTGTTATCTTTTATTTTGTAAACAGTCGAGCTAGTCACTCTTTCTTTTTGCCGTTTAGTCGTTATCATGTTGCTTCATATTCACTCAGATTCCGCCTGGACCAGTCCGCACGTAGAGCCCAACACCTCTAGTTGAAAGCTTGCAGCGTTCGTGATGCTATTAATGTAAGTTACTTCATGGGTTGCTACTTACTTCATAGCTCGAGTTCCTGTCTCTCTTGCTGCCAGTTTTATTAGCCAAACTATTCCAAATGTTGTTTTACTTTACTAACACATAGTTTTCTAGCGCGGCGTATACCATTAAATTGGTTCTCATCCACCAATTTATTACATTCTTACATACAAACAGTTGTAAACCTTTTCAGATACCTGTCACAGTTGTGTTTTTACACTTGCAGTTAGTTATACATCTGATGATGGGAATTAACATGTTCGAAACAGGTAGCGTGCAATGTATTAAAACCAGTCTGCAACTGAAGAGGATTTCCCGTACCACTCTCCCATACCTTATGAATACATTTGCTGTAATATTTCATACTGATGTAGAAGGATTGGACAGAAAAATACTCCTCATATTTATATAAAAATGTCATGCAACTTAAGAAAGGTGAAACGTTACCGCATCCTGTAACTTCTACATCCAATTTCGAAATCGTTGAAATATATTTTAAACATTTTGTACACAATATTTTCAATTAGTTCTGTGAGTATTGTTATGAAACTAGCTTGCGCAATACTACTGATTCACGGTCTTAACATTAACATTATATAAAGATCTTAAGGAATGATTGTCTTAGTAAGACCCTCGTGCAATAGATGCATGCTTTCGTACAAATGTTCACAGAGCTATGTTTTACATACTTTTTCAGATAATTTTCTGGCAAGACAACATCGACAAACTGCCTCAAACATTACGTGCTGTACTACACTTTCTGTGCCTATCGACAACTATGACCATCGTCATGGGAAACTTTAGCTTTCTTGATTAAAGGCATCTCCACGGAAATGGAGTCCTCAATTGCTCCTTCCATTGCCAACAGGCGACTGTCGATCACCATCAAATATTATACAGGCTCTCTGAATACAAATAATTATTGCTTTTATTTAATTTTACATTATGAAACTATTTAATTTCTATACATGAATGTAAAATTTTGACGATAATGAAATTTCATTGGAAATTTTAATTAATTTTACTAATACATTAAATACAAAATTATTAAGTCTTTTAATGGAACTCTTAATTTTATTAAAATATTGGTTTAAGCACTTCATTTTAAATAACTTTTAGAAATTCTTTACATATGTTCTCTCATACTTTTCGCAACTGTTTCGAATGACTTTATACAAGGTGAGTGACCTAACATTACTGCTGGAATTATTTCTCAAACCAAAAGAACTACTGCATAACTAAACCAATAGATCGAAAGTGAGGAGTGGGACTGCCCAGTGGCTGAGATCGAGTTCACGCAGCTAAATTCGCACGTTTATACGACAGCATCAATTACCAAAGAGAACGACCTGCCCATCTGATGCGTGGTATTGGGTGATGCAACATGTATTTTTATGTACAATTTTTTCCGATAAATAATAAATTATTTCTTACACTGCTGTATTATGTTTATTATGTTCTCACAATCAATTCGTTTCGGTGCTTCACCACTTCAGCTTATTCTGTAAGTACTATGATATGTTACCGGTGGTCTCTTATGCATATTCTCATTTGTAATATACATTTTCTTCATATTTAACTTACTTGTAATATTATTCTTTATACAACTGTCAAGCTATTTTGTTTATTTTGGAAGATGTTGCAGTTATTTTTATTATTATTATTAGCAGTATGGATGGTACTTTTTTGATATCCTGCAGCAACACTTCAAAGATACCACAAATTTACACAGTGATCATATAAATCCTTATGACTGTGGGTAATTTTTTGTCTTTGTATGTGAAAAGTTTGAATTCGATTTGGTACCACTTTCTCTTTGGCGTGTTTAAGAGTTTACCTAGTAAGTAGATAATCTATACTTTAAATATCTGTGGACTAATTATTATGTTTGTATACGAAAAATTTACTTTCGATTATTATTTTATCTTTGGTGTGTTTATCTATTGTCATGCTTAACTATAATTTTAATACAATTTTCAATGTACTTTTTACTTGTCTGTTGGTTCGTTTATATTTCGTTGCACTTCTTGTGTATATGTGGTTATATTTAGATTTTTCGAGAAAAGTTATTATGTGGATAATTGTGTATAATGTGTAATGTTTTAAATGCTACGACTTTTGGTGACACTTTGTGTTTTTCAGCAACAAGTTGTTGATAAAACGTAGATGGGTTGTTTTCGCTGTGTCTTGTGTGTTCCTTGTATCTCGTACTAAAATTTCTGCCAGGATGACCTATATATGATTTGTGTCATGCGCCATACGTAATTTTGTAGAATGCAGGGTTGTTGTATATTAGTGTTTTGGTCTTGTGTTTCCTTTGTAGTTTTATTGTTTACACTGTTCATGTATTTGTAGGCATACCTTATATATGTGTGACTGAATAGTTATATATATATATATATATATAACTAGCTGCGATAGCGTATCTGAGTGGCCGAGTGGCTAGCCCCTTGGGCACGGCCCACTGCCGCATGATCACCAGCCAGTCACCTACGTTGTCGTAGCCTGTGCTCGCAAAAAATTTTGAATGATCATAGCTGCCAAACTAAACGTGATAAAAATGTCATTCAAAATTCTTTGTTCAAAGATGGTGTCAAAAATTCCACTGCTTGATAGAAACAACCATTGTTTCATTTGAAAAACTGTATTTTTCATAAAAGTTACACTTTCTAGGTATTTTTACAATCTGTTTATTGGCTAACAATACGAGTCCTTGACTACTAATCCATTGTGAAAACCGCAATATTTGCCGTGCAAGTGTTAGGTGATTCACCCCATATATATTATCATCCGTATACAAAGATAATAAACACTTCCCAGACAGTTTAGGGATAAATTATCTGCTTACTAGGTAAACTATTAAACACACCAGAGATAAAATAGCACAAAATCCTATGTAAATTTTCAACATACAAAGACAATAAATAACGCATAGACATTGCCACTTATTTGGTTAGTATGTAAAGTTGTGATTCTTTGAAGTGCTGCTGCAGGCTACCGAATATTACAACACACACACATACACACACACACACACACTCTCTCTCTCTCTCACACACACACACACACACACATACACACACACACACACACAGAGAGAGAGAGAGAGAGAGAGAGAGACAGAGAGAGGTACACACAGACACAGATACATATAAGGTACATACATACAGTTAATTATAAAGATACAACTGGACCACATTCTAAAATAAACAGCACAGCCTGACAGCAGTATAAATAACGATATTACAAGTGAGTCTAACATTAAACAAATTTAAATTCCAAACAATAATATCAATAAGACACTACATATAACATGTTATTATATACACAGAATCACCTGAAGATGGTCTATGGCCGAAATGAATTCATTGTGAGATCATAATAAACATCATACAACAGTATAACGAAAAACTGAATATATTATTTATTAGAGATGTCTCTCAAAGATATATTTCATGATGCGAGCCCCACAGAAAGAAAATTATAATTTTCTGTCGTACCCTTTAATATAGTAAACATTATAACTCACAGTTTACCGACTTGAAGAAGCCCCATCAGAAGACCGAAATTGCTCAAAAATGTACTGATATACACACATCATTGACTCAAAATAAAATTTAAAAAAAAAGAAAAAAAATCCCTTGAATATGTTTTATTTGTTTATTTTATTGCAACAGTAAAAACGTTTCCAATACCGCTCTTTACGATCTCTAGCTACGTTTTTTTTATTTCCCTAGTACCACATGAAATCCAGCCGTATGATAGACGGTCTAGTGTTGCGTGCGCAACAGTTCTGCCTTCTAGCAGCGCATTGGGGCAAGTGTACAGTCAGACGAGAAGAAATCGCCCGCTGGCCAACGGGTCACCCGCGGGCTAGTTGTGTGGCAGCCCTTGCATTACTGGAATATTGTAGTTCCCTAACCCCTGCAGAGTATTTGAAACAACAGAGGTTATTGAGATTAGTGACTCAGACTCTTAATACTGGTATTTGTCTCTTTCGACGAATGATATTGCCGAGAACTGGCCTACACGTTTGATGGACGCCACCGTGTCAGGCAGTGGTGTGGAATGCTACCTGTGCGCAGCTCGGCGGCCTTGAGCGTGAAGGCGTCCAGCGCGGTGGGCGCGGAGCGGCCCCTGGCGTTGACGGCGGCGACGGTGAGGCGCAGCTCCTGGCCGGCCGGCAGCCCCGCCACGCCGAACGCCGGCGAGCTCGACGACACGTTGGCCAGCCGCCGACCGGTCGCCACCTCCTCCACCACCAGCTCGAACGTCTGCGGCTGCCCGCCGTCGAAGCCCTCCACGCACTCCAGCTGCAGCGACGTCGAAGTCTGGTTCACCAGCGTGCAGTTGCTCGGAGGGTCCGGCTTGCCTGCAGCAGTACACACCACTGACAGATTTTCAAGAACTATGCTTTGTGTCCGGGTTAGTGTAATGGCCTGAGGTAGTAACGTATATTTACAGAATTGATCCAGAATGAAACTTCACTCTTCAGCGGAGAGTGCGCTGATATGAAACTTCCAGGCAGATTAAAATTGCGTGCCGGAACCGGGACTCGAACCTGGGACCTTTGCCTTTCGCGGGCAAGCGCACAACCGACTGTGCTATCCCGACGCGACTCACGATGCCGCACCACAACTTTACTTCCACCAGTACCTCGCCTCTTACTTTCCAAACTTCACAGAAGCTCTCCTGCAAACACGCAAGACTAGCACTCCTGGAAGAAAGGATATGGTAGAGACATGGCTTAGCCACAGCCTAAGGGATGTTTCCAGAATGAAACTTCACTCTGCAGCGGAGTGTGGGCTGATATGAAACTTCCTGGCAGATTAAAATTGCGTGCCGGAACCGGGACTCGAACCTGGGACCTTTGCCTTTCGCGGGCAAGCGCACTACCGACTGTGCTATCCCGACACGACTCACGATGCCCCATCACAACTTTACTTCCGCCAGTACCTCGCCTCCTACTTTCCAAACTTCACAGAAGCTCTCCTGCAAACACGCAAGACTAGCACTCCTGGAAGAAAGGATATGGTAGAGACATGGCTTAGCCACAGCCTAAGGGATGTTTCCAGAATGAAACTTCACTCTGCAGCGGAGTGTGCGCTGATATGAAACTTCCTGGCAGATTAAAATTGCGTGCCGGAACAGAATTGATGTTCAAGTAGAGAGATTAACTAACGATAACAGTGGTCCCAAAAAAGTTCTTTGAAGAACAAGGTAAATGGAGAAAGTTAGAATAGCACGTAGTAATAAGTTGATATACCGAGTGATCAAAAAGTCAGTATAAATTTGAAAACTTAATAAATCACAGAATAATGAAGATAGAGTGGTAAAAATTGACACACATTCTTGGAATGAAATGGGGTTTTATTAGAAAAAAAAGTATTGCTAGACGCGTGAGAGTTCTTTTGCGCGCGTCGTTTGGTGATGATCGTATGCTCAGCCGCCACTTTCGCCATTCTTGGCCTCACAGGTCCCCAGACCTCAGTCCGTGCGATTATTGGCTTTGGGGTTACCTGGAGTCGCAAGTGTAACGTGATCGACCGGCATCTGTAGGGATGCTGAAAGACAACATCCAAGGCCAATGCCTCACCTAGTCATACTTCACAGTGCTGTTGACTAGATTATTTCTCGACTAAAGCTATTGTTGAGGAATGATGTTGAACATATTGAGAATTTCCTGTAAAGAACATCATCTTTGCTTTTTCTTAATTTGTAATGCTAACTATCGGCTTTCTGATCACATGAAGCGCCATCTGTTGGACATGTTTTGAACATTTTTTGTTCTAATACAACCCCATGTCACTCCAAGCATGAGTGTCAATAAAGTCTACTGCGGCCATACATTCGAAGAAAAATTTTTATGCGTCATATTAGATGTGCCAACCGATACTTCGATTTCCGACACGTTAGATATAGACCACAGTGGTATGAGTATTAGAACCTCAAAATTGATTTGTAATATCTAACATTGGCAAGTCCAGGTAGAATTTGAATATTGTAATAACGATACTATGCATCTCACTGCAAAGAGGTACGTCGAGTCGCGACATTCACGTGAAAAGGACACTCATACACAAATACAAGTCGTGCCAGGATAAGTTAGCCCTTGGATGTGGACATTGAACGTCAACAAGAATTAAGTGCAGGAGATGTAAAAATGGGTTTGATTACTTTAACAACTGCTTGGTGCCAAGTGGGGTCCGGGACTAGGACGACGCCTTTTCTTACAGGAGATATTTACAATCAGAGGTAAAGTTGAAGAGAACTGATTGAGATTTAGGAAACACGTCAGAACAGGCAGGAAGGCGGGGAGCACAGCGTGTCCTAAGAAACCACCAATCTGGCTTTTGGTTGGTGGTTACGTTCTAAGAGTGATGTGCCATCGTCAGCAGAACCAAGACATCAAGGATGTTCCGAGTAACAGGCGACGTGTCGAGTACATGGATGTGAATAGTTTCATCCACCAAGGCCCCGTGGCAGCCACGCCAACCATGCCAAGAAACGTACTTAAAAAAAAAAAAATAAAAAAAAATAAAGAAATTGGTTCCTCATTCCTACGTACACAACGGGCAGGCGTCGCCCTTGTACAAAGCTATCCTCACGTTGTTGTATTCTCAGAAATTTCTTCTTTACATTAAGACTGAATTTGATACAGTAGACCCTATTGACCAAGAATGCCTCCTTTCCCTTCGTATGTCATCCTTGGTTCGTTTGTCCAGAATTACTTACCTTCCAAGGTAGAACAAAGTCATAATTCATCTACTCCGTGATGATCAACTTTTATGTTTACTATCTCGTTATTTTAATTATTGCTACATCTCATTATGTCTGTCTTTTTCGGGCTACACTCAGCCATATGCTGTACTCATTGGCATGTTCACTCAGTTCAACAGATCGTGGAACTCTTCCTCGTTTTTCCTGAGAACATCATTTGTGAAATGTATCATTGATATCCTTTCACCCTGAAGCTGTTTCATACTCTTGCATGTTTTTTTTTTCGTCATTGATGTGTCAATGGATACGTTCAAAAATATTGAACAGCAGACTCAAAAGCCTAAATCTTTGTCATTGAGAGTGAATGCGGTTAATTGAATACTATTCACAATATTTTATTAAATTTGCATTGGACGCTTACCGGAATTACAACTGAATCATTTACAGCAGATTAAATGCCGACTGAGTGAGGTTCAGCGTACAACAAACTAGGGGAGACCACGACATTCATCGGTCATACCAGCTGTTAAAAATAAGAAGTACGGAAAATTCCAAGCCGCGGCGGATTATCCGAGCACTTTGGTTCCCCTGCCGCGGTGCGCGTGGCCGTTCGCCGTCGGGGGTTCGAGTGCCCCCTCGACCACGGGTGTTTGTGTTGTCCTTAGGTTAGTTTACCTTAATTTAAGTAGTTTGTAACCTACGAACTAATAAGTCAGTGGCTGAATCTAATAGATTTACAAACATTTGAACATTTGAAAATTCAAAATTTCGCGCCACTGGAGTATTGGAGCGGAATGAAGTTGGCATCCTACACACGCTTCCGATGGTTGTATAATTTAGAAATTCACCATTTTGTATGTCTCAGTTATTGTTCAGTGCTATATTCAGTACAACGTAGTGTCGCACAGGTTTTGAATTTGCAAACGACTGAGTTTGTGGGTAACAACACGTCCGCATATAATTTTTGCGTGAATCTCAATAAAACCTTCACAGGAACACACCAAACCATTATGAAAGATGCGGTGATGCGTGCTTAAGTAGTACTCTGTGTTACTAACGGTTCACGCGGTTTAAAAAGTTAAACATGACAATTCAGGATGTCTTTCGACGACTACCAAAGACGCTCATGTCGGGAACGATAATGAAATCGTGCGTGCAGGTCTGAGTGTCCGAGAGAGTCTATGTGAAAGTAACATTTCAGTTACATCATGTCGTGAAATCATGACACAGCGTCTTGGAATGCACTAACCTGCCAGTACGTACGTCCAGTGGCTTATGACGCAAGACCAGATTGTTACTATCTGTTTCCTTCTTTGGAGATATTGCACGGGATTACTCCCTCTTTCACGGTCCCATGAGGAAACCAACTTCACTTGATATTTTTTTTTACTTTGCTTTACAGGATTAAAAATACATAATATAGGTGAATGACTTTTCACAGCGTCATTATAGGCGAGCAATAAACGTAAAACCCAGGTTTGCCAAGATCGCTTCTAAATTAATCTACTCGTGTCTCTTCGATTTCTACACACCCGTGCTGTCATAATCAGATCTTTCAACTTAATAACAGAGGTTCGTAATCTTTATAAATTTTCAAATCATATAGTGGTGTTTATCGTGTTGCAATTCAAAGTTTCGAGGAAGATTAGCACATCCAGGAACAAATACCACAAACATAAAACCCAAATTATGTTTTGCTGATGTTTGTCACACTTGTTGGCTTAACATAAAAATGGCGTCGCTGGAGTTAAGTGAGCAAGTAGGCTAGGATTTGTCTTTCATATTTTGGTATTTTATGTTTGAATTGCATTTTACTTGAATGGAATTGCCAGTGTCTTTGAAACGTGGGTATAATATGAAAATTAATAAGATATGATTCTTTGAAGTGCTGCTGCAGGCTACCGTCGAATCTTACAACACACATACACACAAACTCACATACACCTACAAAAACGTTCAAATGTTTGTGTAGCTTATGGGACTTAAATACGTGGTCATCAGTCCCCTAACTTACAAACTACTTATGAACTAGCTAACATTAAGGACGGCACAAATAACCATGACCGATGGGGGATTCGAACCCCCGACCGTAGCTCTCTCTCTCTCTCTCTCTCTCTCTCTCTCGCTCTCGCTCTCTCTCTCTCTCTTGCGGCTCGGTAGCACAGTGGTATAGTGCCAGACTATAAATCCAAAGGTCGCGGGTTCGATCGCCGGCAGGTCCTAGGATTTTTATATTTTTCTGGCAGTGTTGTTAATGTGAAAAATATCGAGTAGCACCTGCCTGTGTAAGTCATTAAGAAGGTCGGGGGAAGGCAACAGCACACCACCTACAAACAGGACCATGCCTAGTAAAGCTCTGTGCTGTTCAAACCAATCTTTGGATTGTTGACTGCTTTACCTTTATATGTAGCCTGGCAGCAATATAAACAACTATATTACAGGTAAATCTAACATTAAACAAATTTACATTTTAAACAACAATATGTATAACATGTATAACATATAACATGTTATTGTATTCACAGAATCACCTGAAGATGGTCGAGGGCCGAACTCATTGTGAGGTCATTATAAACCAGTATAAGGGAAACTGACTATATTATTTGTTAGATATGTCTCTCAAAGGCATATTTTACGAAGCGAGCCCCACAGATAGAAAACTGTAATTTTCTGGCGAACCCCTTAACATTATAACTCACAGTGTGCCGACTTAAAAAAGGCCCATCTGAAGAGCGAAACCGCTCTAAACTGTACTGAAATAATCGTATCATTGACACAAAATTAAATTAACAATCTGAACTATATTTTATTTATTTATTTTATTGCAACTGAAACAAAAATTTTCCAATACCGCTCTTTACAATCTGTAGTTCCTTTTTTCCATTTCCCTACCACGACACTGTATGAAATCTAATCGTATGATAAACGGTCTAGTGTTGCGTGCGCAACAGTTCTGCGTAGGAGTGTAGTGGGGCAAGTGTGCAGTCAGACGAGGACTAGCCCGTTGGCCAACGGGCCACCCGCGGGCTGGTTGTGTGGCCGTCCTTGCAGGAAAATCGAATGATGTCTTAGAAAATTATGTAATGATAAAATAAAAGTAGTACATGAGGTTTGTTATTTGGATGTAATGAAATGATGGACGAAATACAGAATACATGGAGGCTATGGGGAGAAAAACATTTCTGAATAAGAGTTCTTTGTTGACATCGAATATTAATATAAGTGTTAAGAATCTTTCTCTAAAATTGGGCTACAGAAGGTTGCTGAAGATTTGATAAGTAGAACACACAAATAATTTGCAGGTAATGAATAGAATTTTGGAGGAAAAAATGTCTGGCATATCTTGACTAAACGAAGGAATCGATTGCAAGAAAATATTCTGAGACATTAAGGAATCATCAGTTGGCATTAGAGGGATAAGTGGGTGGGAAAAATCGCAGAGAAATATGGTAAGCAAGTACAAAGTGTTGGAGTTACCGTTCTTATTGGCAGACGAAGATCATTACGCGGGACGTCTGCATACAACCAGTCCTTGGACTGAAGACGACAACAACAAAAAATGCATTTCTCCCTTGCCGCTTTTCATTGTAACAGTTTGTAAAATTCTGTTTATATGTCACAAGATGCAATGTTGAGAGCACAGGTATGTTGATACCGATAGTGTATAAGAAGATTTAGATGCACTTTCAGTAAACCTGAATTCACTCAATTTTCCTCTAACTTCACCCATTAGAAAATGCATATGTATTACATATCGTTTCATATTGAAAACAAGAGCACGTCCACCTTAATAACTAGGATTAGTTCATTTGCTTCCATAAATGATCAACTACTCGCTGTCACGTGTGTATCAACATGACGGAATGCAGCTTAACATATGAACTGTAACATTTTAATACTGTTTCCTGTTGTACACAGTTATATCGGCCTTCTATTAGATGCAGAGTATCAAACTGATTCACTGACTGACAGGGAAATATTTCGAGCGGCGAGGCAAACAACTCAGTGAATGAAATCTGACACGTGTGTGGCAGGTACTTTAAATCCACTAACCTCCAGCTTGCTCATTTGGCAAATATTCTGTTCTGTTCAGAGAGACCATAAACACTGATGGACAGTTTAATAATGTCAGTGTTTAGGTTTAATTTAAAAAACAAATATTACCATTGTAATAATTTATTCTATATTGTCTGAAATAAATACATCCGATTTTCATTTCCTTCCCTCCACTCTTCAAATGAGTTGATGAGATTACGCCGAAACCATCTCTACACCACTCTAGTCTTAACTCGGGTAATTAAGGGCTGTCCCTCTTTCCAGTAATGTAAATTTCTATTCTTAGATCCACAAAGTCGGGTCGTACTAGATACATCTCGCCATAATTATGAGGTGCATGTTATTGGTTGATGTAACTACCACTACCTACTTTTTGTGGATCTATAGACAGAATTTTAGGCTTCCGAGAGCAGTAATCAGGTAATGTATGATAAGTAAGCAAGCAGGTGAAAGTTTTCTTATAAGACTAAATGAAGTTTCTGATATGGCTAAATATTCACTAAACGTTTTCCGTTTGCACAATGATAAGGGGAGCTACAGGACGAGAATACACACTTCAGTAATGTCATTCGTAAGGAATGACGTAAGAAATCATCCTTTTGCATGCCAACAGAGACGGTGAGTCTTAAGGACCTGCAGTTTTTTAACGACCCTCTACGGAGGTAGGACGTACGTCAGGACGCAATTTAGATAACTGTAATTCCAAAGCAATCGTGAAATCCAGATTCAACCTCCAATTTCTAACTCCAACATCCGAAGCAGCTCGCCATCATTGCTTGAGAACTTACCTACAACGTCAAATATGGGTAACTGGCGGACCCGCTCGTCTAGGAATGTCAATCTTTAATCTTTGGTTTTAAGCCCATTCCTACCAACTCACCTCTGTTCACACCACACAGTGTTTCTTGGAATCTCGCTGTTCTTTTCCGTGGCATATAATACCTTAAAGTAAGGAATACATATTAAAGTGACGTTTAAATATTCAGTGACAGAACAAATTAATGTAGAATTTGGTGGGGACAAACCACCTAACTTATTTTACCACGACATCAATGCCACATGAGCTGAACGTAAAATAGAGTTAGTCTGTTAGGTATGCAAGGGGTGTACGTAATAATATGTACACCTGTCCTAGACACAATATGCACTTACTAATAACGAGTTGGTCCACCGTAGGCTGCAATGCGTCTAGGAATAAATTTGTGAAGAATCTTCATAGTTACCAAGCAGAATGTAACCCATTCTTGCACGAAGATGCAACTTCGAAAACGTTGGGGATGTACATTTGGTCGTCACTCTGTGCAGTAAAACTGCCCATAACGACTCAGTTTTGTTTGGACTTGACGACTGTAATGTCCAAGGAAGATGTCCGATGCTGTAACAACGTACATATGATCCTCTTTGGATGTGTCTGTGGTGAGACTTGGAGACCAACCTGTAGTTCACTTAGTAAAGTATGGGAAACCTGCCAAAAAAAGCATCCCCGAATCGCAGAAGTAATACTTAAATGTGATTTGCTATCCCTTGTAGATGAAGATGTAGAAACACACTGTGCTACAGGATATGGGTTGGTTTCTCTCTGAAATGTTCAAATGTTTGTTAAGCTTATGGGACTTAACTACGGGGTCATCAGTCCCTAAACTTACAAACTACTTATGAACTACTTACAAACTAGGCCGGCACAAATATCCATGCCCAAGGGGGGATTCGAATCCCCGACCGTAGTGGCCGTGCTGACCGTGACTGGAGCGCCTCAGTCACCTCGGCCACCGGGTTTCTCTCTGAAGCCATCTCAATCTGGCATCATAGAAGGACCCAAAGATCCTGTAACACCGAAATAAACTGCAAACAAAACTAAGACCTATAAATGTAACTCAAGGCGTCGTCCCAGCTGAATGAAAAAGTGGGTCTCAACACATATAATTTTACGAGTCACTCCATAATGTCATTCAAAAGCACTGATTTTTGGAAGCTACGCACTAAAACAATAATCACCATATGTCAACACTGACTTATTGTTTAAGAATCATTGCGGTGATACTATTCAGCAAGAATTAATTAAGAGTCATTAACGAAATGTGAGGGAGACTTTGTAGGAAATTACTGAATTGGCCTTAGTATGAAGTGAATACAAAGCGATTTTTGTCTTCTACAGTAACAGCATAAAATATGTCGCCTGTCGGTCAATAATTGCAGTTGTCCTGTGAATTATTTTCCTTAATGATCCCACGAATAAATTAAATGAAAAGTACCTTTAATTAAAACAGGTGACAGTGGCAATGTCGATAAATGTTACGTAACACCCGTTTGGCCATAAGCTCCTAAGGTGTCAATCGAAACGCCGACGGTGAATCAAGTATTGAACACTGTTATAACCACTGCTGTGGTTACTGAAATGTCAATGTCCTAGAGGGCCTGAATTAAAAATGAAGATATCTTCCTCTTCCTCCATAACGCCCACGTTTTGCATTCGCCTCCACACATATTGCATTGAAAAATGATTAGACGTTCTATCGTCACCAAATCACTCCTCGCTGGAGTGATTATCTTCAAACAAACACGCTAATGAATGCAATCAGCTACTGTCCACTGCCTTATGGCTTGAGATTTATCAAAATTAATAGTTATTCCAGTTGTTTTTTTTTCCTATAGTCGGATCCCATGGCACAGAAACTGAACAGTGATATGGCGTGAAAAAAAAATGTACACGCCACTGTTCCCTATTTTATACCAATTGCCAATTGAGTGTCTTCTGTTACACACAAAGCAAAAGAGTTGTTAGTCTTTATAGTGCTTATTGGGTGATATAAGAAGTCTACATCGTTCATTATAATTCGTAATTTACTATACCGTCTTGGGCACTGTCTAAAATTCACTGCATAAAATCCTCGAGGGCTCAGTTATTTTAAAATTTTCAGATTGAAGGAATTTCTAAGAGCTATGTTTTTGTTTCATTTTTATTACTATAGCAACCGGTTTCGGAACTCTACAGGCACCATCCTCAGGCCCCCTTAATGTACCTGTTGTAAGACATAGAACTTTCAAATGTGGTGTCTGTTATTCCCGGTATTCTAGAATAACATCCACCATATTTGAACGTACTGTGTCGTACAACAGGTACAAACTGGAAGCCTGAGTATGGTGTCACTAGAGTACGGAAGCCTGTTTCTGTCGTAATAAAAAGAAAAAAAAAACATAGCTGCTGGAAGTTTTTCCAATCTTATACTGTTTATAGCTTTTGTCCGTGCAAATAAAATATGGAGAGAATTAAAAATATTTTAAAACTATCTTCCATTGCAACGCAAAAGTTGTAACTTTAGCTATAAGGTGCCTGCAACATTTATCTGTAATGGCGTCAAATAAATAAAAGAGCTGACATTCAAAGTGAATACTAGCACCAGATCCTAGAACAATGCTGTACAATCTCACTGTGAACATGGCAGACGTCTTGGAATGCAGCACACAATCTATTACCCTCATTATTCTTCTTCTTCCGATTCTTCTGTTATCGTGAACACAGTCGCAGCACCCAGTGAAAACATCACATGTATTCCTTATGAGTGGGCAAGGTAAGCACTTCAGACACACTGCCGTTAAAAATGAACATGAAAAGGCCTAATACAATGCTATCACCTCTTCCCTCGGGGTCATGGCTACCGAGCATTTCGCTACCGAAAGAACATTCTACAGTGCAGTAAGCACTATGACGATTTTCGTGACAACCGTTGATAAATCAGACCGGATGAACTAACAATACCGTACTTCGCGTGATCGAAAACCCCACTGAATGTTATATGAACCCATTGGAGCATACTGTGCCTGCAAATTTTGCTTCACACGGTACAAGGTATACCGTTTATAATGAATGTACAAAATATGAACATGATCAGAAGTAGCAAAGAGCGCTTTCAACTCTCCTGTTTCGCACTCCTATAGCGTGATAACCTATCGATGCGATGGATATTAGTATGTATGCATGCATGCAGGCATGCGCGCGTCTGTGTGTGTGTGTGTGTGTGTGTGTGTGTGTGTGTGTGTGTGTGTGATCCACATTTGGTATACATATCCCTTATTATCAAACAACAATTGCTGTGCGGTAAGGACCTCCTACGACACATAGTTATGAAGTTATAAGCAATTATATACACAAAAAATTGCCCCATCAAACAGCGCGGGAATTACGAGACATTTTTCATACTTGATTTGACAAGAAGAGCAACAACTTTCAAATACACTTTCAAACCTTTAATAAACTGTTTCTTAATAACAACCATAAGAAGTCAAGAAAAGAAAGAAGTTTATCACTTGCTACTTTTCCGTACAGTACAATTACGGCATTTGGCATGACGCTACGATTTAAAAACATCTACGCTACTAATTTTATTATTTAGACATTTGCAGACAGTATACATACATGCATCCCAACGAATGTATCAAAATTGCATCTTAGCATGACGCATAATTCATCAAATATTAGTTCATAAATAATAAGGTTCATTGAAAGGCGCCCCATTACGCATCACGTTTCGATTTCTTTTCTTATGTCTTTACTACTAACCTCATTCGCAACACGTTTCTCAGGCAGTTTCCTAATATTCAACAGCTATAAACCAAGAAAATTATTTCATTTTAGGACACATCGCGTCGTAAGGGTTGAGTAACAAGAAATCGAAACTGAAATGGACCTACATTCAAGCTATAGGCGTTGGAAAGACTGGGAAAAAGGAAATGGATTAACATAAAAAGGAACCAATATTCACCTGATCAACGCGGGGAACTAACGATAACACTTGAAAAATGATTCTTTCTCATACAGTCAGTCTCCTAGGGTTAAGAGCTGGAGTGACAGGCAAACCATTTCGACATCGCTGAACTGAGTGGTCCATCGTCGCTCAACGTACGCTTGCAGCATTCGAAATCCAACTTGTGGGAAGAATTGCCTGTTTCACTGGCGCCCACGATTCAGTGTCTGGTGTCCTCAGAAACGGACATTTTAATTAAACTAAGTGATGTTGTGATATTCCTGGCCTGTGGCCACTTCATATTTCTGGCCGCTGGCCGTTTCTTTGCTAACATCGTACGTGTCTTAAATGCGGAAGAACGACAGAAGTGCAGCATATGTAGAAATGTGGGGTGGGAAACTGTAGCATATGGCACAGTAGGTGCTGGTTCCCGTGGGAAAGCCCGCCTATGTTACTGGTGCTCTCCTCGCATTGGCTGCTGCTTTTCACGTCACGTGATTTCTTTTGAAATTACTTTTGTTTATTATATACTAAATATTAATTATTCAGAGCTGAGAATTTGTAATAAATATCTCTCAAGGACAGGATACGTTTTGACAGTTTAAAAAGTTTAAGGTGCCTTCTCTTATTGTAACAAGAGAAGAGCGATTTTGCAGAAGGCGCGCGACGGTCCTGTTTTGGCGCGAAATAGAGCGTCAGGTGCCCTCTCGCAACGCGCCGCAGTTTCAGTCTCGAGCTGAGCGCTATACGCGCAGGACCGCGCCGGTCATGAGTAAAGATTTGCGTAAATGTGATAACAGTCGAGGTCTCAACATGAACTATGGGCAGCATAGGCCGTATCATATTAACAATAGTTGCTCATTTTTTATTATTTATTTAATAAATGGCATCCCTGACAATTAAAAATCTAGTGAGACGCTTCTTATGCTTCCATCATACATAACTTATTTTAGCCTCACTTATATGCTGTAGAAGAACCAACGAACTGTGTGCTGTCTTCTGGGCTGGGGACACAACTATAGAAGACAATAGGTTAGTCAGAACTCTATGCTTTCCATAACGACACGGACAGCAACTACGGCATCTCGTGCGTACTGTAGGGCGGTACAAACGCACACTGCTACGCAACAGCATCCGCAAGGATGCGGAGGTTTTAGGGGACTTGTGGGAGGAAGCAGTACTAACTTCTCCGTCAGCAAATAAAAGCCTAGGAAGATTGTGATGTCAGAGACTTTTCTGCTGCTTTTTGTTGGCACTGAATTACATTCAGTGAGGCGGTTCAAAATTTCTTGACACACTGGGGAATAACCCGTGTCTTCTACTTACTACGCATGTGCTCTTCACTAAGCTACCAGGACAAAGAGGATATTGCAGATGGAGTTACTACCCTGTCGCTCTGTCAGGCGTGAATATCTTCTCAACTTCTACACAACTGTACTTCCGTTGTGTCTCTTGCCCAATGTTAACGATCACTAGCGGACATTTATTCCACCCGTTGTCAAATTAATTATACGAGGGATTTTCCAATGAACAGGTACGAAACATCTTACCAACGATGTCGGTTGAAATTTGAATATGCTGCTTTGGGATAACGTAGTGCGACTTCTAGGAACGCGAATGTAGTGTCGTTAACTCCACCCAAAATATGTGTGCTCTCAACGCTGAAGGCATAGCGTGTAAGGTGATGCTCATCGTCTTTTTGACGTCCGAAGTCCGATACTCATCGAACTCCTCGAGCACGGAAAAACCATTAACAGTGACGTGTACTGTGAGACACTCCGTAGCCTACACAAGTTCATCAGTAACAAACGGCCTGGGCTGCTCACGAATGGAGTGATTCTGCTCCGCGATAACGCGCGTCCACACGTCTCCAGGGTCACACAGAGTGTACTGGCCAAGTTCAAGTGGGAGCAGTTTGAGCATCCGCCTTACATCACGAACATGTCGCCCTGTGACTTCCATATGTTTCGTTTGATAAATAACATCTCAAAGGGAAGCGATTCAGCTAATACAACGAACTGAAGGATACAGTAGGGGACTGGCTCTTGTTACAGTGACAGGCTTTTGGCCTCAGGGAATCTTTGACTCGTTAAACAGTCGAATAGTTGTGCTCATGATTCTGGAGATTACTTTTTGAACGAAGACTTCAATTATACCCTCACTGTTGTTCGTACCTTTTCACCCCTCGTACATTAATATGTGATCTCTGGTCTTTCGGAAATACAAAGGACCATGATGTCTGTTCTTTCTGTGTTATTCCCAATAATGGACACCAAATATATGTGTCTTGATCAAAAGTTTTAAGATACCCAGCAAAGGAGAGTATGTAGCACAGAGAGGGTTGCCCAACGTGGCAGTCTTCGATAAACATTTTGTCCTTTTATCGTTTTATTGATACATCTTTTGATGTCGCAGTTCGTTGGCATCACGTCACAGGCCGGCGGAAAAGGGAGGTCTGAAAACCACAAACATCATTAGCGAATTTAGATGGCTTTCAAATTTAGTAGAATGATTTTGAAAATGCCATGGAGATTCCACCTCACAAACCAGAGTAAGTCAGATCACATGCAATGGTGTCACAGGCCCACAGCGTCTGTAGAGAAGGTGTGATTCTCCGGGGGCTGCCTGCAGCACCAATTAAATACCTAGGTATAACGTCGCTGAGCGATATGCAACGAAACACGTATATAAGGACAGACGAGGAGAAGGCGAGAGGTCGACTCCGGTTTATTGGGATAATTTTGGAAGATGTGTTTCATCTGTATAGGACACTACGTATGAAACCCTTGTTCGAACCGTCGTGAATGTTGCTGAAGTGTTTGGGATCCCAACCAGATTCCTTAAAAGGAATACATAGAAGCAATTCAGGGTCGAGTTGCAGGATTTGATACTGGTAGGTTCGAAAAAAGTGCCAGTGTTACAGAAATGCTTCTGGAACTGAAATGAAAATCGCTAGAGGGAAGGCTTCGTCCCTGTCGGGAAACACTGGAGAGGAAATTTAGAGACCCCAATTTGAAGCTGACTGCAGAACTGTTCTACTGACACTAACATTCGTTTCAAGTAAACGCCACAAATATATGAGAAATTAAGGTTAGTACAGAAGCAATGAGGCATTTGTATGACCTTCGTTCGGTTTGGAAATGGCTACTAATGAAAGAGGTACCCTCTCCCACGCACCCTGTTGTGGATTACAGAGAATTTATGTAGACGTGCTGCTTACTGCACTACTATCTACCTGTGCAGGAGTAGCCGCGTGGTTTAAGATATCATGCTGCGGACTGGACGGCCACTCCCACCGAAGGTTCCAGTCCTCTCTCGGACATGGACGTGTCTTTTGTCCTTAGTGTAAGTTAGTTTTAGTATATTGTAAGTCTATGGACTGAAGACCGTAGGAGTAAGGTCTAATAGTTTTACAAACATTTGAAGATTTCTCCTATCTATCATTTTTGATCGTGAAATCTTTGGAAATCAGCGGGGCCGCGCGGGCATGGCCGCTGAGGAATGCACGGCTTCTCCCGTGGGAGGTTCGAGACCTCCGTAGAGTATTTCTCTCTCTCTCTCTCTCTCTCTCTCTCTCTCTCTCTCTCTCTCTCTCTCTCTGTGTGTGTGTGTGTGTGTGTGTGTGTGTGTGTGTGCTGTTAGCATAATAGCAGTTTGTATGTCTATGGACTAATGACCACTGCAGTTTCGCCCCATAGCTTTACAAACATTTGATTTGAGCAAACGGAAGTAGTGTTTTCGTTGACAAAATTTATTAACTCCCCTTCCCCTGAAGCTCTTCTGTGAAGAGTAGTGGTAGTGTATGTTGGTACTGTGGTAATGTGTGTTGAAAGTTTTCCTTGGATGCCCAAAGGAGAAAAAGTAATTCTAAGTATGGAGTACACTTGGGTGAATAAGGACTGCGAGGAGTTACAAATAAATAAATAAAAAATAAATTTAAAATTTTTTAAAAATGTTCAAATGTTTGTAAAGCTTTTGGGACTTAACTGCGGGATCACCAGTCCCTAAACATACAAACTACTTATGAACTAACTTATACTAAATACTACACTAACGTCCATGCCCAAGGGAGGATTCGAAGCATCGACGAGGGAGGCCGCGCGATCCGCAAAGTAGCGCCCCAGTCCGCTCGGCTACTCCCGCGCGGCTGAGGAGTCACCTTTCGCGTCACTGGTTGAGAGACGCGTTGGACACAGTCTTAGTGAAATACGTTTTAAGGAGACATAAATTACTCACGTTACACCTCAAATGAAATTCTGAGACCCCCCTTTTCTTTGCAATTTTTTTTTTTTTTTTTTTTTTTTTTTTTGCAAGTACGAATCTTTGCTGGATGAAGTGCCTACGAGTCGTCACAAGACACCATTACAAATGAAGGCTGTGCGCGACACTGAGCCAAATTTTAAATTCGCTCATCGTGTTTGATTACAATTACAAGGATTCGATTAAGTGAGCTATTAATTACATTTAAAAGTACATTTCAACTTAAAATTAGAGAAATATAAAGTGTACAGTGACTTATTGTACAAAATAATGCAAAACATACTTAGAAAGTTATAAAGATACTTTTAAAATGTCAACCTAGGAATTTGCGAAACTAGAACCCATGTGAATATTGATACCCACGGGTAATCTAACGTTCAAAATTTACACAAATATGTTTTCAATATTAGATTTAGACGTCGGTTTTCAATTTACGAGTTCATTTTATTACGTGAACCTTTTCTAAATGTTTGCACCTCAAAGCAGTAACAAATGCATGTCAGTCTTTACGTTCCCTTACTCCTAATTATGGACATATCGATGATAGGAAAATCCGAAATATATTTTCCTTCCTAGACAAATATTTTCCTAAGTCGCCAGTAAAAATTACAAAAGATCGCAATTTGTATTTAGTCAGTTGCACTAACTTATTTTTAAAAGAAACAGCAATTAGTTGCAGTTAAATGTTTTTCGTATAAACCTGTTTCTCCCACTTATTCAGATTCTGTCAGTACCCCTCTATGCACTGTCAGATAATGGTGAATAGGCTAAACATGCAAGGGCACCAATATAATCTAAAGAAGGGCAGCAAGTATCCGAAGTCGGTTGTAATAAAACTATTGCCCTTGACAGCCTTCAGGATTGAGTTTAAACACAGATAAAATAAATTAAAAATTTCCAGTAATAGTAACGTCAGATCCAACGTCCGGTCAAAATGGAAACGCCGAGGCATTCGAAAACCTATTGGTGAAACTTCGTGTGTTATATCCCATTTCCCTGATGATGATTAGATATTAATGGATAAGTAAGTATTAAAGTAGCTTGCTTTGTGTACGTAAAGGCATATAGAACCATTGGTAAATGTCTGTTTAGCCGACGGTCGAGTACCAGCAAACGCAGCATTCTGTATGAAACCGGAGACATATAGTTTTTTGATTCTTGTCTGCGTGTTTTCGTTTCAGTTAAATTGGAAAGAACACGTAGAAAATGTCTTGCGAAAGGCGAACCAGAGACTGTTTTTTATTAGCAGAACCCTTAAAAGATGCCACAGAACTACTAAAGAAACTACGTTTCTCCGTCCTTTTTTGGATTATTGCTGCCCTTTGTGTGATCCTCATCAGGTGGGTTTTACGAAGGACATCGAAAGAGTCCAGAGAAGGACAGATCGTTTCGTATTGTTACGATACAGGGGAGACAGCGTTATGGAAATGATACAGGATCCGGGATGGGAATCCACGCTTTGGCGTGGGCTCCTCGCGAAACTCCAATCACCAAAATTCACCTCCGAATGAGTAAATATATTGTTGGCTCCCACTTACATGGGTAGAAATGATCTTCAGAATAAAATACGAGAAATCAGAGCTGGAACGGAGAGATTCAGGTGTTCTTTCTTCCCGCGTGCTATTCGAGAATGAAATGCTAGATGAAATGGTATAACGGTGGTTCGATGAACCCTCTGCCAGGCACTTATATGTTTTTGCAGAGTATCCCATGTAGATGTAGATGTAAGTCAATACTTTGAAAATTGCGAGTAATAAATCAGCTAATGATAAAAGAAATTTAAAGACATATAAGCATCCAAGCAAAGCTGATAATCGTAATTAACGATATAAAAACAAAATGATTCAGGTGATAATAAGGTGTCAGGAATGGAGAATTAACGGATGTAATTACGTTTACCAGATGCGATTATCTACCTTAACACTTAGAGTGCCATGCCCGTAATATTACGTTGCTGTCGTTTTTGGAAGATTGCCGTGCCCGTAATATTACGTTCTCTGTGTTTTTGCGAGAACTGACGCGCCCGTAATATTACGGATGGCTGTTCTCAAACGGATTCTAGCTTTCGCGCGCATCATTATCCGTACGGCAGTTATCAGAAGGGAGGCAAACCCTTGTATTAGACATCTTTGCCACTAGGAGGCGCCACAAAACTGTTCACTTTACGAAACAAGGGTTTGTGTCAGTTGACTGTGAGACATCAGGGCGAGCGTTAGACGTAACATGTCAAGCAGTAGGTCTTTGAGCGACGCCGAGACACTCAGGCGACAAGGAAAAACATTTCTACCAGCCAGTTTATTATTGCGGTATGCAAAGACTTGTCATCACCACGTGCCGTCGACTTTCAGCCTGGTACAAGTGGTGCTGTGCTTTCACGACAGGATGAAACACATTTCCTGGAAAAAATATCCATTCCATCAGGAAAGAAGAAGGCACAAAAGACTTGTAGAGTGTGCTCAGAGAAGGGCAAGAAAGAAGCAGGAGTCGCCAGAAGGAAGGCTACTTCATTCCAGTGTGCAGTATGCAAAGTGGGGTTTTGTGTCCAGCCCTGCTTCCAGCTATACCACTCAAAAAAGAACTATTTTCACTAAAAGCCGTTTGCTGATGTTTAATATTCATGATATTTGCACGTAATCACATAATCATTGCCATGTCTATTAATAAATAGTTTGTAATACGAAATAACAATTTTTTACCTACCCGAAAACAGCGTTTCTTGTTTTGATTGTTGTGATGTAGGTTTACAAAGCAGGGAAATGTACGGGGCATATATTTGAAGAGGAAATAATAAGGTTTATTCCTGACCAAGAAAAATATATTAATGATTATTCCTGAATATGTACCAACAGGACGAAATACTGTAAAAATGGCCGGCACTGGGGGAAGGAGACTAAGAAAATGGGCTGGCACTGGGGGAAGTCGGTTCGCATATATGGCTGGCACTCAAAGTGTTAAAAACAGAGTAAATTCTTGGAGGACTGTAACGCCTAACTGCCTTAAATCACTAATATTTACATAGGCTGCTTCTAGAGCCACTCAGTGTAATCAATTAAGAAATTAATATAACACGGTGAAATGAAAAGGCAGTGACATCCCTTGTGACAGGCTCTCAGCATTCGCTTCCTCTGCAGACAGCCTCTCAATTAAGTATGTAATGAAACTGGGGGGCTGGCTGTGCGCCCGTCAGCTTACGCCGAGATTGCACTCGGGTCGCGGTCGCCTTATTAAGTTGTCAGTGCGTTGTGTCTTAAGGGTCTGCAGAAAATATGAGCGGCTGCGGCGTCGTATTACAGAGCCCTTCCAGTTTCCTGATTAAAGAAGAAATTTTTAGTGACCCGCAAGATAACGTACCACATAACTACAGCGACTACGTTTCAAATATATCCTTGCAGTATCATTACAGTAGGGCACCTCTAATGAACCTAAAGTGAACGGGGAAAGTAAAGGAAAGAATTCTTGCGACTATATAATTACAGAGAAAATACATCAATGAAATAAGCAAAAACTCTAATTTACGTTCCTTCGACTAGGTGGAATGTAGGGAAAGTTGATGCTTTCTCAGGATATCATTATTATTTGATTTGATCCATTATAAATGGTTTGTGAAAGCCTGCGACTGTAAGTTATAATGGGGTTTGTTTGAAAACCACCTTTTTTCTGCTACCAGTCACGTTTTTATTATTTATTTATACTTTGCACGACACGTTTCGGGATATGAAACCCAACATCAAGTGCGTTTTATTGCGTGCTATGTCATTACGTTTTATTGTTTCTTATGTGTGAGGTGCTGTGATCTTTCTGTCGTCTTTAGATTTCCTTATGTTCTACTACATCTACATGTACATACATACTCCGCAATTTACCGTTAGGTGCGTGGCGGAGGGTACACTGTACCACTACTAGGCATTTCCTTTCCTATTCCACTCCCAAATTGAACGGGAAAAAAAGAATGCCTATATGCCTCCGTACGAGCCCTAATTTCTCTTATCTTGTCTTTGTGATCTTTACGCGAAATGTAAGTAGGCGGCAGCAAGATCGTACTACAGTCAGCATCAAATTCCGGCCCTCTAAATTTACTTAACAGAAATTCACGAAAAGAAAGTCGTCTTTCTTCCAGCGATCCCCAATTGAGTTGCCGGAACATTTCCGTGACACTCGCGCATTGGTCGAACCTACCGGTAACAAATCTAGCTGCTCGTCTCTGAACCGCCTCTATGTCTTCCTTTAAACTGATCTGCTGCGGGTCCCAAACACTTGAGCAAAACTCAAGACGTAGTCGTACAAGCGTTTTATACGCGGTCTCCTTTACAGGTGAAGTACATCTTCCCAAAATTCTCCCAATAAACCGAAGTCGGATGTCCGCCTTACTCACAACTGTCCTTACATGTTCGTTCCATTTCATATCGCTCTGCAATGTTACGCCTAGATATTTGAACGACGCAACGGCATCAAGAAGCTCACTACTAATGCTGTATTCGGACATTATGGGATTGTTTTTTCCACTCATGCGCATCACCTTACATTTCTCTACATTGAGAGCTAGCTGCCATTCTTCGCACCAACTAGAAATTTTGTCTAAGTCATCATTTATGCTATTACAGTCAGTTACAGACGACAGCCTCCCATACGCTACAGCATCATCAGCAAACAGCCTCAAATTACAACTTACTCTGTCCATCAGATCATTTATATAGATAGGACATAATATCGGTCCTATCACACTCCCCTGGGGCACGCCTGACGATACACTCGTCTGTGATGAACACTCGCCGTCGAGAACAACGTACTGCGTTCTGTTACTTAGGAAGTCTTCCGGCCAGTAACAAATCTATGAACCTATTCCATAAGCTCTTATATGTTCCATATTAAACATCATAAATAACATTTTGTACACAGCACGCATATTATGTACAATAACATATGTTATTTATAATGTGTAATATGTATGAGCTTCAGTGCAAATGGAACATAAATAAATCTAAAGACGACAGAAACATCACAGCGCCTAACACATAGGAAACAATAAAAGATAATGACATAGCACGCAATAAAACGCACTTGATAATGGGTTTCATGTCCCGAAATGCGTCGTGCAAAGTATAAATAAATAATAAAAACGTGACTGGTAGCAGAAAAAAGTTGTTTTTTAAACAAAACCGGTTATATGATTATTATTGCAGAGGCAGTTTACTATTTTTCCCAGTTTCATGCATAAAAATTCACATCAGACTGTTTATCCACTAAAGATCATACGACACATACACTATGCGATCGAAAGTATACGAAAATCCCCTCCTCCCTCCTCCCCCCTCCCCCCCACAAAAAAATCATTTTAGGTACATTTTGTGCTGCCACCTACTCCATATGAACGGCCTCAGTAATCATTAGATACCGTGAGAGAGAAAAATGCGCCGCTCCGCGGATCTTACGGAATTCGGTTAGGTTCCAAGACGTCCAGAGCCGCGTAATTTTCGAATGTAATAAATTGTGAAATTTTAATAAAATGTGTCAACAAACCATTGACTAATACTACGATGTCGAATTCGACAATACAGGCGGGAGCCAGGTGCTGAACGTAACACAGATTTTGACGTGAAAACAAAAAATGTGAAATGTGTGACAATAAAACGAGAGTTTCCAGAGTATGATCGAGATTCGGACGAGAATTTCATAGAAAATATTAATTATACAAACAATTTGGTGTTGAAAACGGATCCAATGTCAAATTTGCCATTCGATCCGAATCTGTACGTGTCGATGTAAAAAAAAAACAAAAAAAAAAAACAAAAACAAAAAAAAAACGAACGAATCGATTAGATCATCAAATCAATTTGTAGCTAACGAAATGTATTGTATAAAAAACAGAATAGACTCATTTGTGCAGTCTCTGAGTAAATATTTCGATGATGATATATATTTCATGGATACCAAAATTGAACAATCGGCAGTGAAATAACGGGTTTCGATCAGCTATTCAATAGCGAATTGGAAAGGGTAAAGAAATTGATGAATAATGAATTTAAAAAGCAGAGAGAGGGTCTGTACGACAGTGTGTACAGTGACCTGAGTGAAAATTTTAGGTCCATGGAAGGGATGTTCAATGAGAGTTTAGAATAAAAAGCTAAGAAGTTTCGTGAATTTGTCGGAACTAAGGAAGAGGAATGTAAATATATTGAAGGGACAGATCGTGAAAGTTCTGAATGAGAACGAAACGAAGTTACAGGAGACAGCAAATGAAGTTATAACCGATGTAGTGGAAATCAAAGAGCAAGTAAAACGCCTGGAGAGTGTAAAAAACGCATTCGCGTTAGTCTAGAGATCGAAAAGGCCGATCCGAAACGTGGTGGACATTATATAGAATTCATGGACGCGAGTAGGAAAGTTATTCCACTTGCGATGCCGGAAAAGGAGAGAATTAAAATTGCAAGAACTAGATTAAAAGGAGTCCCACTCCACAAAAGTGGGAAGAAGTACTAGTCCGCTGATAGGCAGGACGAGGTACTGCAAGAATTTACGCATACTCCTGCATACCGAGCGAGTAAAGAGACAAAGATGAAAACATATTGTTAAGACCTCTGTAACAAAGTTGAATATGTCAAAGATCAGATTTCGGAATTTTAACAGTACTAACGTGGATTGTGCGCGGCTATCTCAAGAGCGAATATGACAAAACCTCACATATGTGAAAAGTAGGCGTCATTGACGTATTGTATCGGGACGATGGAAACAGATACAAACAACAACCCCCGTCGGAACTGGTATAATAATCAGAACCACGGTAACAACCAAGACCAACGATATGAAGTGAGGTGTGTGCAAGTATACCGAGGAAAGAGAGGAGGAAGAGATTTGGCGCGCTGTAGTGGAAACCATAATGCTTATAATTGCGCAAACCGATACACAAAACGCCGACAAACCGCAACAGTAGAGGGACAAACTACTACGGACGGTAATGCATGACCCAACAACAAAGGATTGGTTGCTGTGATAATAACAACAGAGGGACCAGTAACCACTCCGGCGAAAACTATGATTGCGAATTCACGCGGGAAACAAGATGAACGAAAATTAGTGCGAAATCGACGAACTTTATACGCTACTGAATCGTGTGTGTTAGCGAACGAAATCATGAGTGTTGTTGAAGCGATTGAAAATCGTGGGCAGGAGAGTACAGGAGTAACACGGATCTGTAGAAGTTTGGAAGAGAGAAGACAGAAAAGGAAATTTTGTAACGAATAATAACGAAGTTGTGTATTGTAATGTTGAAATGGTGGAAGAGATTGGCGAGCACTCCTAGAGAGGAGCCGCGCAATGTAAAAGAAGGGAATAGGTATATAATGAGTAATGTCGATGAAATTACTGAGATAGTACGTGAAGGTCCAACAAATGAAGTTTGTATTAATGCCATTCGCACTCATTACGAAGACAAGCCACTGGCCGTGCAGACAGGGGCTGGGTAGTGTTACAAGACTCTGCGTATTTCGATAACAGGGTGAAATTAGAAAGCGAAGCAGATGATTACAATAAGCACGAAGACGACGTGATACGAAGAAAGTGAACCCGCTGAGATGACATCTGAACCAACAATGAAAAGTGTATTATGTCAAAGGGAAGAAAGGAACATTGCAAAGCGAAAAAACCCACCAGATAAAAGGATGGAACCGAATGTTGTTTTGTGGCGCTATTTGAAAACAGAACTACATTTTTTGGGGGGAAGAAAAAGGTGACGAGTCAAAAAGGTGTGACGAAATTATGATTCCTGTCGATATGTATGGAACGTAGACGCAAGCGTTAGTTGAGAGGGGGCAGTCATTTTAGAGCTTTGTCTCAGGCATGTTATGCACTCATTAAGAACAAAGAAGAAGTGGTTCAGATGCCGGTGATGGGCTTGAAATTGGTAGATGCTACTGGTGATTGCAGTGAGCCAATAAAAGCACAAGAATTTTTAGAATATTTAATTACAGTTGTGTTAGTTTAGCCTGACTGTTTGGTGGTGTCTCAGTTGAGAACTGAAACGATTACTAGATTTTTTGGATGATGAAAAGTAAGGTGGTTGTTCATTGTAGCAGGAAAGTCATTACCCGTTCTTACTGTACAATGAAGTAGAAAAGTTAATGTGTAATAACGATACGCAATTACGTTTAATTACGTTACTGGAGGTTTAAACGAAGGGTCAGAATGTTGTCATGTTGATTTCTATACTATGATGATTTTAAAAGTGTTGTGGGAAAACTTTGGATTTATTGGATAAACAAAGGACAGAATTGTATGGGGGTTTTAGTCAATAATTTTCAGATAAACCAAGTCGCTTGCATGACTCTGAGTACAAAATAGAAACTGAAACGGATGAGCCACTTCGGACCAGTTTATCAGGTGCCATTGGCTAGGAAGAAAGCGGCACGGAAACAAATAAACCGTATGGGATTACTGAGAGATCGGAAAGTCCATAAAATAACACAGTATTTTTAGCGTTTAAAAAGGACGGCAGCGTCCGGATAGTTATCGATGCACGCCATCTGAATAGGTTACTAAAACAGGAGACTAACCGTCACGAATTTTTAGACGAAATGTTGAAATCTCACAACGTGAAGTACATGATAAGCCTTGGTTTGACTTCAGGTTATTGGCAAATAGGTATGGAAGAAGAGTCAAGAAAACTGACAGCGTTTCTGTTTGCGGGAATATGTTACCAATATAATGTCATTCCTTTCAGTTTGAACACTTCTATATCGGTGTTCATCTGTGCTTCAGATAGGGGTGTTAGGCAAAGTACTCACTTCTAGAATTACTATTTATGTTGACGAGCCGGCCGCAGTGGCCGAGGGGACTGAGGCGCTCCAGTCACGGTCTGCACGGCCACTACGGTCGGGGGTTCGAATCCCCCCTCGGGCATGGATATTTGTGCCGTCCTAGTTCGTAAGTAGTTCATAAGTAGTTTGTAAGATTAGGGACTGATAACCCCGTAGTTAAGTCCCATAAGCAATACAAACATTTGAACATTATATGTTGACGATTTATTAATTGCAACTCCCACTTGGGAAGAACGTAGCAAATTATTGGGGATAGTTTGTGAAGCTCTAAGGAGTTTGATTTTGTAAAGAAACATAATTTTTGGGGCATATTGTTTCGACTTCAGGAATAACCAAAGACCCAGAGAAGTTGGAAGCAATAACGGGACTGGGCACCTCCAAGAACTAAAAAACAATTAAAATCATTCCTCGCTCTCCGTTGTTTCTATCGAAAATATATGGAGGAGCAAGCCTTCGACGATCCCGCCTCGTGCAGTGTATTGAAAAAAAAGTGTTTATTTGTACAGAAAAATGTCAAGTAGCATTTGAGAAATAAAAGGCAGAATTTACCAAAGACCAAATTTTACACCATCCAGATTCGTCAATGGAACTTCATATGTATACCGCATCGAGTGATTATGGTATTGCAGTCCACATTTTCAGGAAGTAGGAGAAAAAGAAGACAAAGAAAGCAGTTTGATTATGGTAACATCACATAAAAGGTATAGATAACTATGAAGCTGATGCGCTGTCGAGAATGTTGTATGATCCCAATGGAGTACAGAGGGAGTATTTAAAATAGTGGATTTTAAACATGTTGAAGGTAGGAGGAAGAAACCAGAAAGTATTTGTCGTAAATTCAAATGTTCGTATAGTCTATGGGACTTAACTACGGGTCATCAGTCCCTAAACTTACAAACTACTTATGAACTACTTACGAACTAGGGCGGCACAAATATCCATGCCCGAGGGCGGATTCGAACCCCCGACCGTAGTGGCCGTGCAGACCGTGACTGGAGCGCCTTAGTCCCCTTGGCCATCGCGGCCGGGCTTCAGGAGACCCCAAGAAAGAAGACCAACAGGCAACTGACAGCTGAACATCTGGCAAAAATGGCAGCAGGCAGAAGAGCAGCCAGAGAAGATAAAGAAGAAACGGAATATGAAATAGAATCTAATTACAATGTAATGTGGTCCTTAGCTGGCCAATTCGTGGAAATAAATAAATAATTAAAATTGGCGTAACCTTTACAACTTTCCAATCTTTGGGTACGGAACTTTCGTTGAGCATGCGGTTGTATATGATAACTAGGCATGGGGCTATTCCATCAGCATACTCTGGAAGGAAACTAATTGGTATACAATCAGGACCGGAAATGTGGGGTAACGCCACAGTAAGCTGCGGCGCGCGATTAAGTCCAAAGACGATGTTAAAGGCCGAAAGTCTGGCGCGATTAAAGGCGTACCCTGCGACAAGCCAGCCGCTCCAACATTAACCAGCCGCGCCCGGTGCGTTAGCGGGCGTGGCGCGCGCCAGTAAACGCATTGTGGGCCCTGAAATATGCACGCTGTTTCGGCGCCACTCGGAGCCGCCGCCGCTCGCGGCCGCTACACTCATTGATTACCTGTTGAAAACACTTGCATTATTCACCCGGCCGCTTCCAAAGGCTTTCCGTTTTATTGAAGGCTGCGCGGCCACTCGAGCCGCCTTGACGGAGCGCTTTGTGCCGCGAACAGTAAGTGGTATTTTTGTTCCAACTTTTTTATTACATTTCGCACAGGTTCAGAGGATTTTGAAAGCTCGGTAAGCCCCCCACTAGTCCCCCGACGTTTCCAGGGGGGCCTTTGTGAAGGGGTTTGTCTGAATACTGGCGTATGAAATGTTTCTTGTTTGCAACGTGCAGCAGCCGGGGTAGGTGGTTCCAGTAAAACGGTGTTTCTGTTCTTGTATTCTTTTTCGCTTACTACAGCAAATCTCTCTCGGTCATAAAATCTGGAAACATAAAATTACTTAACTGTCCTTAGTCGCAAATCTTCATTATAACTCGTAATTTTTGAAAGAATGTCGTAATAGGGTATTTGACTGACAAGGAAGCCACATCTACATCTACATCTGCATAGATACTCTGAAAATCACATTCAAGTGCCTGGCAGAGGGTTTATTAACCACTTTCAAAACTTTTCTCTACCGTTCCATTCTCTAATAGCGCGCGGGAAGAAAGAACACCTAAATCGTTCCGTTTTCGATCTGATTTCTCTTATTTTATTGGGATGTTCATGTCTCCCTAAGTAGGTGGGTGCTAGCAAGATATTTTCACATTCAGAACTAAAAGTCGGTGATTGAAACTTCGCATACAGGGGTATCGGATTTTAGAATTTCTTTAAAATATGTGTCGTACGCTTTCAGAACTCAAATAACAATCAACCAAAGCCATTCCACACTACTAAAAAAATTTTCGGGATAATCGACTGTGACGTTTTGTATATGTAAGTACCAATAATTATAACAGTCGCACCATCTATCGGTGTAGCGTAAGCGGTAGTATTCTGGTTTCACAACCGTAAAGTCGGTTGTTCGAATCCCGCTGTGGCAGATACCTTTTTTTTTCGTGGTTTACACCATTTTAATACCCAATGGTAATTTTTATCAACAATCCATGTGTTTTCCTTTATTCGTAATTTTCTATATTTTATAAAGGTTTGGTAATAATGATGGTTGTAGTCAATTGCGAATGTACGACGTGCACGAAAATTATTGTTTTTCATGTTTTTACGACTATCACCCTGGAATGTGTCACACCACATCGAAATGAAGGAGTTGTTTTATTTTTCAGTATTGTCACAAATAAGAAATTTGCAATGTTTTTTGTGTTTTCTTTTGTTTCAATTAAGTCATCATTATTGACAACCTTTTATAAAATACAGAAAATTACGAATAAACAAAACTAACTGCATTTTTGTAAATATTACCATTAGATGTTAAAACTGTGTAAGTATTCGAACAATGCGAAAAAAATCCATCTGGGCGGGATTCAAACCATCGACCATATAGTTGTGAGGGTAGAATAAGTCTATTTCATCCTTTTTTATTTTCCTTTGTTTCAATTTAAATCATCATTATTGACAACCTTTTATTAAACATAGAAAAGTACGAATAAACAAAACAAATGCATTTTTCATAAACATACCCATTAGATATTAAAATTGTGTAAGGATTTGAACACAGCGAGGGAACAAAAAGAGAAGACGAAGAAGTTATGTCTCAGCGGCATTCATACCACCGACTCTACGGTTGGGAGGCCAGATTAAGTCTATTTCATCCAGAGTTTTTGAGAGATGGGTCGAATGGCTTTGGCTGATTGTTATTTGAGTTGTCAACTTCACATGCTATAAATATAAAAATAATTCTAAAATCCGAAACCTATATGGTCTCTTTGTGGCTTCAGAAAACTGTCTTAAGTTGTTAATTATGTCACCTTATAATACCATAATTTATTTTTTCGTACCTATTTTCGTGGTTTATAATTTCTCCATATATGACATGTCCTGTATCTATTACATTTGATATGTATATGTTTGTAAATATTTTGTCTTTGGATATGTTTGCTGGGCTACTGAAAATTTGATTTCACTATACTAATTTGTGTGTAAGCATTCTCGGTTTTGTAGCACTTACTGTATTAAATGTTACGTAAATTAATAACTTTATACAGGTTCTGGCTAGGTCATTTGTAAATTATATTAATGTATAAAAGATATGAAGTATCCCCGTCTTAAGAAAAAGTGATGACGTGCAGGAGAAGGTAGTAGAAGCGCGGCAAGTGTCCAACTATCGTGGCCATAAAGTTGGTTGGGAAGGAGTCTTTGTATGTTTAACAGAGAAAAGTGCCACTGACATGTAGCTGTTTTGTTAGAGTTCATACTCTTCTAGAATAATTTCACAAGGGCTGGGATGAAGAATGGTATTAGTACTGTTACTGGCGTAATAATGGTGGCATATTGTTCAAATAAATTCGTCGATAAGAACAATGCATTTTGCCACATATATCAAAAGCCAGTAGTGGATAGTATTACGCCACAGCGGGCCACATTTCAGCACTAAGCTTCCATCATTGGCAGAGACACAATCTCTTAGTACTGCAATAGAAGCCTGAACCTCACATTTGTGATTCTAGTAAATAATTATCATATTGACTTTATACAGTGCTGTTAGCCCGTGCCGCGGTGGGGTAGCCGAGCGGCCTAAAGCGTTTCGCTACGGAGCGTGCGGTTGCTCGCCGTGGAGGTTCGAGTCCTCCCTGGGGCATTGGTGTGTGTGTTTGTCCGTAGATTAGTTTACCTAGGTTTAAGTAGTTTGTAAGCTACGGACTGATAACCACGTAGTTTGGTCCGATAGATTTACAAACATTTGAACATTTGCTAGCCCGTCATTGTCCTATGTCATTCTCCTGAGCAGGGGCCCTTTTATATTAAAGTGAAGTATTCCGAGTATCTTTATAAAATACCTTGAAACTATTACTAATTTTTAATTCTCATAAGTGATAATATATACGTTTTTTTTTTGCATTATCAAACTGTGGAGTTAACGATAAGTATACGCTATATTAATTTTTTATCTCAACAAGGTTCAAACTTTCAGTAAATGTTGCATTATTAGAGTGTTTGCTTAATATTAATCAAAGGAAGATTTGTTTGATAAGATTAGAAACTTTAGTGATAGCTATATTTAAGTTTATTGCTGGATATGTTAGTTAAATGACAGAAAACAGATTCAGGTTTCACTTTTGTAAACTGTGTCTTATTTTAAAACAACTGTAATACTGATACTTCCCTTGTAAATAGAGTAGCACTAAGTATGCTCACTGAAATAGCTAAAGAAGTACTTAAAATACCAGCAGATACAGATGTTTGAATATTTGATGCTAATTTTCTTACAAACTTGCTAGCTGATTAGTCAAACAAAATTGGTATACAATAATGATCTGTCATATTACTAAACTCTGTCATATTACCTTTTCATTGAATTTTTTATTTACTTATTTATTTATTTTTTAGTTTGTATTTTGGTTAATGTTTGGGAAAGAGTTAACATTATTACACAAAGATTTAGTGGTTTACAGTAGTCCGCAATTTGACACAATACAAATTAATGAATGTGTAATATTTACTTAATTACCACTATCAAGTATAGACTACTGTTGTTGCTATGTGACAATTGCAAAGTGATTGAATGTCAAGCAGTGCTGCATTTAGTCCTTGAACCAACCATATATCTTGATAGATGGATAAAATAAATATTTTCCTTACATCATAACTGATGTTATAAATGAATAGCAAATTCTTGTCCGTAGGGAGTGGCGATCGTAATTGTAACAAATTTTGGTATTTTGCTCTTGAACTGCAACTTTCTTTGAATCCCTTAGGTTCCACTACTATCGTTTCTCTTGTGCTGTATATCCTTGTGAAGCTAAGGCTATCTCTGATGCATTCATCCATTAGGAACACACACGGTCCAAATTAAATCCTCTCAGAGGGCCACGAATCTATATGCCGGAGCCTGTAATAGCAATTCGGCGCAGATGGAATATTGCTGTGAACGTAATTAATGTCACGATTCATTGCATACTGCTAGCTTTGGTGCAAGTGGCCGCTAATGTAAACCGATCGAAGGAGTGTTGCAACCTTAAGCTCATAACGCGCTTTCTTTCCCCTTATAAATAACAGTTTTAAGAAAACGTAAATAACAATTCGAATAAATTCAAAGCCCGCTACAACGCTCCAGTTGAGTCATGCGGTGCCTATAAACTTAACCTACACGATGATGCTCCTCCTGTCGAAAAATTAACTAACAGCTTGGTATTATTCCAGCACTCAAGTTTAGGAAAATAGTCTACAAATATTGCGATGTACTGCACTGTGGAGGTACATCTATAAAAGTTTCATGAAATTTGTTTTGCATGTTCAAAACAATGAGAAAAAAGTAGTTTAAACCTACTCATAAAGATAGAAATCAGCTGTCACAACGTGGTATTTTTTTTTTTTTTCAGGGAAGATCATTTTCATGTAATAAATCACTCCATGTCGTAATTATTATGCTATTGGTTCACTGTTATAAGTCATGTTCTGCAGATGTAAAGATGTGTAGTATTATTATGTGCAGATTAGTGAGCTACTTAATATACATTTGCAAAACACTTGTTCACAATATGACACCCTCAACTATTAGTAAGTCAAGTCGTTTTCTAAAGAAATTTCTGAAAATACAAATGTTATACTGCTTTTATGTTGCAGTGGTGTAGTATTATCTAATGAAAGACATGTCAACGACGATTTATTCCGAAAAGCCTGTTCAGTGTATCAGATGAATGCAACTAATTTTATTATAATTTTCAGATGACTACTAATTTCGTCAATAATTGTGTTACATTTCACAGTATCACATTCTTCCATGAGAACAAACAAGTAAAAAGAAATGAAGTGGGGTTGATTTTAAACACGGAGAGAATGGGTTGTAAGGTACGACGGTGGTTATTATTATTTGTTCTTCCAATAGACAGATCCTTTCAGGAATTTTATTCGTGGTTATTCTAGGGTAATGGATACGTTTTTTCATTGCAAAGGGCGGACAGCCTTCTCACCGCAAGCTACCAGTCACCTATCGTTTACGTAGCTCGGGCAGATAAAGCCAATTCGAAATTTCCACCGTCATCCTACTTTTAAAGTATCTAATTTTGTCATCCAAGCAAAATTAGGTCTTTCTACCTTCTTCAGCGTCCAAAGTTCGGCATCGAAAATATATACAACTATTAGCGAACTCGGGAGTGATTCGCAGTTTCTAAATTTGGATGATAATTGTATATAATTCCTACATTCCATACCCTGATCTCTCTGGCCTTTGCTGAATACCCGGAGTAAAAGAGGTATTACCTGTTCTAATATTCTGCCAGTCCATGTTGTTCTCGCTCCTCTCTCTCTTTCCACCTCATCCCGTATATCTCTATTTATTCCCTCCTCTCCCTTTATCAACCTCTCACTTCTGCCTGTTCCTCCTCGCCGCCTCCTGCTCTTTCTACTCCACCTTTTCCTCCCCCCTCCTCTTGTATGCGACCATCGATCTCATATCATTAACTTCCCCTCTCTCTCTCTCAATCTTCTTCTCTCCCCTCTCTCCGTGGAAAATTACATATATCTGCTGAAATTTATGGTGTTCGGCGAAACCGACTGCAAGTATAGAGTAAGTGCCCTCCTCCGTTCACTTTAAGAACCCTAATGTAGCTTTGTCTCTTTTGTTCTGACTATAAAATAAGCAAAATTCAAAATTTCGTAAAGGTCTGAATGAAACTGAAGATTGGTGTCGAAGTATGTTATAAAGTATTATAATGTTCCAGCCTGGCTATTAATTTAGGAGATTAACAAATTTACAGAAGGAAGTGGTTTGAAGTTAGAGGCTATGAAAGATCCCAATCAGTAAATTACGGAAGAAAAATTGGAAAAATTATTACATGCATTTAAATGAAAAGGCAAACTAATTAACGGTGGAGTGTTGTGCAGGCAGAACATTACAAAAGAATCGACGAGCAGTTACCTTTAACATGAGACCCATCGGTGGTTGAAATTTGGCTGTAGATGAAATTTTAATAATAGGATAACCACTCGCCGAACAGTGGATGGCAGTTCGTCAATGTCAAACTACGACTCGTGTAGCAAACAGTAAAGTAATATAATTGACATGATATAAATCGGATAGGAATATTACGTAAGTCAAACACATCGGACTTCTAAAAATTTACGAGAAAATCGACTGCAGGTTCTATTGCCAGTAAATGATAATATTATGGAATAAATTTTGAAACAAGAGTGACAGGCTACACGAAATATAACCATTCAATATTAACTAAAGACTATGCCATCCATTGTTGCGGTGATTCAACAAGGCTGAAAAAGACATTATGGGCGTAGGGAGGATAGGGCAAAATTATTAATAAAAATTCATAAGTGCGAAATTAAGTGAGAGGTGGGGGTTTATTTATAAATTTAAGATACGCGCACATCACATATATTTACCTGAATGTACATAATAGCGGCCACATAAAAAATAATAAAGTACAGCTCCAGTCTGCAAGATGCTATCGCTACGAAGTACAAAGCAAGAGTGTCTTCTTTCTTACAAAAAAAATTGAAAGTGTTGTTCCTAAATTTTCTTTCTCTGACTTTCATAGATAACTATTTTAACATGCCGAAATAATATAAAAATACAAAACTTTCTCTGATAAAATCGGGGAAAGGAAAATGTGTCATTATAGTATCCTCCACCATGCGTGGTACAAAATCTTTTGCAGCTAGTTCCATTTTTCGTGTTTGAAAAATTTTATTGATTCGAATTTTTTATCACATTCAGATGAACTGTATGCCAGCACTTAAAATACGGATCTAATTGGAAATTAAAAAATTACCAATTCAAATTATTTCGATTTTTCATTCGCAGCAACCAAATCCAACAATTTTGAATCTATATCACCCATTGACGAACTCACACATTCACATAAAATTCAACAATAGTTATTTCCATATGATTTCGTCTAGCCTTTTTGAAACAAGCATTGCTGAAAGTTTTTGAGGTATTTCACTGAAAATGATATACAACAAATTTAGAATTAAAATTTAATACACAGAAAATGTATTGATCCCGGTTATGTTGTATGTAATTTTGGGAAAACATGTAACGTGACATGGCAATGTTTGAAATCGTAACATGTACACATCCACTGCAAGCTTACCGAAAGTAGATAGGTGAAGGTTAAGTCCCGCCTCTCGATGAATCAATATTTTGGGGTAACTCTTCAACTCAAACAAAAGATTTCATAGTCCAAAATCGTGTAATTCGTATTGTTTATGAGGTAAATTAACAGAAATCATGTAAAAGCCTCTTCAAAGAACAGGGTATACTAACTAAAGCCTCTCAGTATATCTATTCCTTAAAGAAATTTGTCATAAGCAATATATCCCTCTTTTCAGCAGAGAGCCCAATTCATTCAAATAGTACCGGGAGATAATGACTTCGCTGTTGAGTGTCCTAAAACGCCAGTCATCATCATCAAACAGTACTAGGAACAAAAACGATCTGCAGAAGGACTAAAAAGCAAGTACTTTAGGTCCAAAATGGGTCCACTATTCAGAAACACACACTTTCAATAATTTACCAGCAACCATAATCAACTTAGCTACAAATAAAGATCATTTTACGAGGAGAACACACACTTTCAATAATTTACCAGCAACCACAATCAACTTAGCTACAAATAAAGATCAGTTTACGAGGAGATAGAAAGTCTTCCTAAACTCCTTTTACTCAATTGACGAATTTTTAATAAAACTAAATGAGGTACGTATTCATACGATTAGTGTTATTATATCAGCTAGCAAAAGAAATATTAATCTTATGACATCTGTCACATCCACGAGGATATCCCCAATATGGATCTATGGAAAGAAAAATCTCACTCGCGCTCAACAGACCGCAACCACATTATTTTAGAATAAAATTATACTGAGATCATTAAGTGAGACAAAAACTATTTGTATATTATATACGTATTAGATAAAAAACTAAATCCATTAAAAATTAAAAAGTGCCGTTATTCCTTGTGTAAATTAGGGAAAAATGTGCAATGTAAAATTAATTATAGTATCAAAAGTACACCCTTAATGCAATAATAATTTCGTATGGCTCAGTAAGATGGTGCAAGTCTTTCGATTCGTAACTCTAACATACCGTAACTTTATCAACGGGCCTACAGTTTGGCGTGTAATCCATACCACGTGTAGTTTCTGCTGACTCCTCAACTCGTATAGATGGGTGAGCTACGTTATAACTAAAGTGAAAAAAAAATTGTAATCCCATGGAGTTTCGTACCCGTGACCTTTCAATCTCCACAGAAGAACTTTGCCGTTAGTCCAGCCCACAGCACAGCTGTCGCGTCACTTTCGGAGGCTGCACACTTGCTGTGGGTATGTGATTCAGAACCGCAGGATAACAACAATCCCAATGCCTAGATTAAAGAACATAATTTGAATATCCCATTAATTTAGAGATACGCAAACAGCTTCAAACTCTAGTATTAAATATGGCGCGGAAAGATCAACTTTTCACTATCATGTCGCGGGACGAGGCAAACTCTTCGTATGGAGAAAAACTTGTTCACTGCAAATAAACACGGTTGGAACACCTTTTCGTTGAGACATTTATGCAAAATCTGGAGCTCTTACGAGGAGAAGCAAGTAGCATCTCAGTGAGGTGCAAAAGATAACTAGTATAATAGAGCAAAATCTCTGATAACGCTGAAAGGTCTGTTACTTATTTCATGGTATAAATTAGGTTGCAAGGTGAAAATAGCCACTACCTATCGTGGGCTTATTATTATTAATATTTTTTTTTTTTATTTTGTTTACCCATGAATAAAACTTATCTAACTTACCAGCCGAATGGTGCTACTCTTACGTATTCTCTTAGAAGTCAATATTCTAGGAAACATGGTAGTGTAAATTGTGACATTGTTTGTAACAGAGTAATTTGAGTTTGGGGTCACTGCAGATTCCCGGATAGTATTTGCGTTCACAGTATTCTTCAATATTTCGTTGTTTTTACTAAGTTGCGTGTGTAATCTAACAATGCGTAGTGAATCTATTCATTTCAACGGACAGGTTATGACGGTGAAAGAAGTGATGGACTATTTATATAACATAGAAAATGAATCTGCAAGAGATGAACGAAGCCAGGATCATGATCCTACACAAGTGACTCTGAACTTGAACACACTGTTCACCATGTACACATAATAATTTCTGATTTGGACATCTCAGAAGAGGGAATCTAAGGATATAATTCTGGTATTTACTACTATGGGAAAAACAGGTTCAACCCGTATTTAGAAGGAGTATTTTTCACAGCTGTTAATTTCTTTACTATGCATTAAAACTTACATTTCCCCTTTCAGAGACTATTTTAGAACGTAATAAACAATACGGATGAAGCAAAAATGAAGAGTCACTATTAAACTGAAAAACTTGTTACTTAAAAATTACCTATGCATTGAGAATTGAAAAACCGTAGATATTAACATAAACAAGTTTTGTATGTCTGACTTTCTTATACCTCATACTTACGTTAAAGCAGTTGCAAAACATGAAATGAATGAGTAAAAACAATTACCACTAAAAGTTAAATCCAAGTAATTGGGAATATTAATAATTTTTTGGGTGACTAATGACCCCACGATAGTAGTTGTGATAGTGAAAAATATCCATAGTAACTCAAGGTTAAGTGTCTTGAGGTCCCTGAGAAAGAGAAAACGTCCATCTGCACAAATGTTCGAAATAGACATCCGATATTTCAACAGGATAGAAAATTCTTACAATTCTTATTTCGTCATCGAAAAATTACCGTCGCCTTCATACAAACACAAATATTGCCTCTCTTTTTTATGTGGACTTTCATTTAGGACACTGCGTGACATGACTATAAATACTTTGTTTGTAAGAACTGATTTTATATTGTATAAAGTCATGAGTTTAAAAACTGACACGCTGTTTCGCCGTGCCATATGGTGAACCATATAGTGAGCTACATATTTTGTAGGAAGCTGCAATAAAATTTTTTTAGCAAGTCCTGTCACCATTCATGTGACATGAGAACAACAAGAACAACGGAACCTACAACTACAAATTGAGAAATAATTTGAGATAGTATATAAGCAATAAATTGAGCTTCTGATTACCATCGAGTACCCGAGATATGTTCCGACAACGACCACGAGCCGATGTTGTGAGCAACTTCGTTTGCTTCTCCTAACAGTCCCGATCGATACTAACTACATGACTCCATTGCGTTCCTTGGTACAAGTACGTGCCATGTTTGAAGATTAATGTCTCTGTAATGCGCATTCGTAATGCGATGTTCTTTCTATGTCAAAATTTATACAACAGCTCCTGATAGGTACCTTTTACGCACTTGCATGAGGTGTCAGTATGAGAGAGGTAGAGAGAAAAAATAAAAAATAATTAAATAAAAAGAAGAAGAAAAACTGTAAGGTTCCCCTCGTACATCAGTTAACGTCACAATGGCCGTGCTAGTTTCCTGTCGGTTCCCGCTCTAAATTAAAATCAGGCATATCATAAAATACCATTGTCATGCTTCAAGTGCGCCATTTGTGTCATTTAAGAACAGCGATATACAACTTCTCTTGATTCTAAAGTTTGATAATTTATTTTCTATGCGCGAACATCCACCAAAAGTTTTCCTCCACCTAGCCATTTCGATTTGATGAGCTGAATTGTCGAATCTCGTATCAACTTTTACCATAATCTGCTTTGATGAATTTCTTCCGCATGCTTTATTCGTAATTTTTAATATATATACTGAATTACGAACAGTATTCCGACCAATATCGCACGTATCAACTGTGCTAAAAGTTTTCCTCAATTTATAAGTTTTGATCACTCTCACAAACCAATCACCAAGCACAACAGTGAACGGTATTAATATGTCAGAAGACGGTGTGTGCGAAATTGCCTTTATTCAGGGGTCCATATCTCCGATTCTATTGATTACAGAGTCAATGGACGCATTGTTTTGGATACCCCTGGGCATTGTTACCATTTGTTTGCATATCGAAAATGTTGGCATATTTGTCCGACAGTACAGTGTCAAAATTTAAATATTACACACTTCCTGCAACGTTGCGAAATTGAGCCATTGCGTTGGATTTGCACAGTTCGTGTGTTGAAGGGCGGTCCTTATTAGGTTTTCGTAAGCACCTTTTTTATGGTAAATTCCAGAGAGGTCCATGAAAAACTAAGATATTTTTGTAGAAAACACATTGTGCGGATAGCCATTTCCGAGGAAAGCATGAAAAACCACGACTTTTGGGTACAAAAACTGCGAATAATGAGAATTTCCATGTCTGTACTTTCTGTTTATAGTAAATGGTCGAAAGTTTTGTCATGTTTTATACTCTCAATTTGCTTTTTTAATTTGTGTAAATATTCTTATCAATTACCGAAAATGAAACGTTTAAAATTACCGAACTTCAGCGAAAACTTACAAAAATGTGTCTTTAGGCGATTTTGCACAGTGAAACGCAAAAATCTACGTAACTATAGTAAATGGCTCAACTTTCGACATTATATTTTGTAAACACTTACTTATAAACGACGTCTTCCTGTTTTCGAAAACAGATGTCCATCATAAAAATTCAGCCGTAAACCATCCTGTTTCGGTACCAAACTGTACTGACAGACGACGTTCGGGCCGCCATAGAACCTACATTCCGATTTCAACGAATATACTTGGCCAAATAATTTGAATTTTGCGTAGATTACTGTTCGATATCATTGATGAAGTGTTGATTTGAGTTCTTCATTCGTTAGTTTCCGTATCGTAGGCCTCATATAAAACAGTTGAAGAAGAAGAAGAGTATCTTCTTTAAACATGGGTCCGGAAATGCATTCTTTCTGAGATGAACACCGGTAGAGTCTATCACTGTGTCTAATTAATTTTGTAACTTCGCTTTGTCGAGGTTGTATTTAAAACTTTATTACTACCTTTGCTGAGACCATTTAAAAAGTTAGATGAGCAAGAAAAGTTTCGAAACCCGGTAATAAGTTTCGTCATATGAGTACATTTCGTTAGGTATAATTTAAGGTACTAATTCAACCTGAATTGTTACTAGTTGAATCTAAACCCGTCTTATTTGTCCCAAGTAGCAGAAATCGCCAGACGTAATGTTTTATAAAGGCTATTCAGAAAAAATCAAACGTTTTGAAATACAAATAGCAATCCAGAAAAACAATTTTGTTATAAATAACTTTCAAATTGACTCATACGTATTATTCAACATAATCGCTATTCCAATTTTTTCAACACCGCTCAGAACAAATCTGCCGGCTACGATTTCAACCACTAGATTCAAAGCATTATGGACTTTGGCGTGTAGCGAGCAATGTTTTCATTGCTGGGAAAGGTACCGGCGCTCGGCATCAAATCGGGGTAGTTTGGTGGACGAACAAAGACCTCCATTTCAAAACGTCGTAAGGGCGCAAGGGAACGATACAGTGTGCAGAAAAAAGACAAATCAGTCTTTACATCTTTGTCACAAAAATTTATCCCTAGCGCTTCTTTTGTAACTTTGTAAGATTTTCAAATTAAATCCTTTCGTTTAGTAAATCAAGCCTTAGAGTTTCAGCACTCAGTATCCATGTTCTGTCCTACTGACAGCATTTGTAACCACCTCCTGCAATTCTTGGAAGAATTTCTAAGACCCTGTCCACGCGATTTAAGGCATCATTCCACGGATTTAGCGGTCACTTCCTTCGGAGTTTCGGGTTCTCTATCAGGCATGACGAGTGTGTTGTCCTTAGCATCATTTAGTTCAGGTATTTGGTATGTGTAGGGCCCATTAACTTAGCAGTTCGGTCTCCTAGGTAGCCTAATCTTTATTTTTTTCTCTTTTCTTTTTGCCCCTTCGACCGTTGCATATTTTTATGACAACTGACATGATTGACACGTATCAGACCAAGTGACGATACGATCGACATCTTTGGTATAATTTTTGTGGTAGTGTTCGAGAAAGATCAGTGCTGTAATAATTCTCTGTGATTTGTGGTTTTCCGTTATGATTTTTTAAACGCATTTATACCTGTCATGTAAGAAGACGCTTCCGCACATAGAGGCGGAGCGATTTGAGGGGAGGAACTACGGCCGAGCGCCAACAGTTGCGCCTGCGGGAGAAACATTGCGCCTACAGAACTGACATTATTGGTTGTTATTGCGGTAATGAGAGGGATGTGCAGATCGGCTGAAAACTGGGCCGTCTTCATAGCTGACGCCGACTATAGCAGGAAATTTGTGTTAACTAGGTTTGTCGGCCACAATTCAGTGCGAGAAAACACTGACAATTTTGGGAAAATTTTCGGACGTTTTGTAATAGAGGAACGACTATTTATCCGAAAATTATAATTGATTTTTATATTACTTGGTCAGTCGCAAAGCTGCGTCCACCACTGCGACACTCACTATCAAAACTGATACGGCCATTTTTAAAATCAAATTTTCAAATGTTTGTAAACCTACTGGATCAAACTGGTAGGTCAGCAGTCCATGGACTTACAAACTGCTTAAACTAATTTACACTAATTTCAAAACACATACACACACAAAGATACATCCTCAAGGGAGGACTCTAAACTCCTGCGGGAACGGCCGCGCAATCCGTACCATGACGCCTTAGACCACGCGGCCATACTGCGCGGCCCATTTTTGAAATAAATGCAGCATTTTCTGATTCGGCTTTCACTCATGATTTCTTTTCCGTACACTTCACGAAGTTCACGCATAAACTTGAGTAACGTTGTATAGTGTCTTAGCAACAAAAACTTGTCACAGAATGAAGCTTATAAATGACGAGATATGCAACTGCAGCGCACATTTTGACACGTCACAAAAAGTAGTATTGCATAGAACGTAGAAAGCTATAGTAGCAAGATGGTGACTGTAGGACCATGTATCATCGCAACATACCAAAAGGCCGTCCGCGGTGGCCGAGGAGACTAAGATGCTCCAGTCACGGTCTGCACGGCCACTATGGTCGGGGGTTCGAATCCCCCTCGGTCATGGATATTTGTGCCGTCCTAGTTCATAAGTAGTTGATACGTAGTTTGTAAGTTTAGGGACTGATGACCTCGTAGTTAAGTCCCATAGACTATACAAACATTTAAACATTTTAAACATATCAAAAGTCTGTAACAGCCTGAGCAGTCCTCGAGCAACCTCGTCACGTTTCGTTGAAATTGAGGAATATCATCAAATTTTTTTCCGTTCAAAGGAGTTTGAGTTGAAGGAATAGGAATGAGTGGAGGACTGAAATCCGCCGAGTATGGTAGATATTCAAGTTGCACGACAACGTTCGCCCACACAGAATGAATATCGTCAAAGATTTACTGAGAAAAAAGCTGTGCAGCTTCAAAATCCACCATATTCGTCGGATCTCAATCCTTCAGACATTTTCCTAATCCGTCGACTCAAAATGGCTTTGAAGTAAATGAAATTAGACTGTAAATCTGACGTCAAATGAAATAGTTTTGTGAACACCATCCCAAAGTTTGCAGGACATTTATCGCAGAGATCATCGGTGCATAGGTACGGGAGGTGGCCATTTCGAAGGATAGTATGGTAACTGTAGTTCATAGTTCATCTACATTAATTTTACACGGACATTCACCAGTCATGATTGTCAGAAGTTATGTGATATGGTCAGTCACATACATTAGAATAAAACGAGTATTTATTCTTCCGTTAAAATATACACACTGGCATCAAAACGTTTAACTGGAGTGGAATGGAGACAGTGGCGGGTAAAGCAAAAAGTTGTAAGTAGATTGTCGGGCGGGGGCCCTGGAAGTCGGGCATGACTATATTCGGCGTTGGGAGCTAATGGAATGTGACGGGGATGGAAGGGAAAAGAGTTGGAGGGATTTTGGGAAAACGAACCAAGCTTTCGGATGAAGGTAGAGTGGACATAAGGGCAGTCTCGGGTATGGAAGGAGCGTCGGGGTCACCAGGATCTGGTAAGACAGGCAAATAATCAGCCATATTTCGTAGTTTGAGGAGGCGATGACCCGTTGGCATTGATCATAGTGCGGAATTGCAGTGTCAGGGGAATGTGGTGGTAGAGGCACGCAGAGTATCAGGCGCAGGGAGCAGGGAGGTTTATTTGTCACTGGCTTGCTCAACTTTTCGTAACATTCGCTCATACTATAAAGTGAGCTCTTAAGGAGAGCCAGAAGTGGTCATATCCAAATATTACGATATATATTGCTATCAACAATTAATTGGAATATTCATCTTTAATGCCAACTTTGAATTATTGTTGAATTCGTCCTAGAAGTGGAGTTATTACCATTTTCTCCTGCGACTGCAAGGGAATTTGGCGTGGGCGCTGAATGTATCTAACACTCTCTTATGACGTCTTACCGAACTACTTGGTTTACTCCAAAGTTTTAAGACTATAGAGGAATTGAAACCTTATGGAAATGAATTTGTAATTGAGAAGTTGGAAATGAATTGGGCATGTGCAAAAGTGTATGGGTGCACGGGTTCGAAGGATCAAACAAACTTTGGGATCAAGCACGCTCAGTGATGGACAGTCAATAGGAGGGAGAGGGAGGCTTACTGATGTGGTGATTCAACAACGGCAGAGGTACTATGGGTATGCAATATGGCAAAATACTAGTAATACTAGCGACGTGAAAAGCGGTGTGGGCATTGTTCCTTCATACTGTCTCTTCCAATGAATGCCTTCAACACAGCCTGTGCCCAAAAGATTCCTGGTGCAAATATAATGCCTAGAAGGACTATGATCACAAGCATGGTTTGCCAGCAACTGTGATAAACACAATGAAACCAATTTTTCATAACTTAGCACAGCCAGAATTGTTACACAAATGTCAACACGGAAAAACGCAGAATCATAATGAGAGCGTAAACAATTAAATTTGGACTGTGATTCCTAAAAGAGTGTTTGTAAGCATAAATATACTACACTTCGGCATTTACGATGCAATATCAACCTACAACCAAGGAAGCAGCGTGAAGCATTGAAGGCATTGGGATTTCAAGCTAGATTGAAGACTGTATGAGCACTAAGTAATACTGACAGAGAGGGGTAAGAGGAGCAGAAAGAAGATAAAGGAACATGAAATATGATGGAACAACAGGCCAGAAGAGAACACCAAAACGGAAGCTTTTGGAGGATGAATAAGAAGACCCTGATAATCCATCCTATAGTCCCGGAATGTGTTAAAAATCTTTGATAGCTATTTCTCGTGAATTAGAATTTCGGAATGTAAGGAACATTTTTCTCGAACTCCACCGAAGCTAGAGAGATGAAATTTTCATACAACATTCCTAGTGGTCAAACTTAAATTGTAACACAGCCATTTAGCAATATGTTCAGTAGTTTCATGTCAACTTTATTAAATAAAGCAATGTTTGTAAAAAAAAAGTTGGGACAATAGGGAAAAAAAAGGAAACTAGAAACAATACTACAATATCCCTCCATCATAACTGCAGTACTAAACCACTCTATTTGTAGAAAAAATTTCAAATTCTTCTGTTTGTTAGATTGTTCATAAAAGTTCCTCAAACTCAGTGATTTTAACATGGGCAGCATAGGCACCTCCGACTCCCCTTAAGCCAGTCAGGCACGTCCACCTGTACTGCCAGTGGTACTTACTGGCCGGCAGGATGGTGAAGACGCAGGGTTCGCTCTGGCTGCCCACGGCGTTCACGGCGAAGCACAGCAGGTCGCCGTAGTCGGAGGCGGTGAGAGGCGTGTACGTGAGCAGCGACGTGGTGCCGGCGGCGCCGCGCATCCGGTACCGCTCCTCGGGCACGGCGGGCAGCTGCGGGAAGCCCGCGGGGTCCGACGCCGACGGCGCGCTACCTGCTGCGCACAGTGCAGTCTCAGGCACCACCAGTCTCACAAACGCAGATCACTTACAAGTACATTTATCGTATTTACACCTACTGTAAATCCGGTATAGATGGCCATAATATAGTTTGAATCAAAGCATTTTGATTTAGACTTTACCGTGACTGTTTCATTAAACTGACTAAAACACAAGGTATTCTGTTAACAGAGTACTGTTATTTATTAATCCCACAATGCGTATAAAGCGTTTAAACCCTTATATTGTGTACGGGGTGTTCAGGAAAGGGCTACCTGATTTCAAAATTAAATATCTCGAAAACAAAGATCGATGGAGGAATGCAGTAAACGGTATATTTATTGTGTAAGTTGTAAGACGTTTATACAGCAGTTTGAAATAATAGTTACAAAAGGTGCTGTACGCTGTACAGCTCATATCAGCATACGTAAGTGAAATAATCGTATGTAAACACTCTTTGCAATCATATCACTATGTTTTAAAAGTGTTCACCTTTGGCACTACAGAGGTGGCGCAAACGAACAATGAAATTCGTCATCACATTTCGTAATGTCTAAACCGAAATGGAATCACATGCCACAGAGATCGCCGATTCAAGCTTGTCCACCGTGGCGGGATGCTTCGGATAGACCATGTCTTTCATTGTGACCCACAAAAAAAAGTTACATGGAGTCAAATCCGGCGAATATGGAGGCCAATACATGCCCGCACCAGTAAATTTGCAATATTCCGAAGCAATGACTCGATTCCCGAAGTATTCCCCAAGAAAGCGAAACACTTGTGCGGTCCGATGTGGTCGGGCGCAACTGCATAAACCATTCAGTACCTGGTCGATCCTCTAACACTTGCTTTGTGGCGGCAAATTGTTACAAAATTGCAGTGTAACGTGCACCAGTGACCGTTTTTCGAATGAAAAAAGGGCAAATAATGCCTCTGCTGAATACTGCAGCTCACACAGTAACTTTAGGAGAATATAGGGGTTTCGCTTCACACCAATATGGCGTTTCGGAACCCCAAAATCGCGTTCTGCTTATTCACGTATCCATTCTGGTGGAAGTGTGCTTCATCTGTAAACCAGATGCAGCCAACTTCAAATCCTTCACTATCAATCATTGTGAGCATCTGATTAGCAAAGGCAATCCTTTGTAGCACAGCTCGTACGGGTATGGCCTGGTGCGTTTGAATTTTGAATGGAAACATGTGTAGGCTCTTTCTCAGTATTTTCTTTGTGCTGGAACACTTAAAACCAGTCTCAGATGTAATTCTACGGACGGATGACATTGGATTTCGCTGAATAATTCCAGAAACTGTGGAGATATTTTCAGGCGTAACTGCAGTTTGCTTGCGGCCAACATGCCCCATTAGATTATCAGTTACGCTGCCTGTTCGTTGAAATTTTGCGAAGAGCGTACGAATGGTTTTCGCATCGTGTCCTTTTGGAAAATTAAATCGAGCTTGGAAACTTCGCCTTGTTGCCGTAGCATTCTCTTCTAACCTGTGGTACTCTAGCACCAGAAAAACGCGTTGTTCAATGGAGTACATGGTTTTAATCTTTCGCTTTGGTACGCTAATCTCCTCTCACGTTTCAATAGTGGAACTGATCGCTCTGCGCTTCGGATGACTATTTATACTAGGCATTACGTATGGCGATTACAGCGCCATCTGTTAGCAGCTGTTGTAACTATTATTTCAAGCTGCTGTATAAACTTCTTACAACTTTCACAATAACCATACCGTTTACTACATTCCTCTATCGATCTTTCTTTTCGAGATATTTAATTTTGAAATCAGGGAATCCTTTTCTGGAAACCCTGTATATGCGGGTTGTAAGACAATATGAACTGTTGCACTGCCTACAAGAAAAAATACAAAACACTATGTCAGGCTGTGGCTTTCTACAATTCTTCACTGAAGTTAATGTACATATATTAATGGGGAAATAATTAAAATACCATAGCTCCAGTGGTCACATATTCCCTGCACTGCCATAGCTTCACTTAACATACAGTTAACCAAAGACGCCATGTTTGGTTAGCTCTAATAGTTCTTATACTAAAGACATAATGCACCAAAGATAGACTGTAATATTTGATACAGATTTATTGATATGGTGCCTGTTCTTTAAGGACAAGTGCAAAAGAACAGACACCAATTGTTGTCATTAAGGGCCGTAATTTTATGAATTCGAAATATTTAACCATTTAGATTTGTCATCATTGAAGAAAGGTCATGTTTGTATACATACATCCAGTGGCCAAGTGAAGTGAAACCGTTAGACCTAACGGTTCAATTCACCTGGCCTCCAATTCCCCATAAAAGAAAAGTAACTGGGGCAGCTATTCAGAAAATCCAAGTTTTCTTAGCATCATTACATTCACGTGTAACAAAAAAGTCTCAAATCAACTTACACATTAAAAGATATAACACGTTACGAAAATAAACTGCGTAACTATTATATGACTTAAATTTTGTGGCTCTTTACATAATAGGTTTCTATTTGCAATATAAAAAATAATAGAAACATTTCGAATTACGAGTATTGTTGCAAGTTTCCAACACATAGTTATGTATGAGGTCGAAAAACGCCAGGTGAACTTAAAAGGCATCTATAGAAAATAAAGTTGACAAAAATGTTTTAAAATCAGAGGAATCGAAATAAATACCTTCATTCATAAAAAGAGCATAAGACTTGCAAATTTGAGCAATTCAAACGCTGTACTGTTTCGTAAATTTACTATGTTCGGTACCGTTGCAGACTTGGTAGGCCCTGTGTTAATGTTTTTTGAGGTGATGTCGCTGATTTCAGTTAATCCTAGTGTGCCAAAGACGTGGTTAGTCATTGGATTTGTGACGGGATTTCAGCCACAAATCCAATTTATTTACGCGTCGATTACCTTTTGTGGGATTTTATTCTGATTAAAATGTCAGTAACTGTAATTGGTTATTTCCGCTTTTCTAAGTTTCAACGACCACAGAGTAGGACAATTACGAACAATTATGCAACGAGGAAACACCCGTGGACACGATGTCTTCCTCACTTATTATAAGAGATTAGGATCAGTTTCAAATTCAATGCACGATATCACACATTTCTACACCACAAAATTACGTATTAGTTTAAGATACATAGTACAACATAAAATGTGTCATAATTAAAAGTAAATTTTTATGTTGATGCTAAAGCTCTACGGATGGCATTATCTCAGAAATAGTAAAGCAGCTTTTACCTCAAGAGAAATTAAAATTTTTTTTCTTCTTTTAGCCTGATTTTTCCGTTGGTTCATCGTAGAACATCGGCATACAAAATTAAAAACACAATTTCTGGAAGAGTCTAAAAATGAAATTTTATTTTGTTCACGGGTTTTCGGTTTACAGCCCATCATCCTATAACGTTACCCTCCGTTTGATGGCATAAGTTGTTAAATTGATTGTAATTTGGACAAAGGATTGGTTGTATCGAAATTTTGAATTTGGAATAGTTTAGTTAAAATATAGCACAATTTAACATTTATAAACATTAAGCCAAATACACCGCGGGTTGAATGTTAAAGTCAGGCCCCACACAACGCAACGGCACGTTATGAGACTTACGGAAATCATCTAGCTGGATCGTATGCTTCGTACTGCATACGCTGAAAAGGTTAATCTTGTCTTATTTAATACGAGATTATTCGAGACACTTTCCGTAGTAGACTAATGCTCAGACATTTCACTTCTCTTTTCATTGTTGTATGACCGTGGATGAAACATGAAGTTAATAGTAATAATAGAAAGAGGATAAAATGATCGGGGTTCGTAAAATTACGAAAGAGAAGATTGCAGGTTCTGAAATCACGCAAGGTATAGTATAAGAATGACTAACAGGGAGTGAAATTTTGAAAAAATGCGTAGGGATCGTAATGGCGTATGAACATTAAACTATTACGGACATCGAGGAGCTGAAAACATTAGAGAATAAATATTTAACGTGGTGCGATTCATTTAAATAAAAGCCAAAGAGAGGGGATGATTTTAAATTTAATTAATATATTTTAAGAACAACTTGCATCACAATTACTTACACTGAATGGAAAAATGAACGGTAGACGTCTGAACATAACGAACTCAGACAAGAGAGTGATCAAAACTACGATCGCAGTTCCGTCTTCTCGCTTGTCCGGAAGTAAAAAATGACGAACGAAATTAAGTCAGTGATGTTGTCAGCTAGAGGGAACCGGGGGCGATAAGCACAGCTGATAAAAAAAATAACAAGGACAGAGGGTCAAAAAAATTAAATAAAATAAAATTCTAGTGTATCGTTTACAATCCGACTTTAACTGTTCTTGTCAAACACATTGTATTGTTACAGACTTGGAAGATATATATTGTTTTACACTTACATGGAAAGTACTTGGGCTAGAACAAACACATAAACATCAAAATCGTACGAGAGATAATGTAAAGATCCCTTATTGCACTAGTGACACTCCCGCATCTGCAGAACTCTGCAGTCGTCCGTTAGAGGCCTCAGCGTGTGCCTTACCACATTGCACTTTGACTTTTCGGTTCGCCAGTAGGGATGATGCAGTGTGCCTCCAAACTTGCGTTTTGTGACATTTGTGTGGTGAAGCGTCAGATGGAACGGCGATTGATAATCAATACTGCTAAAGCATTGCGATTGGTTGAGATGAATTTACGAAGAACCATTCTTCGTGAAGATCGTATTAGTGTAGAAGAGGAATCATTGGCATGCTTTCTCGTATCTGTTATGGTATAGAAATATGAGCATACTATTGTAACACTAACACATAATGATGTTAATATGGATGATAATGACGAATAACTCATTGCTAGCGGTAGTGCTACCGTAAGTGCGGGAAGAGGCGATGAAAGCAGTGGCAGAGAATACCAACAGTATTCCGAGAAGAAGGTTTAAGTTGCAACTATCATCACGGCTTTTGATGATAATACGGTGGAGGACGTGTACTACGATTATTACATAAGTTATAGTTTAGATATCTGCATTACGTATGGCGTCTACAATTACATCTACAGTGCTATCTAGAGCATGATTGCAAAGTTTTGCATAAAAACGACACCCACCAGCACATTGAGGTGTACGTAGAGATACTGTAACCAAACGTTCATACAGATATGTTTGTTCGAGCCCAAGTACTTTCCTTGTTAGATTCAAGCACATATTAATAACATGGTTTATTTGGTTCAACATTAGCAGTACAACCGCGGCGGAGTAACCGAGCGGTCTAAAGCACCACGCGGCGGAGCGCGCGGTTGCTCGCCGTGGAGGTTCGAGTCCTCCCTGGGGCATGAGTGTGTGTGTTGTCCTTAGGTTAGTTTACCTAGGTTTAAGTAGTTTGTAAGCTACGGACTGATGACCACGCAGTTTGGTCCGATAGATTTGAACTTTTTTTTTTTTTTTTTAAGTCGTAGTACAACCGAAAATGTAAAAACTTTGACAAAAATATATAAACGTAGAGGATGCGGAGGCGTGTAAAAACCAGGAATAAACTTTAATTTAAAGTGGAAAATGTACTTGAATAGTAGTTCAATAACTAATCATACCAATCAAATACATCATTCGAGGGGACAAATGAAGAATATTTTAAATGGCTGTTACATCTTGCAAACTGTAAGCCCAGAATATTCGACTTATTTCGGTAGCATCATTAACATAAATCTTAACTATTATTGAGATGTGGTACAGTTACCACAAATAGAATAGTCCTTTGTAAGAACCACAATTATCTGGAAAACTTAGGTAAATAAAAATGAATGTAGTATTGGTAAAGATTAGAGACAGGAACAGATAACATGGAAGGTAATAGTATGGAATAATAAATTATTTAAAATATTATACAGGTACATTATCAGGTTTCAAGTTACAGATCATTACTGGTTCTCCTGATACACCCTGTATAATGATAATTTTGATGCATCTTTAGGTTGCTAGTTAAATCGGACGAGTTGCACAGTGGTTATCAAACTGCATCTGCATTCTGAACATATCGTTTAATGGCCATTTTCGACACAGTTATATACATATTCTGAGTCTGGTGATGCACAGCAGGGTCAGCTTGCATTTATCGCGAGTCTTTGATCCAGTTGAAAGTTCCAAGTGAATGGAGAAATTTGCAGGTAAATCCCGTATGTAAAAAAAAGTTAAAAAGAACGAACCCACACGAATTTCATTAACATCAGTTTCCTGTAGAATTCTTAAATCTATTTTCAGTTTTAATATAGTAAATTTATTGATACAGAAAAGCTTTAGGAAGCATCGATCGTGCGAAACTCATCTTTCCCTTTTCTGTCGTGACATCTTACTATGGATTAAGAACAACAGGCAGACGGCGTATTTGTCGATTTTCGGAAGGCGTTTCACACGGTACGACACCGCAAACTGCTATCTAATGTACGATCTGAAGGAATTGGTAACCAAATATCTTACTTTAGTAATAGAATACAGAACGTTGTCATGATGGCGAGTCTTCATCATAGGCTATGTTATGCTCAGGAATGCCCCGCGGAAAAGTGATAGGACCATTATTATTTTCTATCTCTATAAGTAATCTGACAATGGACATAGTGAGTTGCAAACTGCAGTTGTTTGCTGATGATGCTTTGTTGAATAACTGCAGTCGTATGCAGGATGAATTGGACGAAATTTCTAGGTGGTGTGAGGAATGTCAGCTACCTCTAAATGTAGAAAAATGTAAGTTGATGCAGGTAAGGAGGCGAAACAATCCCATAATTTTCGAATATAGTATTAGTAGTGTGCTGCTTGACAGATCGCATCAATTAAATTCCTAGGTGTAACGCTGCACGTCGATATGAAATGGAACGACCATGTAAGGACATTCGAGTGGAAGGCGGATAGTCGACTTGTGTTTATTGCGAGAATTTTGTGAAGATGTGATTCGTCTGTAAGCGACCACATACCACTTGTACGATACCGTCTCGAGTATTCTCAAGTGTTTCTGATCCCCCAGAAAATCGGTTTAAAGCAAGACATAGAAGCAATTAAGAGACGGGCAGCTTGGTTTGTTACTGGTAGGTTTGATCAATGCGCGAGTGTTACACAAATGTTTCAGAAACTCAAATGGGAGTCGCTGGAGGAAAGGCCAAGTTCTTTTTGAGAAACACTGTTGAGGAAATCTCGAAGGCCGAAATCTGTAGCGGATTGCAGAACGATTTTACTGCTGCCTACCTCCATTTAGCGTAAAGACAACAAAGATATGATCAGAACTATTGGGACTCGTACAGATGCATACAATCAGTGGTTTTTCTCTTTTTCACTATTAGAGTTTAACAGGAAAGCAAGAACTAATGATATTTAGTACCTCCGCCACGCATCTTTTTGTGGATTGGGGAGTATGTACATATCTACATCTACATCTACATAGATACTCTGCAAATCACATTTAAGTGCCTGGAAGAGGGTTCATTAACCACTTTCATAACTTTTCTCTACCGTTCCATTCTCTAATAGCGCGCGGGTAGCAGGTGTAGATGCAAGTGATCAGTAATAATATTCAGGGGCTTAGCGTAAGTAGTGTTTGCATAAGTTGATAATTTGTGTGATACCAGAGGCCTCCTAGGGTGGCCCGCACAGGCACGTCGGTGTCTATGCCCCAGGAGTTAGTGGTCACCTAGACTGCCTAATCCGGACTGGGCACAAATTATTAAACTTTCCCATTAATTTATTTTATAGGCCACTGGCATCTGATGTTGTAAATCCCTTTGTGTGTTAATTGTTAACAGTTTTAGAATTAATAAATGGTATCTGTTCTATCAAGTATGTCAAGAACATTATTATAAAATACGTCTATGAAAGTCAAGTAAGTAACAATTGAGAACAAATGTCAGTTTTTTTAATGGTACAAGAATTATATTTCATTAGTACCCTTACGATACTGGTGTCAGAAGAAGAACATTGACTGAATTTAAAGTACATTTTTGTGTGTGTTCTAAAAAATATTTTATTACTCAGATATAAGCTTTTCAAGACTGCCTTATCAAAGAGGTTTCATTTCTTGTGACAGACTTGGAAGAGCTGTAATTCATTTACACACAGATTCTGGCATCTCAAAGTTCAATGAATGGAATCTTGGTCTATACTAGGTAATACAATGGAAACTATTAAAAATTTAACAGTTATAAATAAACTTACAAAATGGGTGGGGGTGGTACCAGGAAAATTATTTTCTCAAAACTTAATACTGTACCTGCATACCATTTTAAATAATTAAACAGTGTAGTTCCATTCCATTCCACTACCTCCGAAATTATGTTTCTGTTTCTCCAATATCATAGTCATTTTTAGTTTCCTAGAAAATTATGGTCGTTGTAATTGCCTATTTCATAACTGTCTATTAGATAACTTTATCTCAATGTAAATGTAATTAAATTTTATATTATGCTACCTAGGCACCCTAAATAATCTGGGATCAAAATTTTAAGATATAACAGCTATTCAAAATATCCTTCAGCGGTGTCGTCTGCTAATGTATTTTACTGTAATCGTTACTTACTGAAAATGTTATAAAGGTATATTTTACAGTTTCCTTTAAAGTGTATTCTTGGTCATCTATAGTAATTGAGGTTACTCAAAGACTAAGGTATTACACAGCAACCGAAGTCGCAGATACACTCATCAAAGGAGGATTACATACAAACATCAAGAGTATCTGCTCTAAAGAGATCATAATCATTGCAGTCCAATTCAGGAGTACTGAGGCGAAGGCTATTATTTCGTCTTTAAATAATCATAACACCAAAATGGCTCGGTGACTTCAAACGTGTATGTCTTCGTATGTTACGTGCTCAACAAATTCAATGAGATCACGTAAGTCTTTATAAAGCAGCCCATGTCGAATATAAGCACTTACCGTTTTTTTTCTCTTTTGCGAGAAGCAGACTGGAAAAAAAAATGCAAAAACAGTAAAAGTTAAGATTTAGTGTTGCATTTATTGATTTATCATTAACTGTGTATGTTAGAGTGTCTGTATTTGACACTAATTACTGTTAACTTTTAGATTACCATGATGTTATATTTAAACTGATTATATGTCACGGCCTAGTGAATTGTGTAAAGAGAGCGTACCCTTGCTGTGCGAGTAGCTGAAAGGTAATCTGGACATAACAGGCCACTTTAGCTCTGGAAATATTTCTCAGGTTGTCTCTCCTTCGTTTGAACAAAAATCTGTAGCAACAAGTACCTGGTAATAAGTCTCAGTACAAGGTTATGGTGGTGCATGCCTTGTTAACCTTTAGATGTAGTGTTATCTCTCAAATGCTTTTGTTGAACGGGATACATTAGTACTTAGTTCAATGGTTGTACAATTATTCAGAGGTATCTTTCAATTACTGAAATTAGATAATCTGATTATTTCTTAAAGCTACATAGCTGTTCGTTGACTGATTATAAAGTTACTAAGCTGTGTGAATTTGTTACTGAACTAGATACTGGCCAATTTTCTAAAGTTAAATAATGGCATGTACACTAAGGATTCCGCTGCTGGTGTCATGGTGAATGAAACCCTTCTGTGCACTGGGCCGCATCGTCACGTTGATATATTTACTATGCAGTCCAACGCCCTTAACAATTTTATTGATAGTAAATAAGGGCACTTTGAGTGGGTATGAAAATGATAAGCCGTGTGTACTCATTTGGTGTAACTTAGGTAAGTAACATTTTGGAATATATGTATCTGTTATGACATGATACAAATGTGTATACCTGTTGTTAGCAGGTGAATATACATGGAAGACACGTAATTACTTCCTTCACTAATTATATGGGCCTGGGCGTTTATTAATTACTGAAGTTCTGATATAGGTTTTAGGAGAGTAATTGTTGAGACTTTGGTTATTTTATTCTATATTTAACTATTTGAGCGGTCCAGGAATTTTTAAGTAATGTGCACTCAGCTGCTGAATTGAGATACAGTCCTGAACACGAAGGGTGTGCAATTGGTCCTTGACTGATCCTTGATTTATTAAGTTGTCTGCACTTATTTGTTGAGCTTACATGCAAATCTAAACAGTGTGTGTACGTGGCTGAATATATGACTATACAGTACCCCATTGTAAATTTATGGATACATCCCCACTCATAGGTGAAATCTAGATGTAATCTGAACTGATGGTATGACACTTAATTCCTTTCATAGATCAGATATTATCGAATGGGCACCCATTGGTCCATAATAAATGAATCTATTTTGAAGTATCATACACAACTATTCACTTTTTTCTATTCAATGTTGCAAAACTGATCAACTTTAATTACTTTACATATTTTGTCTTTTGAATGTGTTCAAATAGTTTGGGAGGTGAATTATTGAGGAAATTTGTTTTAATGTAGCAGAGATTTACGCTACTGAAGATATTATAGAAGTATAAATTTATGTAGGACTGTGTCCATAATTGTTCATCAAAAGGATTTTCAGGCTGAACGCAGTAGAAATTTATTTGATCGTTATGTAGAATATTTTGAGAATAAACGTGTGTGAGTGTCAACTTGTAATCTACTCACACACATCTCTCTCCATTGTACCATTGTCCTACAAGTCTTGGGGATGTGATTTTGAAGTGGAAATTTAAATCTGTTCCGCTAAAACATGTATTCTGTACAACATCTTACATTTCATAAAAAGTTGTTCCGAGGTGCCTTAAAACAACTCCTATCATTCAGTGAGTTGTAAATTCTACATTAGTCCTTCCTCGCTGACTGTGCAGAGAAGCTCTCGTCCCATCTGCAGAGGATATTCTCTAAGAAGATCGTGGCTCTTTTTAACGTCCAATACATACCCTGCCTCTACAAGCTACGGTTTATGTCGGACGTTCAAGGAGCCACGATGCCCCTTGAGAATGTCCTCCTCAGATGGGACAAAACGTTGGGTTTTAATAACAAATCCATGAGCCCATGGCATAATAGCCTCTTGAGAATGTCCTCAGCAGATGGGACGAAACGTTGGGTTTTAATAACAAATCCATAAGACCATGGCATAATAGCCCGAAAAATTTTAACAATATTGACATTTGCTGCCGTGAACCAATTATTGGAAAATCAGACACTGATTGAGCTACGAATGTTTCATTTATCTGTCCATCCGTAATGTGCTGATTTTCTTTCAGTATACAGAATTTCATATCTCGAACTATTATGGAACGTAACTACCAAAATGGTTATAGAAAGCTCTGGTTCTTCTGTGGAAGCTTAAACAGTGAAATTGTAATGTTTTTATACTTTTAAAGAGAAACATTAATTTAAATGCAAACGGGGCGACATGTTTGTGCGAAAAAGGACAGGAATTCAAAATAATGACTGCAAAATACACCTGTAATGTCATTCTGCTGCAGATAAGTAACACAATAATTCTTGTCTTGTACACCTTCGTCGGACATAGTTAATACAACGTCTATTATGACAAGGATGTTTTTGGGATATACAATTCTGTCCTGTGATATCCCCAACTAATAATAATAAATCCGTGCCTCACAAATGCAATATGACAGGATCGAAGGCTGAAGATTTCTTAATCTGTGGAACGTCACATGAATTAAATTTCGTAATGGTCTCAAAGATTTAACTGTCACTATAAAAATATTGTTATATTATACTAAAGTTTTTGTTTACAAATACAACCGCAACATTATAGCAATTTCCTCTGGCTACACTTTCCCTACGCCATTTCGTTTCAGCTCCTCTAACGGCCTGCTAAGGTCGAGTGCTGCTCAGATTTTGTTGTCAACCAGGGACTAACATAAACTTACCATCTAACTGCTTTAGATTTGTTAAAGAACGGCGTTGAAACTGTTTCCATCTTCTCAGGATGCATAAACTCGCACATATGATGATTTTTCAGGTGCTCTGGACGTGTTTATATGCCTCGTTCCACCGACCATCTCACTGATGAACACGTCAAGCTACAAATACTCAGCAATCAGAGATAAAAGTGTCTTTTTAAGAGCTGTCATTTGCCAAAGATCTCGTTTGTATATCTTGAACCATATAATGAAATATAACTATTTACATGACGGCTTGATACCCGGCACTAAGAGATCGTATTGGATGCGTCATGCATCAGATATAAATCACAATATCTTAAGACTCAAATGAGCTATCGACTTGTTGCCAATTAAAAGAAGATAATAGTATTTTGATATCTGATGTACATTTCAAACACCGCATTGTATAACCTAAATCCCAAGAAACGCTCATTTTACAGAGTGCAACTTAGCATTAATTTTATCGAGCGAAGGTAAGACTGAAAGCTGTGGAAAAATATTTTTTGGTAAACAGTTTTCGTTAAATTGGATGCGTGAAAAGCTGACAAGCAATCTGCATAATACCGGAATCACTTTGCACGACTTTTTTGACGAATATAAATCATATTATTTCGAGAATTAAATGAGATATCGATCTGCTCTCAATTTTCATACAAATTCTACATTTAGTATTGTGCAATCCATAAACTAAAATCGAGTATTCGCAAAATTTTTGAATTGACTTTCTATCTCCACAAACTCCTTAATATTTGCTACGCCTCAATATTGTACATCATGCAACTAAATAATTGTGTGGAATAAAGGAAATCAGTCCTCTATTGAATGAAGTTATATATAAGTATGATTTGCAGTTGGCGGCTGTGGCGTTAGTCCCCACGCAGCCACCGATTTCGATAGCGTATTCGACAAAGTACGCCATCATTTTATATTCTCCTTCATGATGCGAATAGCTTTCACAATCTCCTTCATTAACACCAACGGGGCCTCTATGGAAGCGCCGAGTTTCTGATTCAGGTCAATGGACGTGTGGCGGGACCCGAGTCAATAAGCCATTCCATTACGCTAGGTTGCTCGATCTCCTCGTTACACTACGCCATAACTCTGGAACCACTCATTGGAAGTATGACGAATCAGTTTCCTGGTCTCACACAACGTTGTCGTGCATATGCGGACGACCTCCACGTCGTATTCTGCTTAGGAGATGACACAAACAAGGTACTCGATTTGGTTTCAACGTATGGAAGTGCAACAAGCAGCGGTATGAATGTTGACAAATCCGTCGCAAAGTATTTTGGACGCATCCGTCCACACAATGACTTTGCACCTCTCCCGTGGTCACAGAACTTACGATATCTTAGCATCACACATTTTTCTACCGTGCACCAGTACATCGTCATCAATTTTTGGCATTCATCGCGTTTGCTCGGCAGTAAGGTAAAATCTCCTCCGACTGCTACATACTCAGTAACGAGTAGAATTCATAAACATGTGATATCTAAGATTGTACTCATAGCGCAAGTGTTTTCACTGCCGCACACCATCGAACGTAGTGTCCAGGAAACATTTGGATTTCTGTGAATAATGAAATACCAAGATCGCGTCTTTCGTCTTTATTTATAATAGACGACCGGTTTCGAGGTACATAGGCATCATCTTCTGGTCCCTAAGGACGTACATAAAATGTAAGGTTACAAAAAAAAACAAAAAAAAACAAAAAAACAAAAAAACCAAAAACAAAAAAACCCGCAAAGTAACATGCCATTTTTTTTTTTTTTTTTGTTACCTTACATTTATGTACGCCCTTAGAGACCATAAGATGACGTCTATGTACATCGAAACATTACCTGCGGCCGGTAAACTACTTAAAACACGAAACGCTCACCCTTCATTTTTAACCAACGTTCAATTCCAAGCGGCGTCTTTGAACGAGGGTTGCAATGTAAACAGTTACAACTATTTATTGACAACCGGTACAAAATAGTTACATGTTTTCACCTGTTACTGTTCTTCAAAGTAGTCACCAACGTTGTGTAGAACCCGTTGCCAGCGATGTGGAAGGCGTAGTATACTGTTAGCAGAGCCTGTTCTGTTGACGGTGCGAATGGAGCGGTCTACTGTCTGTCCAATCTCTGGAACAGTTGCGATCGAATGCCCTCTAAATGGTTCCTTTATCTTCGGAATCGGATCAAAGACTTGAGAGCAGAGAGTTTGGTGGATGGTAAAGCCTTCTGAGTCCCATCGACCGAGGAGAGCCTGCGATGAATGCGCCCGCGCATAATCGTGCAAAATTATGGGTGAGTTCCGCAGAAAGTGTTGCCACTTCTTTCGCAAAGCTGTCGGAAGTGCGTCAAAGCCCCGGTATTGTGATTCTCGTGTACAACTGCGATGGTGTTATCCCAAAGTATTACCTTCATTCGCGGCAGACCGTCAATGCACAGTATTACTGATTGTTTGTAGAGCATCACCTGCAATCAGCTTTGCGAAAGAAGCGGCAACTCTGCGCCACCCACCCTTCATTTTGCATGACAATGCCCGGGCGCAATCAGCACGAGCTGTGGCTGTTCTGTTCGGTAGATGGGTTGGAAAGAACTGTACCATTTATCATACTTCACCAAGTCCTTCTGACTTTGATTTGATCCCGAACGTGTTGAGTACTGACCGGCAGTAGACCGCTCTATCCGCACCATCAACATGACATGCTCTGCTAACGGTATACTAGGCCTGCACATCGCTGACAATTGGTTCTACTAAACGCTGGTTACTCTGAAGGACAGTAACAATGCGCAAACATGTAACGCCTTTGTATCGGTTGTGAATAAACAGTTGCCGCTTATCCTCGTACGAGCACCATACGAAAACAATGGGCCATATTGCCATTGCTGAATATTTTCTCGCCTACGTCCATATCCTACCCGGTGTCGCTCGATATATGACGCCCCAGCTTGCCCACTTGTTCATCGCAGAATTCAGCTACCCCCTCGTCCGCCTCTCGAGTATTCGCCACATCGGACCATGGCTTTGTATGTACCATTACTGTGTTGAATAGCCAAGAACAACGTCGAACTTCAACAGCCTTCGGTGCGATGGACGACAGTATGCAGTCATGTTCACCTGACATTCCATCCCACGAACGTCCGGGCCACACAGTACTAACAAGGAAAGTACATGGGCTCGATCAGACATATATGTATGAACGTTTGCTTGCAGGATCTCTACGTACACCTCAATGTGCTGGTGGGTGTCGTTTTCTGCAAAACTCTGCGATCATACTCTAGATAGCACTGCAAATGTAATTGTAGACGCCATATTTAATGCAGATATCTTAACTATAACTTATGTAATAATCATCGTACATGTTCTCTAGCGTATTGTCATCAAAAGCCGTGATGATAGTTGCAACTTTAACCTACTTCTACTGTTGGTATTCACTGCCACTGCTTCCATCGCCTCTTCCCGTACTTACCGTAGCACTACCGCTTGCAATGGATTGTTCGTCATTATCATCCCTATTATCATCATTATGTGTTAGTGTTACAACAGTATCTAACTTATACTCATATTTCTCAATACATTTGCAGGAATGATTACCAATCTGACGCTCCACCACACAAATAACGTCACAAAACGCATCATTGGAGGCACACTGTACCATCCCTACTGGCGAACCGACGGGTCAAAGTGCAATGTGGCAAGGCACACGCAGAGGCCTCTAACGAACGACTGCAGAGTTTTGCAGATGCGGGAGTATCGCTAGAGCAATAAGGGATCTTTACATTATCTCTCATACGATTTTGATGAATATGTGTTTGTTCGAGCCCAAGTACTTTCCTTGTAAGTCACATGCGGAAAATTTGCCAAGAAGCATTGTCAAAAAAATTTGAAATGTTTGTAAATCTATCGGACCAAACTGCGTGGTCATCAGTCCATAGCTTACAAACTACTTAAACCTAGGCAAACTAACCTAATAACAACACACACACTCATGCCTCGGGGAGGAGTCGAACCTCCACGGTTCACGCTTTCCGCCGCGAGACGCTTTAGACCGCTCGGCTATTCCACCGCAGCAGAAGAAGCAACGTCATCACGGGATCGGCATATAAGAAATTCCCCTTTGCACAGTTTGCCAGCTCGTTAACGACAACGCTCACCATATGTCTTGTGAAATCACCACAGAAGTCTGGAAAATGTGTCAGCAGTTGGTCGCCTACTGTCTCCGTGTTGGACAGAGCTCGATCAAACCGGGGACTTTTATCTACCCTGAGGGAACCCACTACCCTGCAATCAAATGTCACGCTATTGCATGGGTCGAAGGTTTGATTAAATCACAATTTATTATGCGACGAATCACGCCTTGACTTCTGGCAGAACTTACAAACCTTCCTAAAACAGCGGTCGGTCCGCGTTATCGAACAGTTTTCACTAAATTTCTCCAAGCTGTCTTCACATCCCCGCTCAGTTGGAACGTACCATACGCGGTCAGCACTCCCGTCCTTCTGGTGAATGATTCAGAACGTATGCACCCTAATAGAAATAGTAGGAAATAAATAAACAACTACACCTCAGGGATCGTACGCGCACAAACTCGCGCCCCTTTACGTTCAGCGTTTTTTCTCAATTTTTTAAACTATCTCTAAGTGGTTACTTTGCCCACTTGTAAATTTGGAACAGATTTAATACAAAGATGAGTCTTATTTATTAATGTCTGAAGAAGCAGTATGTTTTTAGAACAGTTATTGCCTACGTCGTACATAATATCATAAAGTAGTTAAATTAAAAAACAAAGTGTTTAGGATCACTGCTTGCATAAAATGTGTTTAAAAAGATATACTTAACTTCATACTAGATATCAGAAGTTAAGCTCCGTATGTCGTGGCCAGTACACGAATGGGTGGTCGTTCAGTTATTATGCGTGCCGTTGACACTGTTTCGGTCTGCCTTACGGCAAGAGCGGCAGGATGAATGGTGGTGCAAAGACCCTTACCCTTTGCACCAATGTCCTGAATTACATTCCAAACCTATCCGCAGTGCCCAATCAGGTGAGGGCAAGTGACGCTGTCGATGATAATCAGTCCGTCGGATAGGGCCGTTAAACTCGGCGTCCTTTGGTGTTTTGTGTGCTAGAATCGGGTTCCATCCTCTCCCTTCTTCCATCGTGTCCAGCAAGAACGCTACTCGACACTACACGTGTACCCGTCACCTACACAGACATTTCAACACACCGTTCTCCGCGAAGGACAGGTGCCTGCGGGAATGAAAGATAGGAAAACGAAGGGGGGGGGGGGGATATATTTTCCAGTTAGGCAACTGAATATGTCCTTTGGGGTCTCCCAGTCATTCCTTCTACACGATTTCACTTTTTCGTGCCTCAGTCGTCTTTCTTGCGTTCAATGAACACAATGTCCCTGAGTTCCTGTTTTTGCAGATATAAGCCTCATTTACGAATGGCAAGTGAATGCGGTATGGTTCAGAGTTTATTAGTAAACGGACCAATCCCCATCTGGGCTTAACGTGTTTCATCCTGAGCCGCTAACATATGTCGAGAGCTGGTCTAGGGTGTGGCATTTCTGGATTTTAAGCCCTTAATTCATGTTCTAAATTTAACTCGACAACGTAGCCCTTATACGACAGTGAAGTACTGAGTGTAGTGCGAGGTACACGGTAGATGGTACAGTGAGTATCGGTTCCGAAGTGTATAGCCTCATTGGCTGACACTGAGAGACACCTAACACGTGAAACCTTATAATTTGATTTACTGGTATTCAAAAAAGGAAAAGGAAAAACATTAAAATGAATTCGGATTGTATTTTCCGTTATTATTTTTAACTTCTCAATAACAAGCTACATTATACTTATTTTTCAAACTTTATTTAATAAAAAATTAATTAACAAACGACATACCAAGTGCTCCAGAACTTTCGATTTGCATCAAATTGCACAGCCAACGCGGAATTATTCGTCTGGCTCAGTCAATGGAGTGTGGGCAGTGAAACACACCAATAGTGTAGAGTACGGGCACTATCACAGAATGGTTGGAGGAAGTGAAGTTTTCATGTCTTTTCCCTGAACTGTAATTCCTTCTCCAAAATTGCTCCTTGCATTTCATCACAGCTTGCTGAATGTATAGATTGAATATCATTGGGAAAAAGCTGGTACGCTGACGTGCTCCCCTACAAATCACTGCGTTCCTTCCATCGTTTCATGTCATTCGGTTCTTACATCTGCTGCCTGCTGTCTGTTCTCTCGCTATATTTTCCCCTGCAACCTTTCGATTTATAAATGGGTATTACAGTGAAAGTTGTCTAAATGTTTCTCCAAATCTGCAAAGGCTGAGAACGTAGGTTTGCATTTCCTTAACCTATCTTTATAGTATAAGTCGTGATGCGCATATTGCCCTGTGTCTTCTTACATTTTACGGAACCCGAAACTGATCTTTACCGAACTGTAAATAATTCATTTCGTGTAATTTTCACATTTGTCAGCAATTCCTTTCTTTGAAATTTTTATTATTTTTTTTTTCTTGAAGTCTGAGCGTATTTCGTCTGTCTCATATAGCCTGCACACAATGCGGAACTGTTTCTTCATGATTTCGTGTCCCAGCGATGCCAAGTAGTTCAGAGGGAATATAGTTTACTCCAGTGGCCTTGTTTAGACACAAAACTTTCAGAGCTCCGACATTCTCGCAGTATAGTATCTCCTATACAAGCTTCATCTACTTTCTCTTCTCTATCTACAATGTTGCAATCAAGGTAATTTCCCATGTATACCCGTCAATGTACTCCTTACACCTTTGAGCTTTCCCTTCTTTGTTTAATATTGGTTTTCCATGTGAGCTCTTGACTTTCATATAGGTACCTTTCTTCAAATGTCTCTTTTATTTATTTATTTCTTTTCCTTATTTATACATTTATCTACAGATTTAAATTCGCTTTCTAGCCACTCCCGCTTAGCTATTTTGAAGAACTTCCTGTCCACCAAATTTTTTTCAGCTTTCTGCTTCACTTGCTGCGTTTTTATATTTTCTCCTTTCATCAACGTTCGGAATCTCCTGTTTTATCCAAGGATTTCTATTAAGCCTTTGTCCTTCTACCCATATGATCCTCTATAGCTTTCACCACTTTGTCTCTCAGAGTTACCCATTCTTCTTCTAGTGTATTACTTTCCCCCGTTTCCAATAATCCTTTCCTAATTCTCCCTCTGAAACTCTATACCACCTGTAATTCCTTCAGTTTGTCCAGATTCCATATAGCCTTATTTTCTACCTTTGTGCAACCTCAGAGATTTTAAGCTACAATTCATATCCAATAAATGAGTTGTGGTCAGAATCTATATCTGCCCGTGTATATGTCTTATAGATTAATCCTCGTTGCTAAATTTATGTCTTACCGTTATAAAAACAGTGTTGTACCTCCCAGTTCTTCTTGGCCTCTTCCAAGTATACAACCATTTTTCATGATGATTAAAGCAAGTGTTTGTGATTATTAAATTGTGCTCTTCACTAAATTCTACCAGGCGATCTCTTCGTTCATTCATTTTCCCTAGTCCATATTCATCTATTACATTTCATTATCTTTCCTTTCCCACTGCAGAGTTCAGTTCACCTACAACAATCAATTTTTTCTCTCCTTTAACCGTGTCAATAATTTCTTTTATTTCCACATTCTTTTCTTCGATCTCCTCATCATCGACATTGCTAGTTGGTGTATAAACTTGTACTACTGTTACCGGTGTTGGCTTCGTGTCACTCTCTCTTTGCTGCAATAATGCGTTCACTGTGCTGTTCATAATAACCTACCCGCATTCTCATTTTCTTATCTTCCATAGTAATATACGGTGACCGCGATGTAAGTGTTAAAAGTTTCCCTTTTTCAGACAGATCTTAAGATACCTAGTAGAAAAACACTTTGCAGTCATTCCATCTTCAGCTGATTGTTCAAGAACATCATACCACATTATTCATATGTAGTTCCTTCCGTCACTGGTGTCCATTGGAACCTTCGATACGTGTTATCAGCGTGTATATGTATTTGCAAATTGTAATTGGCCGACCCCATTTATGTGACAGTCTAGGACCTTATAATCGGAAAGGTCTGATTGTACCATTTTGACAGAGGTGGATTGTTTAACGCCTAGGGTAGGTTATTGTTTCCTGCCACCCCTCATTGTACTTGATTGTCTACGATTTTTGATCAAAGTTCACTTTTCAATATCTGGAGTGTTAGTTACAGAAATGGAATCCCAGCCGCAGCTGCCGCTATCAGACTTACCTCCCCTACAAGTCAGATTGTATTGGATTTCTACTCCACCATCTCTGCCGCATCGAAAGTCTTCATCACCGCCTTCATTGCCTTTCAACATCCCTTGTTGCAGATTAAACAGCAAGCTGAGCTCCCCCCCCCCCCCCGTTTGTCGTCTGAATCACGCTACCATGTCACCTCGCCACAACAGGGTCTTGTCCATTCATCAGATTATTATGATGCATCATATTATTATCAACGATATTATTATTATTATCAGTGTCTGCAGTAGGAAAACATTGCTATGACCATGACTATTCTAATGCAGACAATATATCGCACTTCAGTGTTTATGAAGGAGATTCGACGATATGTTTTGGTTCATTAAATCGATTTTAATTTTCTTGACATATTACATTCCACCACGTTAGAGTCTGTCATGAACTGAATTGACTCAAAAGAATATCCAATGGTAGTGCCATTAAATTACGATTCTTGATATGCACCACAGCTCACAGTTTCACCAATCTTTAACCCTCTGTTGCTCTCGCGGATGACACTCGTCATACACGTGAATTTTTCGACTCCTTTATGTCTGACTGGGCTGCAATGTTTTTGAGCCAATTTCTGTGGCTTTCCATTACTTGTTCGTCTGTCAGCCTCAGTTATCCCTGACTTCCAGTTGCTCAGTTTACAGTGTTTATTAAATACTACTGAAGCCCGAAGGACACCGGTCACCCGAGCAAGCACTGCTGTTACAATCTCAAGCAAGAGCCTGCATTCCTTTCCTAGTGCCAATCTACATTTAGGTTGCGTAATTTTAGGCATGTTGAAACTGATCGCATTTCATTTCGTATTTACACAATAAATTCTTTGTTTTTACTTTGTGAGACCCATTTCAAAGTGAAAAATTTTCGCATGTAGTTTATTAAAGACCATAATGTATAGTTGTAATGGTCACATGAGCTGCATTGTGAAGACCGTGACAATGATACTGTTCACTCAGAGAACAAGGACTGTACAGATGCAATCTCTTACGGTTCTATAGCAGAACGAATAGTATCTGACAAAGAAATGGTGAACTGGAATCACAGGAAGAGGTGATTCAAACAGAAAAACTTTTTTCTTCTTCGTGTTATAATGGAAAGGTGGAAGAAATAATTGGAGGAAAAGTAAATAACATCGTCATGTTAGAACCAGATCTTGTAATATTAACGCTCATTTACCTGGATCCAAACTTGAAGATCTTATAAAGAAAGACAGAAATTGAAATTTTAGTTTTACTAAGGAATGTAAACACAATACGCTTTATCTAAAATTGTGGTAATATTTACTTCAGTGAGGTTAGTGGCAACTTCTGTAGAAGAGCGTGACGTGAAACAACGTTGATGGTGTACAGCATGAAATAAAAGGATATTTATGGAACAATCCAAACGTAAACTCTGTTGTCAAATAATGTCCTATTTCTCCTTTTTGTTTACTCTTTTTACCGAAATTACTGTTCATGCTAATTATCTACGCATTTTTTTTTAAATTTTCCTGTTGTAGTATCCTACCATGTTCACTCGCAGAGCAGAAGTAACTTTTTTTTATCTTGAAACTTTACCTTATTAAATTCTACCACATATTTCTAGAACATATTAATTGCGTTTAGGTATTAAATGCGTTACATTTAAATATAAGATAAAATTCATCCATATATTCCATTCAAAGTACGCAAATGCACCGCGATATTCTGGATCTACATCTACATGGGATACTCTGCAAATCACATTTAAGTGCCTGGCAGAGGGTTCCTCGACCCACCGTTAAACTATTTATCACCCATCCCATTCTCGAAGAGAACACCTGAATCTCTCCGTTCGAGCTCTTATTTGCCGTATTTTATTCCGATGATCATTCCTATCTATGTAAGTGGGAGTCAACAATATATATTCGCATTTTGAGGAGAATGTTGGCGATTGAAGTCTCGTAATTAGCCCACGCCGCAGCGATAAGCGCCGTTGTTGTAATGATTCCTATCCCATATCCTGTATCATTTCCGTAATGCTGTCCCCCCTGTATCGTGACAGTACGTAACGAGCTGCCCTTCTTTGGACTCTTTCGCTGTCCTCCGTCAAAACCTCATAATAAGAATCCCACACTGGGCAGCAATACTCCAAAAAAGGACGGACAAGCGTAGTGTATGCTGTTTCCTAAGTAGTTTTGTTGCGTCTTTTAAGGGAGCTGCCAATTAAACGCAGTCTCTGGTTCGCCTTTCCCACGACATTACCTACGTGTTCTTTCCAGTTTGAGTCTGGAGTAATAGTAATTCCTAGGTATTTTGTGGAGTTTACGGACTTCACATTTGGTTGATTTAGCTTGTAAACAAATTTTAACGCATTTCTTTTCGTACTCATGAGGACGACTTCACACCTATCATTACTTAGAGTCAATTGCTAATTTTTACACCATAGTAATATCTTATTCAGATCGTTCTGCAGTTGTTTCTGATCTTCAGATGATTTTACTAGACGGTAAATGACGGCGTCATCTACAAAAAACCTAAGAGAGTTACTTAGAATTTCCTCTAAATCGTTTATGTAAGTAAGAAACAGCAGAGGACCAATAACACTACCCTGTGGAACGTCCGATATCACCTCTGCTTTAGTCGATGCCTTACCATCGATTACTACGAACTGTGTCCTCTCTGACAGGAAATCCCCAATCTAGTCGCAAAGTTAGGGCGATATACCACAACCACGCTATTTGATTAAAAGCCGTTTGTGACGACTGTCATCCTCTCGAGCAACGGCATCACGAATTACGGCACGAGTAATTTGATAAACAAAATAAACCAGAAGAACATAAATCATGATCAATAATTAAAGAAAGAGAACCTATACAACCTCATCAAAACTGTAGTTCGAAGCCCGGTTCCGGCCAGGAAGTTTCGTAACAGTGCAGTCTCCGATGCAATGTTTCATTAAGAACTTGTAGGGTGTTCAAAGTACCACGTTTGAGAGAGGTCATTCTGAAAGTAATATCTCCTATTCATATTTAATTTGGATATCCGTGGCAAGATGAGTTTGCTGTACTGCTAGTGTTTGTACGTTCCACTTTTATTTACAGGTATTCCGTTGTCCTGCAGTAGTTGGCGGCAGCAGAGGAGTGTTCACATACGCCGCCTGATATGGACGCACATATGAAGCAGTGGGGAAAACCGACTGCACGCTCGTTCAGTCTGGCGTAACGTCATTCTGACATACACACGCTCTGACGAAGACGACATAGATCGTGTCTCGACTTTCGATATCGTTCAAGACGTTAAACTGCGTTATGTATTCCTTCATTCGAATTAAGGAAGCTACTCATCACAAATTCAGTTGATAATCTCAATGTAAACATGCGTGCTTGAAAAAGGAAAAAAAAAATATCTGCATTTTTCTATACAGTTCAGTTTGTCAGTTACACCAGCTGCTCAATTGTCAGCATAGCATAATCCGTTAGGTACTCGTTTGTAGAGGAAAAGGTAACAAATTTCGTGAGAATTTTTTTCGTCTTTTCTTTATGCGAAAATGCCGCCGAATGTATAACATTCGTAAGTAAGTGTTGCGGTGTGTATAATTTTCGGCGAAACTAGGAAAAAAAAATTCTGGATCTTAAAACACTATTACGGTAAGACTTTTAAACACTGCAACGCCCAAGTTCTGTTAATTGAAATTATATTACGTTTAACATATTTTTATCATTTCGTTTGAATTACATTCAAAAGTAATTTAAAGTTTCCGAGAGTTTCCGCTGCACATTGCATTCAAAACTGTAGTAATTTTCCCTTGTTCAGTAATTATTTTTGCATTTCCAATACAAAATTCTGCGCTGAAAACATAATCCTAAAAAGTTTCTTCTTCAATGATCATACCGAGCTGACAACATTTGCAGATGGTTATATCAGTAATATGTATTTTTTTATTTGATACATCTTTCTATACATTTTAAGCTTTGGACAGTACTTTCCTTGCTTCGGTCGAATTATCATGAATAATGGGCTGGAAAAAAGCTAAAAATCTTCACTGTTCCGTAATTTGGGATAGAAATATTAAACTACCAGCACTAGGGCAAGCTATGCCTTCAACAAATAACAATACCACTTAAGTAGTATATTTCATGTGTTAGGGAAGACCACTTTGGTTACATGTTTCCATTACTAATATTTATAGTCTACGATAACCTATACAACCTCATCAATCATTAAACCACAAATTACTAATCTTATATGAGCAACAGAAGAGTAAGCAATTAAAGACTAAGACATTTTCCCCTGGAACAGACTGGCAGCATATAGTACGATGTATATTAACTGAATATTGGGTTGGCCAAGAAAGGAACAGGTTCGGCAATACCGTCCATATGGCAACTGGCACAGACAAATATATACAGACGGGAAACCTCCATAAGGGCCCGGTCCTACGCTCAGGGGTGTGGGGAGGGAGGGTTTCCAGCAGTTCCGTAAGATGTCCCATGATGGCGTTGCGGTCAGAAGCAGCTCTTTAAACTGGCCAGAGCAGGCGGCAGGTAGCAGCTCTCCCCACCACCACCTCCCCTCAAACGCCAGCAAGCTGGACACAGCCGTGGCCTCGTGGCAGGCGGCACGAGCTCTCCCCTCAGCCTCCCCTCCACGCTACCCTCTGACGTGCGAGAGGCACCCTATGCCAACGATCCGCCTGACACCTGCTAGCATCTTACGGAACTACGAGGGGAGCGTAGGACATTGGTTTAGAGGGGGCTGCTCCTCTGTATATGTTACTCTGTACAACTGGTCAGGATGTCCGTACCGATTATTGAGCCAGGCGGAGAGGCGTCGTCGTCGCCTGCGGGCGCGCTGCTGTTGAAGAACCAGCGGAAGAAGAGCGGCGGCGGGTGCGCCTCCACGTGGCACGGCACCCTCGCCACGTCGTGCGCCGGCACCGCCAGCGTCAGCGGCTGCTCCGCCGCGCACGCCGGCCTGACTGTAACAGCCGGGGAACAAGTTTCGACTGCATGGCCATCACATACACTCCTATCGTTGAAACTGCCTCGCAGTTTAAAATTGTGTGTCGAAACCGGGATTCCAACCTGGGACAATGGCAAGCGCTCTACTGCCTGAGGTATCTCGGCACACTTCACGGTCCACCCTAACAACTTTACTTTTATCAATGTAAATACAAATAAACAGTCTCTGAGATGGATTTTCGTCTCGAATACGCAGAAGACATTAACGATAAATATTAAGCATTGAATTAAAATTTGTAACGTGGCCGGGAATCGATCCGCTCCTCCGTGCTTACTAGGCAGACGTTTAGCGGTAAGACGTCTGCCTAGTAAGCATAGACGTCCGGTTTCGATTCCCGGTCGCATCACAAATTTTAATTCAATGCTTCAAATTTATCATTAATGCCTTTGACATATTCAAGACAAAATCCGTCTCAGTGATTGTTTATTTGTATTTAAATTGTTATTTATATCACCTTAAACAGGAATGTTCCAATATGTCCATTGCCGAGGTGCTATTCCGCTGCATGGAGAGCCTTCGCAGTAGTGGCAGTACTCTATGGAACACAGAGGCTAAATTAAAGTTTGTGACGTGAAGGAAATCGTGCTCAATCTATTCCGAGGCGACGTAATCGCTAGTGATGCCGTGGTGTAGTGGTAAGACGTCTGCCTAGTAAGCATGGACGTCCGGGTTAGACTTCCGGTCGCATCACAAATTTTAATTCAATGCTTCATATTTATCATTAACTTTACTTTTGCTAGTACCTTGCCCCCTACTTTCTAAACTTTACAGAAGATCTCCTGCAAACCTTGCAGAACTAGCACTGTGAAGTTTGGAAAGTAGGAGGCGAGGTACTAGCAGAAGTAAAGTTGTTAGGGCGGACCGTGAAACGTGCCGGGATAGCTCAGACAAAGCCGGGAGCTGTGACTCAGCGCGCTCGGTCAGAGGACTCAACGCCCTCTGTAATAATAATAATAATAATAATAATAATAATAAACTAGGCCGAATACTCAACGAATAAACCAGACCGAATATTAAAATACGACCGAAAAGCATCCATATACCTAAAGAACCAAAATAATAATTAAAAAAAGACGGTAGAGCGCATGCCCGCAAAAGGCACAGGTCCCAGGTTCGAATCCCGATTCCGATCCACAACTCTAATCGGCCAGGAAGATTCGTATCAGCCCATGCTTCGCTACAGAGTGAATGTTTCATTAAGAACTTGTATGGTGTTCAAAGTGCCACGTTTGAGAGGAGTCATTCCGAAAGGAATGTCTCCTATTCATATTTAATTTGGATGTCCGCGGAAGACGAGTTTTCTGTAGTGCTAGTGCTTGTACGTTTCACTTTTATTTACAGGTGGTTCGGTCGTTCTGCGGTAGTTGGCGGCAGCAAAGGAGTGTTCAAATTCGCCGTCTGATACGGACGCACGTATAAAGCAGTGGGGGAAACCGGTTGCAAGCTCGTTCAGTTTGGCGTGACGTGATTGTGACATACACGCTCTGTCGAAGATGACATAGACCATGTCTCGACTTTCGATATCGTTCGAGACGTTAAACTGCGTTATGCATTTTAGTCGAATTAAGGTAGCTACTCATCACAAATTCAGTTGCTAATCTGAATGTAAGCATGCGTGCTTTAAGAAGGAAAAAATAATATATTCTTCTATACAGTTCAGTAGGTCAGTTACACCAGCTGCTAAGTTGTCAGCCTAGCATAATCTGTTAGGTACTCGTTTGTAGAGGTAAAGGTAACAAATCTCGTGAAATTTTTTTCGTCCCTTCTTTATGCGAAAATGACACCCAATGTATAACATTCGTAAATAAGTGTCGTGGTGTGTAAAAATAATTTTCCACGAATCTAGAAAAAAATTATTTGGATCTTAATACACTATTACCGTATTCATTAAAACACTGAATCGCCCAAGTTCTTTTAATTGAAATTATATTACGTTCATCATGTTTTTATCATTTCGTTTACATTAGATTCAAAAGTAATGTAAAGTCTCTGTGAGATTTGCAGCACATTGCGTTCAAAACTGTAGTAATTTTTCCTTGTTCAGTAATCACTTTTGCATTTTAAGTACAAAATTTTTTGCTGAGCAAATAAGCCTAAAGAGTTTCTTCCTCAATGATTATACCGACCTGACAACATTTGCAAATGGTTACATCAGTAATATGCATTTCTTATCTGATATATCTTTCTATATATTTTAAGCTTTGGACAGTAATTTCCTTGCAGCGGTCAAATTATCATGAATAATGGCTGGAACATGCTACAAATAATCACGGTTCCGTAATTTGGGATAGAAATATTAAACTACCAGCACTAGGGCAAGCTATGTCCTTCAACAAATAACAGTACCACTTAAGTATTATATTTGATGTGTCAGGGAAGACAACTTTGATTACATGTATTCATTACTCATATTTATAGGCTATGATAAACAGTCGAATTACCACAATAATATAGAAATGAGTAATACCGGTAATTTAACGAAAACTGATAGAAGTGTTCATAACAGTGCAAAACTTAGTTTTGAATGTAGTTGAAACAAAAGACTAAATACCACGTAAAATGGGTCAGTGAAAAGTATTTGGGAATTACAGTAAATGTCGGTAAATACGAAGTGTAAGTTCACAGGGTTTTCAAAGTAACTGAAAAGTTTTAAAGATCTAGCTGATGTTATTTCCAGTTTTTGGCGAAAACCACACAAACGCTCTATTTCATGCTGAATGTTGTACTTTAAGTAGTATTCCAGCAACAAAAATAAAATGATAATAAAAAAGTCAAAGTAGTTGCGAACGCAGAACCTCACATACGCTGCACCGTAAACGAGTACAGAACTTACTCTCGCAGGTGCCGAAAGTCCTTAGGCTACTTATAAGGATATTCTCTCTATCACATTCATACTTTGATAGATGAATAAGTAATCGATATCTTCTGAAACGTTATTGATTTTTACCATCCGAAAATTCATGGTTGCAGCACCTAAACGTCTCAAACGATAGCGAAAATCTGTACAGAGTTTGATTAAGCGTATCTTTAACCATCAGATGTTTATTAAATCCTTGAAAATAGACTAGTTTCGGTAATGGACCATCGTCAGAGATAACTACACAAAATTACAGAAGAAAAGTAAATGTACAGAATAAAGAAGCAAAATAGCACACGTAGGATGGAAAAGTGAAAATAACATGAATACTTAAAACAGTGTTATAAATACTTTCAAGGTATTAAATCAGACAAGTCGTCGGTCATGAACCATCATCATAGATAACTACATAAAAGTACAGAAGAAAAGTAAATGTACACAATTAAAAAGAGGAAGGAAAGTAGCACACACAGGAGAGAAAAGTGAAAATATCATGAATACTTAAAATCGTGTTATAAATACTTACAAGTTATTAAATCAGATTAGTCAAATGCATTAAATAAAATAAATCTGACTGAAAACAGCAGACGTAAATTATACTAAAAATACAATATTCATACTACATTATCTTATCAGTGAAACAAATATAAGACCATATCCACATAATGTTGGAAGCAGTGATAAAGTTTCTTAATTGCACCACTTTTTATTTGTTGTTATGATACTTCAAAACTTGTTGATGACTGCATTTTGTAACTTTGTTTACCTGGCTGTGACTAAAGATGTTCAGCAAAGATACTGTACACCCATTAAGAATAACTCTGATAATGTACTATCAAATGTCGATAGGATAGGTTTGGATGGTCTTTGACACATGCAACTAGTACAGAGCACTCATCATTCACAGTCCATTCTAGACTTTTATGTTTGTTTGATACGATGACCATTGTATTCTTAGTGTAATTGACTTCTGCTGTTTTCAGCCAGGTTTATTTCCATTAATGCATTTGACTAATCTGTTTTAATACCTTGTAAGTATTTATAATACTATTTTAAGTAGTCATGATACTTCCACTTGTCCATCCTATTGTGTTCTATTTTGCTTCGTACTTCCTTTTTTATTGTGTGCATTAATTATTTTTATTCTGTACTTTTGTGTAGTTATCTACGATGATAGTCCAAGACCGAAACGAGTCGATTTTTCAACATTTAGTAAACAGCGGGTGGTAAAGGATGCATTTTAACAAATATATGGCGCCTTTTATCTCTCGTCTTACCAAAACATCGATATAGGGTCTCTATCGTTTTCAATACTGTGTGCATACGTCAAAATTACCTCACGTCTGACGGAACCAGAGTACAATTATCCTTACTCTACAGCATAGTTGTGTGACTGAATCCGCCACTGCTAAAGAACTTGTGCCGACTGAAAACCGCCGACGTTTGCTGAACATGTACAGAGCCGATACAATAGATTTGAGCATTGTGAGGCGATAAGGCGATTTTAAGATGGTGAAATTTGTGTGCATGCGAAGGTACGTCACGGTGGAACCTGTCAAGCTGTAATCGGTTGTCTTGAAAAGCGTTTCGATCAACTCATCCGTGATGATAAGCAGATAACGACCAGTAAATGAACACAATAAAAAAGGAATTAAGAAGCAAAATAGCACGCATAGGATGGAAAAGTAAAAATATCATGGATAATTACAATAGTGTTATAAATACTTACAAGGTATTAAATCAGACTAGTTAACGGTTATGGACTATCGTCATAGGCAACTACACAAAAGCAAATACCTGAGTGTCGACGGTAATGCGTTTTTAACAATGTTGGAACATCTTGGTTGCCGAAATGTCTGTGTGAGATGTGCCTTTTGGATGATTATAGAAGAACAAAACAAAAATCGAGTGGAAATTTTTCAGAACCTGCAGGGCAAAAATGAAAAAGAAGGTAACTAATTTCTGAAAAGCATCGTCACCAGAAATGAGACTCGGATCCGGTTGTCAAAGATTATAGCAAATGGTTATCCCATTTTTAGAAAATTGACATGCTGACTATGGTTCATTGTTTGCAAAATTGTGTGTTGATTAGTTATGACTATGAGAAAAAAATGACAGTCTGTCGCTCAATTATTGCTCTGTTTAACTATTGCGTTTTGCCGACGACATAGTAATGATGTCACAGACAGCCAAGGACCTGGAGAGCAGTTGAACGGAATGGACAGTGTGCTGAAAGGTGCATATAAGATGAACATTAATAAGAGCAAAACTAGGGTAATGGAGTGCAGTCTAAGAAAATCAGGCGATGCTGAAGGAATTAGGTTAGGTAACGAAACAATAAAGGAGGCAGATGAGGGTTTTTTTATTTTATTTTTATTTATTTATTTATTTATTTATTTTTTACTTGGGCAGTAAAATTACAAATGATGATCGCAGTACAGAGGAAATAAAATGCAGAATGGCAATGGGTAGAAAAGCGTTCTTGAAAAAGCGAAATTTGTTAACATCAAATATTGATTTAAGTCTAAGGAAGTCCTTTCTGAAGGCATTTGTGTGGAGTGTTGCCTTGTATGGGAGTGAAACATGGACGATAAAAAGTGCAGACAGGAAGAGGATAGAGGCTTTTGAAATGTGGTGCTACAGAAGAATGCTGAAGATTAGGTGGTTGGATCGCGTACCTAATGAGGAGGTATTGAACATGTTTCGGGAGAAAAGGAATTATACGAGTTTATTTTTTCTTACTTAACCAGTTTTGGGATTATGAGGCCATCTTCAGAGTATTGACTGCTGTGTCAAAGAGGTTACAATCTCTTTGACACAGCAGTCAGTACTTTGAAGATGGCCTCATAAGCCGAAAACCGCTTAAGTAAATAAAAATAAACTCGTAGAACACACACACAAAATTGTGTTTTTTTTTTTTGTTTTGTTTTTTTTCATTTATTTGATTATGCTCTACCACGAACCGACGGAAGAATCAGTCAAAATGAGAAAAGGAATTTCTTGCATATCTTGACTAAAAGAAGGGATCGATTGGGAGGACAAAATATTTGATACCAAGGAATTGTGAATTTAGCGTTGGAGGGAGGTGTGTAGGGTAAAAACTGCAGAGGAAGACCAAGAGATGGATACAGTAAGCAGGTTCTGACAGATGTAGGTTGCTGTTGTTATGTGGAGGCTTGCTCAGGATAGGGTATTGTGGAGAGCTGCATCAAACCAGTCTCCGGACTGAAGACCACAAGTCTCCGGACTGAAGACCACAAGAACAACTTGTTGGGATTTACGTACCTACTTAAGTTTTCATGAATAAAAGTAGGAGGCATTACGTTCGGAACGCTCTTTGTATAATAGTATTCGGAAGAAAAAGAAACTGTGAGAAAGCTGAAACTTCCTTGCAGACAGGAATTCACACTAACGACCTTGACTTTCCACGGGCGAGCCTTTTACTATCTGCTTGTGCAAGCTTTACAGCCCGTCCCCATAGCTTTAGATTATCCAATACGTCGTCCTCTACTATACAAACGTCACAGAATTTCTCCTGCGCACTTTTTAGCACTCCTACACTTGGGAGAGAGGATAGTGTGGACGCATGGCTGAACTCCAGCCTCGCGGATGTTTCCAGAATAAAGCTGTGATGGCGGCCCCTGAGGTAAGCACAAGCACAGCGGTTGGCCACGAAACGCAAGGGTCTTGAGATTGGAATCCAGATATAACGCACAGTTTTAATCTACCAGGAAGTTTCATATCAGCGCGCATTCCGCTGCAGGATAAAAATTGTACTCTGTGAGATAATTATAACGGATTGCACGGAAGAAATGTATTCGGATTTAAGGTTATGAGCATCATCAGGTGTGCGATTTCATTGTGACGAATGAAAATTTGTACCGAACCGGGCCTCGAACCCGAATTTTCCGCTCTACACAAGCGGTCTCGTTAACCATTACGATATCCGCTCACACGTTCCCGAAAGCATTCCAAGCTTCCGTATACCACACACTGCCTTACTGTCATTAGTACTCGTACATTTCACTAAATCACGTACAGGTTCCTTTACTGCAATGGTCGCCTGCTGCAAATACGCTACCAGCGTTTAAAAATAGTTCATATTTCTTACAATAATGGAGATGTGGCTTTTCTGCTTTGGCTATTCCTCTCTTACGCTTTAGCAATCATGTACGAGAGGTTTTTGAACTTCTAGAGTGTAGTCTAATTAAAGTTTCTCCGTTTCTAGAAATTACAAACTGGTGGAATTTTGTACTGCATTGCCAGTCATGTAAGTAGATTTAAATTGTTTATATTTCATGTGTAGTATTCAGCTCAAAGAAATTTTCTGTCCCTTTTTAGTAATTATTTACAGTGACAAATTTAATTACATATTAAATGCTCCTAATAGTAGCTTCATTCGATACAAAAACGTTTAACTCTTTATATATTCCTTATGTAATCCGAAAGTCACTATAACTGTACTATGTAATTTCCTCATCTGGCCTCATATATGTAGAAAGGCATTTAACCGACGAGAAAATAGAAAAAATTCTTTCAACAACAATTGAATATCTTCCTGAATTGTGTCCGGACTGCTCATTAGATAACAAAGAGGGAATTATATTTCAGGATTATGCAATTCATTTCTCGGGTTCTTAACAGGATTTCAGTGGCAATGAATCTGATTTTACTACTGTTTGTAGTAAAACTAAGTACAAACATTAGTCCAAAACAATGAAGAAGGATATCATAAATATCTTCCCGTCTCCCTAGCGAATGGAATGGGTGTAAGGCAGGAGGCAAAAATTCTCTAATTAATGGTACGCAATAATAATATTAGTGAATTAATACCAAATATTCACTTATGTGTAACAGAGAACAAAGCTAAAACTAATTATCCAAGAGGTAGGCACTACAGTGAATTGACGATAAAGCATATCAGAGCACTACTGGGTTACTCTATGTGATAGAAACAAAGACAAACAACAAACACGGATGTACAGAAACTGTGGCTTTCTTGTCGGACAGGAACACAAATTTTACGGATATATATCACTCACATGGAACGTTTTAAGATGTACTGAGATCAAAAAGTTCGATGATAAGGCGCCGACAGCTACTCACAAAACACTCCCACAGATGATAGGAGCGCTGATTTGTTTAAGGGCCTAAAATAACATTTGTACAATTTCAGACACTATGAAATGTCATTCGTATACTTTTGTATTAAATTGTTTTTCTGATTGTGTTCACCTTGTATCAATATCATAGATTTATACCACGAAATACACACTGGTAGAAAAACTGCACATCGCTTCTGCTGAAGTGATAATAATTGGCTGCTCGAGGGTTAAATTTGCAATGTTTCCATGAGTATACACACACTAAAAATTGCATTTAATGCAAGACTGGCGTCATCTGTAGTAAACGTTCCTTCCTGCGCCGGACTTACGTAGTGAAATGTACGAGCACTCATGAACAGTAGGCTATGTGTGGCATATAATAGGTTTGGCGCTGTCCGGGAGGTGACGCACGAATAGCGTAATGGTTAAGGCGAGGAAAATCGGGAAATTCTGGTTCGAGTAGCGGTCCGGCAAATATTTTATTTTGTCACCTTTAAATTGAACAGCTGATGCGCCTTCATATTCGAAACTGCGAATTCATTTCTTGTTTTAAACTGACAACTAAACCTGCTTAAGTGTCACTCTCAGATTTTTATGAAATTTGGATATGTTATAATACAAGAAAAACTAAGAGACGGTAAAACGTATTTAAGGTGTAAAACATCCCTCCAAAATTGCGGCTAAAGTGGAAAAGTTGCGATAACTTAGAGATTAGTGAAACGATTTTAGTAATTTTTGGTATGAAAGTATCTATTGTAAAATGACGAAATTCTGCCTAAGTGTATTCTTTGCTGAACAAGTGTTTTAATGACAATAGAATCTATTAAAACTTCAAAAGGCAAGCTCATTAAGAATTAAGTAATTTTTGTGTTTTTATATCAATATTTGTGTGGTAAACCATCCTTACATTGCCGCGCTCTTTTGATACTGACCAAGTAAATGTGGCCGTGCGACTTCCACGCGCTACATCAAGGACAACGCTAACATCAGCCGTTTAAATCAATAAAAAATTTAACATGTTTCATTCACTTATTTTTTAATTAGCCTTCCTTTTGAAGTTTTAATAGATTCTACTTCGATTATGGTCATCAATACGAGACAGACTGACCAGTAATAAAATAGGACAAACTACCATCAGCCATGTAAGTGCATTTAAATATCTTGGAAGCACAATAACCGAAGACTTAAGGTGAAAACTCGAATTTCCATAGCGAAGGAGGCATTCAACAGAAAGTGGAGACTGTTGTATGGCAAATTAGATACGGGCCTAGGGAAACGCTTGGCAAATGTTTGGTCTGGAGTGTGGCACTGTATGGTGCAGAAACATGGACGCTGAGACGAGAGTTTAGAAACATTAGAGATCTGCTGGATAGAAAGTGTGATTAATGGTATGGCCACACAAACGAAGAATGAAAGAGTGTTGGAAACGGTGGGAAGTGAAGATGCCTGCTGAAGGTTATATGAGAAAGGAAAATGAACTGGTTGGGACATTCGTTGAGAAGGGAGTGCATACAAACAGATATTTTGGAAGGACTGGTTTGTGGGAAAAGAAAGAGATAGAAGGAGATACAAGATGACAGATGACATAAAGGGAAGAGAAAAAAATGCGGACCTGAAGAGGACGGGACAGCTTAGAGAACTACCATGCGAAAACCTGCCTTTTGGCAGAACACCGGTACTTTTTCTTCCCCTTCAATATACCAAGTCCGATTTTCGTCTTTTAGCAAAAAATACTTTCATAGCGAAAATTTTTAAAATCGCTTCACTAATCTATAAGTCATCGCAATTTTTTCTAGTTAGCCCCAATTTTGGAGCGACCATTTTACCGCTTAATTATATTTCAGCGCCACTAAAAAAAATGTTTCCCTTACATTTTCATGTATTATAACATCCAAATTTCAGACAAATTGGAGAGTGAAACTTAGGTAGGTTTACTTGCGAGAACTGTAGTCTCCGATGTGTACGTTCCATCCGGCATGCTTGTGAGTCTGAAGGTCATTTGCATTGTTTTCATCAATAAACACGAACACTAGACATCGTATTTAAAGTGTGCTATTCTGAATGACAGTGAGCCTCAGAGCTGGACGGCGGACTCACACTTGATCCTGAGGTGGAAGGTGTTGCTGACGCCGTCGCCCTCGACGTTGGACGCGACGCACGTGTAGTCGCCGGCGTCGCGACGCCTGTCGACGCCGCGCAGCACCAGGCTGTGGTTGATCACCAGCATCCTGGTGCGCGTCCCGTCCACCAGCACCTGGCCCTGCCGACCACGTCAAGTGTTACGTCACAACAACTGAAGGTATGTCTTTGAAGAGTGGTTGTTAACCATTTAAAACTATATTAACTCAATACATCATTATATAAATACGCTAACACGAAAATTGTGGTACAGTTTACTGATTTATTCGTACAAGAAGGCCAATCAAAGTTACATAATTCGAAAGATTGTTTGTCGTAGATTTCACGAATATAGATATTATGTGTGCATTTAGCCATTAAAAGTGGTAAAAGGAAGTAGAAATTTTCCTATCTACAGCTTGGATCAAGTTCTACATTTTCCAACAATCAGCTGACTGATTGGTTATTCGCCTCGACCAATGACGCTGTAATACAGCGCACCTGCAGTATTAAAATAAGTGAATATCGAAACATGGAGTACTCCCTACTCACTTTCTTGTGCCGTTCAAATGCTTCATTTTCGCAGTGATTAAGAGTGGTTAAATAAAATGGATGTTTTCATATGAATGCCGATATAAAGGATCATGCACCGGGAGTGGCATCTAGCGGTGCTCGGGTGGAACTACGAAGTCGAGAATGCCGATATAAATGATGATGCGCTGGGAGAGGCATGTAACGGTGCACGAGTGGAACTACGAAGTTGACATGTTGTCAGCTCTGGAATTCTGAATATCGCAGTATCGAAATAACTTTATTTCTTCGCGTTGTATAAATATACGAACATCGAAATATTAGTTCCATTTCAAATATTATGCTAATGTAAGTTACATAATTCGAAAATGGCTTGAGAAGTATATATTTCCGTTTTTATTTGTTGTTAATGTGTCAGGCATTTTCCTTAAAACGTAAAAGATACCGTTTCATACCTCCCAGTGCCGGTTAAATTTTACCAAATATCCCAGCGGCCTCCTATGATAATGTTGGCAACAGATGCTGAATAGAGAGAATCCTGTGAGTCTTCATTTTAGCCAATCGCTTGACAACGCTGTTGTTTTGTCATGGAATCTTTGCTTTACGAGGGCAATTATTTTTACTGAGCGGACGAGGGTACATACAAGAACCCGTAAACCATAAAGCTTACTTCATGGTCTGTACGATACACCAATCGAGTCATTCTATGTGGTTCGAACAAATGGACATGGATTTTCTATCGTTTCCAGAATGAAACTTTCACTCTGCAGCGGAGTGTGCGATGATATGAAACTTCCTGGCAGATTAAAATTGTGTGCCGGAACCGGGACTCGAGCCTGGGACCTTTGCCTTTCGCGCGCAAGCGCACTACCGACTGTGCTATCCCGACACGACTCACGATGCCGCCTCACAACTTTAAAATTTCTATCGTGTTGTTTACGTTGCCAACATAATCACGTGAGGCCGCCGACATGATACGTAAAATTTTACCCCCAGTGACAATTGTAAACGCAACTGGTCGATGTTCGACCACAGGCAATACTAGATTCTTTAATTCCCTAATGTTAAACAAATAAGAAACGTGTGTTTCATACAGAGCATCTCACATGTCTTACGTCCAAATGAAACATTCTGGATTCACAACAGTTTAAAGTCTTAGTGGTCGTCCGTATGAAATCGCAGTGGCATGCTTTACGACCCACTTTGTATTTTGCTACAGTTTTCCGGTATTTGCAAAACTTTCGGCAAAAAATATCAAACATTTGACAGTCTCTGTTGCAAATTAATACTGTCTATTAACGCGTTTCGCGCTTTTGGCGCGTCATCAGAATACTGTAACAAGGGAAATTATATAAACAAGCCATGACAGTTTTAGGGCGCAAACCTATCCACAGCTTTAAAAGCAAAACAAATAGGGGAGTCGGGACATACCTAACGGTCAGCAAGATTGCATTCCTTAGTAAAACTTTTAGGACGCAAACCTATCCACAGCTTTAAAATCAAAACAAATAGGAATGCAATCTTGCTGACTATTAAGTAGGTCCCGACTCCCCTATTTCTTTTTCTTTCAAAGCTGTGGATAGGTTTGCGCCCAAAAACGGTCATGGTTTGTTTATATAGTTTCTCTTGTTACAGTATTCTGATGACGCGGCAAAACCGCGAAACGCATTAATAATCAGTATTAATTTGCAACAGAGAATGTTATTATTACAAAAATGGATTTACTGTTGCTGCGCCAGGCCAGTCAAGAGTGGAGTAGTATATATCAAACATTTGAAATAAAATTTAATACCTAAAACATATTCACTGTATATTCCGTCGGTTCTTGACAGAATATTTGATATATTATGAATGAAGTACACAAGAAAACTGTGAGATATTCTGCAAATTTATTGGTTTACGAACCGGTTTTCGGCTGTTACGCCATCATCAGGTAAACATTACACGTTTAAATTTGTTTACCTGATGATGGCGCAAGAGCCGAAAACTCGTTCGTAAACCTATAAATTTGCAGAACATCTCACAGTCATCTTGTGTATTTCATTCATAAATACCTAAAACTAACTACACATACTATTTAATTAAAAATAAATCTCAGCATGGATAATAATAATAATAATAATAATAATAATAATAATAATAATAATAATATAGTACATGTTATAAATTTTATTATATATTTTGTTAACATCGCAATATTTACAAAAGTGGGCCTTGAAAAGGCAAGTGAGTTTTCTAATATTTATAATTTCCTTAACCTAAGTTTCTATCATCTTCTGCAAAAGTTTTCTTCGTAGTCACTTCACTTAACGCTATTACGTGAAACATTTTATATTGGTAGCTATATGTTCTACCTAATATTTATATTTTAAGCTTAATTTAGAAGAGGACCCTCCTTCAACCCGTTGACCTATTGTTACAATATTATCACTACACGCAGGAAGCGGCTACACGGGTAGCGGGGGCTGTGTGGCGTGGACTGGGCGGTTTTTTAGGATAAAGAGCTTCGGGGAAATAGAAAATGGGCAATCTCAAAGGGTTCAGGTGGATCACAGGAGAAATGTAGATCCGGAAACTATCGGTATAACAGTTGTAAATTGTCGTAGCTGTGTCGGGAAAGTTCCAGAACTGCAAGCGTTAATAGAAAGCACCGAAACACACATCATTATAGGCAGCGAAAGTTGGCTCAAGCCGGAAATAAGTTCAGAAGAAGTATTTTCAAAAGATCTAACGGTATTCAGAAAGGATAGATTAAACAAAATAGGTGGGGGCGTGTTTGTCGCCGTCAAAAGTAGTATTTCATGTAGCGAAGTTGAAGTTGATAGTTCGTGCGAGCTATTATGGGTAGAGGTTGTACCCGAAAATCGTAAGAAGTTAATAATCGGTTCCTTTTACCGGCCTCCCGACTCTGACGATACAATAGCAGAAAGGTTCAAAGAAAACCTGAGTCTAATTACAAAAACGTACCCGACTCACACGATAATAGTAGGTGGTGATTTTAATTTACCCTCGATCTGTTGGCGAAATTATATTTTCAAATCAGGAGGTAGGCATAAAACATCGTCCGAAATTGTACTCAACGCATTCTCTGAGAATTACTTCGAACAATTAGTTCATGAGCCAACTAGAATTGTAAATGGATGTGAAAACACACTTGATCTCTTAGCAACAAATAATCCTGAGCTCATAACGAGCATCAAAACGGATACAGGTATTAGTGAACACAGAGCTGTAGTAGCGAAATTGAATATCGAAAATCCCAAAGTTACCAAAAATAAACGCAAAGTATATTTGTTCAGGAAAGCAGATAGAAACAAAATACATTGCTTCTTGAAAGACAGCTTCCACTCGTTTCTAACACTAAACGTAGGTGTAGACCAGATGTGGCTCAAATTCAAAGAAGTGGTATCGACAGCAATTGAAAGTTTTATACCTAATAAATTAATAAAAGAAGGAGGCGATCCCCCTTGGTACACAAAACAGGTCAGGACACTGTTGCAAAAGCAAAGGAAAAGGCATACTAAATTTAAACGAACAAGAAATCCCCAGGATTTGCGATTGTACTCAGAAGCTCGAAATTTAGCGAGGATTTCAATGCGAGATGCCTACAACATTTATCACAACGAAACTCTTTCTCGTAATTTGACTGAAAACCCAAAGAGATTTTGGTCATATGTTAAATATACTTGGGGAAAGTCACAAACAATACCTTCACTACGTGATAGTAATGGCGATCCTGCCGATGACAGAGCTAGTAAAGCAGAGTTACTAAACTTAGCTTTTAGAAACTCATTCACTAAAGAAGACGAAACCAATATTCCAGATTTCGAATTACGAACAGATGCCGTAATGAATAACATAGAAGTAGATATCATCGTAGTAGTGCAGCAACTAAAATCACTTAATAAGAACAAGTCTTCTGGTCCGGATTGTATACCCATTAGATTTCTATCTGATTATGCTGAAGCGATAGCTCCTTACTTAACAGTCATATACAACCGCTCTCTCATAGAAGGATCTGTACCAAAAGATTGGAAAGTTGCACAGGTCACACCTATATTCAAGAAAGGAAGTAGGAGTAACCCACTAAACTACAGGCCTATTTCATTGACGTCAATTTGCAGCAGGGTTTTGGAACATATCCTGTATTCAAATATTATGAATTATCTCGAACAGAACGATCTATTGACCCAAGGTCAACACGGATTTAGAAAATATCGTTCATGCGAAACACAACTAGCTCTATATTCACACGAAGTGATGGGTGCTATCGACAAAGGTTCGCAAATCGATTCCGTATTTCTTGATTTCCAGAAAGCTTTTGACACCGTACCTCACAAACGGCTTTTAATCAAATTGCATGGTTATGGTATATCGCCCCAAATTTGCAATTGGATAGGGGATTTCTTGTCAGAGAGGACACAGTTCGTGGTAATCGATGGTAAGGCATCGACTAAAACAGAGGTGATATCGGGCGTTCCACAAGGTAGTGTTATTGGTCCTCTGCTATTCCTTATTTACATAAACGATTTAGGGGAAAATCTAAGTAGCTCTCTTAGGTTGTTTGCAGATGACGCCGTCATTTACCGTCTAGTAAAATCATCTGAAGATCAAAACCAACTGCAGAACGATCTGAATAAGATATCAGTATGGTGTAAAAATTGGCAATTGACTCTAAATAATGAGAAGTGTGAAGTCGTCCACATGAGTACGAAAAGAAATTCGTTAAACTTTGTTTACAACATAAATCAATCAAATGTGAAGGCCGTAAACTCCACAAAATACCTAGGAATCACTATTACTTCAGACTTAAACTGGAAAGAACACGTAGATAATATCGTGGGAAAGGCGAACCAGAGACTGCGTTTTATTGGAAGAATCCTTAAAAGATGCAACAGAACTACTAAAGAAACTGCATACACTGCGCTTGTCCGTCCATTTTTGGAGTATTGCAGCCCAGTGTGGGATCCTTATCAGGTGGGTTTGACGGAGGACATCGAGAGAGTCCAAAGAAGGGCAGCTCGTTTTGTATTGTCACGATACAGGGGAGACAGCGTTACGGAAATGATACAGGATCTGGGATGGGAATCATTAGAACAACGGCGCTTATCGCTGAGGCGTGGGTTACTTGCGAAACTCCAATCGCCAACATTCTCCTCCGAATGCGAAAATATATTGTTGACTCCCACTTACATAGGTAGAAATGATCATCAGAATAAAATAAGAGAAATCAGAGCTCGAACAGAGAGATTCAGGTGTTCTTTCTTCCCGCGCGCTATTCGAGAATGGAATGGGAGATAAATAGTATAATTGTGGTTCGATGAACCCTCTGCCAGGCACTTAAATGTGATTTGCAGAGTATCCCATGTAGATGTAGATGTAGATCACCATTCAGTCCAACGCTTTTCTCTTTTATTTTATCTTCTTGTATATCACCTACACATTTTTATCATTTGTTCAGCATTTATGTATTTATTTACTTACCTGTAAAACTGTATTCAGTATTTATGCGTGAAATTTGCCGTAATTTATTTATCTTCTTTGAACCCATTTTGGTCATATTTCTATTCTAAATTTTATTTGGCCTTTAGCAACAATTTCAGTTTTTTATATTCATTTATCTATTCATAAAATATTTTGCTGCTATATATTGCCCCCTAGAAGAAATATCGACCTCAAACCATTCGTCGAACCTGCATAAATAACTTACATCAAAATAATGTATACTGTGAATATGTCATAACAGTAGAACATCAAACACTAACTGTTCAAACAGTGTATACACAGCACCTGCGTAATGAAGTTCTGTTGTACTGTGTCAAAGATTCTAGCGTTTATTGAATAGCATACAGGCAGCAGGTAACCTACCGAGCTGGTATTCATGCGTTTGTGGGAGTGTACCGTACGCCACCGACTTGACGTAACTCCAAAAGGTGTATAAGGTCCGGCTGTCACGTCGGCCTTCGGGTTCGACTTCCCACTCCAATCCAGCGTATTGTTCACGTTACCGAGAACATTATCATCGAAATGGGGTGGTGCACCGTTGTGTCAAAACCTCATCCTTCGCGGAAAGAAGAACGGTCTCCAAGAACTGTGGAGGATATCAAGCGGCAATATCAGGTAACTGCACCTTTCAAATGGGGAGACATCAAATAACATACTGTTAGTTGATTTGATCGACACATCGACAGAAAATCGATGCTGGTCTTGCTGGCGTGGGATATTACCCTCGCTCCAGGTATTCGCACATGTACTGCGACTGTTCATTTCTATGAAAAGAAATAGCACTGACGCGTTTGAAGAACCCGTTTAGGTTTTCCTATAGTTTCATGATTTTCGCTAATATTTCGGACAAAAACATTAAAAATATAACGTTAAAATGAACACATAAAATAATATAATACATAAAATAAGTATAAAATAGTTTCTGTTCCTAATATTTGCAAATATATGCCATAACATAGACCAGAGAGATTTTTATAATCATCATTTCTTTCACCAAAATTTCTATCACTTTTTGCGAAAGTTTTATTTTTACTTGTTAACTCAAGTCCACTATAAAAACTATTTCATATCACCATATTTATTTTCTACCTAATATTTATATGTTTAAATTTAGTTTTAAAGGGCACCCGCCTCCACACCACTACCTTTTCGTAACAATATTTTCATCATTTTGTCAACGATTCTCTATTTTACTTTATTGACTTGTATTCAAATACATAAGTTTCTTAGTTGTGTGGTACGTTTTTTTTTTTCCTTTACATCTTAAATTTTCTTCAGTATATTTTCGCGGTACTTATTAGTTGTCATAATCCAATTCAAATTTTTCTTTGAGATTTCGCAACAGTTTCATTTATACGAATGTATTTTCTTGTTTTATATTGACCCCTAGATCAGATATCTTCCTCCGTTCTTGGAACCTCCATTAAATATCTTACAGTAAAAGGATGTGACAGTTGAACCATATAAGGAATTATATATTTGTACATGTCGTTCGAGTATAAACAATGGAAATTATTTTAACAAAATTTACTCGATTATCATTTCTGAGCAACATTCACTTGAAATTATTTTAGATCAGACGCATGAGAGTTGAAATAGGGCATAGTACCGCCCTCTAGAGCCATTCGGCTATGAGCACAGAGGGAGGTTCCTAATTTTCAAAAGTATCTAAATCTAAGGGATTTGTCATCAGTCATCAATCCGTAAGCTTTACTTAAGCTAACTTAAAGTGACTTATGCTAACGACTACACAAACACCTATGCCAGAGGTGGGCACTCGAACCCCCGACGTCGAGCAACCGTGCACCCTGAAGAAAGCCGCCCTAGAACGTTCAGCCACTCCACCACGGCAGGGAGGTTCTTCTCGCTGGCGGCAAACATATAGATATGTAAAATGTGTTTGCCTATCGGTAGAATGGCGAATCCTAAAAAGTCGGAATACGATCACTAAAAAATACACGACACTAGTGTCATATTCTACAAAATTTATTGATTTTCACAAACTAGTTTTCGGCTGTTACCCTATCAACAGGTACAAAGATTACTGTTTTATATCAAAGATTTTACAAAATGTGTGTCAAGTAATTACAAAAAAAGAGGCAAAAGAAAAATTCACTGTAGGAAGGTGTACGAAAAAGTGGTGCAAAATTATTAAGTATTGTACTAAGTAGCTAAGAAAGGTATGCTACATTGTGAAAGAATTAATTGGATGTCAACAGTTACAACAGTAAGAAAAATATTGACAAAAATTAATTACATTGTTTGTTTGCGGAAAAAAGAGTGACATAGAATAATTATAGTCACAGATAAAAAATTTTAAAGAGACTATATATAAATGTGTCATTAGTAAACCTATTACAAACCAAGTACAATGATTACGTGGGGGTATTGGTATTATCTGCAGTTAGAAGTGTGGGATAAGGCAACTCTGACTGTTCATTGAGTACCAGACTAGGATAAGTAAACATGTGTTTATTGATTTCTAATATTTCTAGGTAGTTCATCTTTTTTTATCTTTTGAATGTGGTGTAAAATTCAAGTTGGACTTTATACTATGAGCCACTTTCGCAGACCATTTACTTAAAGAGTGTGTAGCAGTCAATGAATCACCTAACGTTTCAACAAAAGGATGCCACTATTCGTAGATTTTGGCAGGAATGCGAAAACCAATGCCGGACGACGCGTGAAGAATGAAACATCCACTTTTAGAAAAGACAGAACTTGAGAACCAAGTAATCGTTAGAGTCACACAAAGCCCCGGAGCATCATTACCAATCATCAGAGTTGCAACTGGTGCTTCAGTGAGCACAAGGACCATTAATACGCGGTCCATAGGAACTGGTGCTTAGCTCACGGCGCCCCTTGCTATAACTAACATTGTCCTGTGTACGCCAACAAGTCCATTAGCAGTGATGTCTGGCACATTCAGCACTAAGACTGAACTGTGGAGTAAATCTGACATCCCGCATCGAACTGAGCCCCCACTCCCAGCGGAAAGCCGATTAGAGGCGGTGGGATACCAACCTGCCGCCTCCTATTACGGCAAACAACAAGCAGGTACAGTCTGTGATAGGCCGTTCCATATCATAGGAGAAAACCCTCTGGCTGGCATCAGCCTTACCCTAACAGCACAGTACTATCAGTCAGTCAACGATATATCAAGCCGAGCTCTGTTGACTTTCATAGTAGTCCATCCAGAGCTTGTATCTCAGTAAGATAATGACTGGCTGCACACAGTGAGATATCCTACAGTTTGCCTTCGTGTTTGTCAAAGTCTACCTTCGTCAACAAGATTGTCGGATATCACCAGAAATGAGATCGCTTGGAAAGTACGAGGCGCATTCATGTTATAACGCTTAAGAAATGTTTTCTCATAAATGACACACACCTAAACTACTGTCCCTTCTAGACACTCTCCCTGTAGCTGTAAATATTTTTCACTACGACGACGCCATGATATCATGGCTGTTACTAACCCATTCTTTAGGAGACTGCTTTGACCACTTGTGGTAAGTCTATATCTACATCTACATCTTTCCGTTTTCGATCTGATTTATCCTATTTTAATTTCATGATCATGTCTTCCCATGAAGGTGGGCGCTAACAAAATATGTTTGCATTCGGAGGAGAAAGATGCTGATAATTTCGCAAATACATCTCGTCCCAACATATAACGTCTTTCTTTTAATGATTTCCACACCAACTCGGGCATCGTTTTTGTGACACTCTCTTTCCTATATCGCGACTATATATAACTAGCTACCCTTCTCTGAACTTTCTCTACATCGTCTGTCAGCCCTACTTGGTGGGGATCCCACAATGCACAGCAATACTCCAAAATAGGACGCACAAATGTAGTGTAGACGGTTTCTTTAGTACAACTGATGCATCTTCGAAGTATTCTCCCAATGAAACGTAGCCATCGGTCGTATTTACTACAATATTTTCTGTGTTCTTTCCAATTTAAGTTTTTTGTAATTGTTACTCTTAGGCATTTGGTTGAATTTACGGCCTGTTGTTTTGACTGATTTATCGTGTAAATGAAGTTTAACTGGCTTTTTTTAGTGCTTACTATTAAGGGCCAATTGACATTTTTTGCACCATGCACCATGGTGATCATATGTGTTTCGATTGATCTGAATGACGCTACTTTTCAAGACTGCTAGTCGGCATCCATCTATCATCCATCGTTACTACCGATGAAATAAACATGCTATTCCTGCAGTTATCACGCTTCAACGTTACATACTAAAATTTCAACGGTCATTTGCCAACATTTGCGGCACCCACATTGTGAACACTTTTCGCATTTTCAGGATTGTGTGCACTGATCTTACCGGAATTACTAATTTTTTTATTAGTTACATATTTTTAAATTTTTTAGTTACCCTCGTTTTTTTCCTCTTCTCCCCGAGTTACTCATATTTTTTCAGTGACGTCAGTGCCTAATGAGAACAAAATGAAGTGCAATCGTAAACCTGGACATTTTCCGAAAGTAAAAGCGTGCCATCTGCGCACAACGTTCATCAAAGCTGGCAGAGTAAACTAAAAGAACCTCTACCTTGACGAAAGTGGCATTCCCCTCACTACCGTATTAAGTGACCCAACACACTTAAAATCGTAGCAGGCTTATATTGACATGGTGAAATTGGAAACAAAATGCACCCTTCTTGAAGCACAAGAGAAGTATCTTGCAACTAAGAAAGTAGATAAAGGAGAAAAGGGAAGAAACCGAAAATTGTTTAAGAATACCCATTCAGAGCTAGGCTACTGCCCAACTCCAAAAGTAACACACTAAGATACTGCTGCACATTTTGCTCCTCCCCAAGAAATCCATGTGCTCTTGAAACAATAAAAAATAAACTTTGAAAAATAACGGAAAGGAAGGTTAGATGTTAATGAGTGAAGAAACAAACAAAAGAGATGGTACTTAAAATAATCGGTGTCCTATATTTAATTGACAAGTAGCTATTGATAGCCGTGGACTAACGGCACGGCAAGTAATTCCCAAAAAGTTCGCCATATTTTTTAAGTTGTATTTGTAGGTGGTTTTGCCATAAATACCCAATGTATGAGATCAAATCTTTGAATTCCAGGTGTATCTTGGCATATACTGTTGGCCGAGGATCCACACCGTCGCGTTTAGTCTGGTTGTGTGAGATGGTTTCGTGTCCGATGCCAGGACCCAGTTGGTCTCGACCGTTGCCAGTACTGTCACGTTCATCAGTGCTACCATGCCGCGGCACACTGCGGTGACGTGTCGGCATTGAAATCTATGTTTCCGGATGTCTAGCGCGTCCCAGTTCCGACAAGCTGCTAGCCTCTAAGGAGGATGTGTGCCAGGCGTTATTTGGTGGCCTGATTATTGATGACCACGCAATACCATACTGCCGAGACATCTGTGGGCAATACCGAGCCCTTGACATTAGCCCATACTTGGGCCCAATTGACACTTAGTTGTTGGACTTCTGGTTTGCGTGTCGATGGGCGTCCTTGCAGTGCTTTGTGGAGCCGTCACACAGATCTCAATGTGTGGCCACCTCCAAGACGTGGCTCCTGGCAAAGAAATATTCAATTGCGTATGAGTACTTAAATGGGATGGCTTGGAGGAGATGCGCCGCACAGTCCTTTTGCATCATTCAAGAAAACTTCCTCCAGTCGCTCAGTCAAGTCGTCAGATCTGCTTATGCGAGTCCGAGTTTATCTTGGCGTATTGTTACTCGACGTTCAGCATTTTCTGAACCGTCACATCCACGATCGCACGTTGGAAACACCCATTAACGATCAGCACATGTTTCACTCAATAGCAATGTTTATGAATCGCTGGTACGCTACGTAAATGGAGATATCAAATGAATACAAGCTAAACTTTTATTGAGAACGTCGAAATGTTGAGTACCAGTGAAGGTTGTAGCCGTCTCCTCTGCCACTAGACTTCTACACGCCGTATAGTGCTGCCATCTCTATCACTAATTAATGAAATGTTTATGTGTATTTTAATACAAACCACATGCATCTATCAGTATCCAATCATGTGAAAGAATACAGAGGACATCACTGAACTCGTATCGGGCAAGCATCTCCAAACAGGATACGGATTTGACGTTCTAACGCACCTAAATTAGAATATGGTATGACATCTCACAAGTAGACAAACAACCATTCAATCAATTAATTCAGAGCCGAATAACTGCTTGCATCAGGGCCAGAGGTGAACCGACCCGATATTGACACTGAATGCTTTTCCTTATTGCAAATGTAATACAAGATATGATCCGGGCAGTTCAGTGCAAATCAATTCTTTTAAAAAAATAACTCAACGGAAGTTCTCTATTTAGAATAGTACATTATAGGTGGAGGCTAAAACACTAAAGAACCAAAGAAAGTAGTAGAGACCTGTGTATGTAAACAGAGAGGTATGTAAATACTTACAGAACGGTGTAGCGGTCGTCAAAGCCTGTATAAGAAAACAGGTGTCTGGCGCAGGAATTAGATCTACTACTGTTACTGCAATAGCAGGCTATCAAGATTTAACCTTTAACTAACGTGGTGGCAAACATGGGTGCGGTCAATCTGACCTCTCACTTTTTAGGTAGGCGTAATATTAACAACTTGAACACCTTTGAAATACTCTGTTTTGCATGTGAAAGAGTCTTTAATACTAAGTAAATAAACATGAAATTACAATCCAGTAACATTAAATAATTATTGTTAAACTGGAACTCTGATATGTTTACTGCACATTTCGAACAATAATACATTTATATATTTTCCATTAGCTAATAATGACTATAAATCTTTGATAGTTTTTGTATATTTCTTGAAGAACTAATGAAACAAAAAATTTAATGCTTTTAACTCGAAGAAATACTTCTTGAAAAACCAGAGCCGTCCAAGTCACAAGTTTTCACAACCGTCCTTGCAGACCTAATAATATGTCGTTAGTCGTAACTCCTGCGTAAGTCGTGGGTTCATAGCTCGCTTTTGCATATGTTACAGCACAAGACAACTCTTTAGAAGCATACCTATGTCGACAGGAGTTTCATCTGATCCAATCTTCTGAAGAACATATGAATTTCTCACCTTTTCTTCAAAGTTCCGATCTGAAGTGCTCACACATTATCTGCTACTTGCAGCAGATCTTTTACCAGTAAAATTAATCGGTTCTTCCATGTTTCAAAAGCTTTGAAATGGAAAATATCGACAATAAGTGAGGAAAGAAATAGCAGAAAAAATTACACAAACGACGTAGTGCGGTCAAAATGACCGCCAGCTATTTTCGGAAGGACGTCACTCATGTTGTAGAAGCTCTGGCGTAACATCATACGCTCTGCCGGTCCACTCACAATTAAACTCGAAGCTAACGATCAGATGGGCGCAATAATGGGTAGGGAAATTGCTAAATCGCTATTGTTGCCGAAAGCGCGCGGTCAGATAGATTGCACCACGTTAGTTAAAGGTTAAGCGAGTTTGATCCTGGTTTTATAGTGGCTCAAGAGAGATAGACACAGCATCTTGCCGGCCGCGGTGGCCGAGCGTTATGCGACGTGCCAGTCAAGGTCTGCACGGTTGCTGCGGTCGGAGGTTCTAATCCCTCTCGGGTCTGGATGTTATGACTCTTTAGTATAAACTAGTTCATAAGTAGTTTGTAAGGTTAGGGACTGATGACCCCGTAGTTAAGCTCTACAAACATTTGATTTAAAAAAAAAATGTTCAAATGTTTGTTGAGCTTATGGGACTTAACGACGGGGTTATCAGTCCCTAAACTTACAAATTACTTATGAACTACTTACGAACTAGGACGGCACAAATATCCATGCCCGAGCGGGGATTCGAACCCCCGACCGTAGTGGCCGTGCTGACCGTGACTGGAGCGCCTCAGTCACCTCGGCCACCGCGGCCGGCCATTTGATTTAAACACAGCATCTTCAAGGTAGCGATGACGGGGAGGCTTTTCTCGTATGACCATTTCAGGATTGCACCGTCAATATCGGGAAGCTGGTAAGACATGAAAATGAAATCTCCGACATCGCCACGACCGGAAGAAGATCCTGCAAGATCGAGACCATCGACGGCTGAAGACAATCGTTAAACGTGATAGAAAAGTGCAGGCCGTTCGGAAATTGCTGTAGATTTCAATGCTGGATTATCAGCAAGTGTCAGCTTGAGGATCATTCAGCGAAACACCAACAATAAGGGGGCTTACGGAGCAGACGTTCCACTAATATACTTTTACTGCCTGCACGACACAAAGCCTTACGCCTCGCCTGAGCCCCTCAACACCGACACGGGCTATTGATAAACATGTTTCCTGGTCTGACGAGAGACGTTTACTGTATCGATCGGGTAGAGCAGGTGGGTGTCATATCTGATGGAAGCTCTGTCATAGTGTGGGACGTATGCAGTTGGAGTGATATGGGACATCTGATACTCTAACGCGAAAAGTAAAACTAGTTGTGGTGTAATTTTGCATAAACTTCCATTTTTATTACGCACTAGCTATCTAACAGTGTACCCATGTATGGAAGACCCTAATAGCAAGTCATGTAGAAGTCAGCAAGATGTTTCTTGTTGAATAAAGATACACTTCTATAACATTACATAAACAAACTCAGATCACATCTCATGTAAGAAAACCATATGTCTATATATTACTAGTAAGGTCAAATGGGTACAAATTTGGCGTCACTAGCTACGGAAAGTAAACACGATCTTAGTGTATTTCATTTATTTAAACAAAGAATAGGGGAAGGTTGTGTACCCTTCACCACATTGTACCTTTGACCACTGTGAGTTTTGGGGCCATGTGTGTTTGAAGAGGGGAACTATATGCTCTAGTCCACAGTTTTGCCACAGAGGCAGCATATTCACTTGTTTTTGTTGTGTTGTTTGGAAGCATATTTCTGAAATACGAAGTTATCCATTTGCATCCAGAAAAGTAAATATTATGCATGTACTTTACGAAGTCATTTTGTCACGCAAATAAGTTTCAAACTTAAATTAATCATTATTGATATACAATACTGTCAATTGTGAGTGATATTTGTAAAAACGTTTAAATTCGAAACATAATCTAACATGGACAAGTGGTCCTAAGTGAAAACCTTGCAGTATGTTGTACCTTTGACCACTCATTTCGATGTACCTTTGACCGGTCAATGGTACAACATCAATTTATATTCAGTCAATAACAATACTTTCTTTTCAACAACAGAATGCCAAGAAGTAAGCCAGGACTAACTAGGAAGAAAATAATGAAAGAAGACATGTATCGAGCAGTAAGTGCTGCTGTAAAGTGAGGATATATGACCATAGGCAAAGCAGCAAAACACTTCAGCATAAAAAAAACACACTGATTTTTCATTTAAAAAAGTTCAGTGCGTCTGGAAAAGAGAAGTTTGTATATTCACCAAACTTGGCTGTGAAGAAAGTTTTCAATATGGAGGATGAACTGTTGCTGGTTAAACATACAAAAGAAGCTGCGAAGATGAACCATGATTTGATGATTGTAAGGAAATGGCATTCCAGTACGCTCTGGCCAACAATAAAAATTTTCTTCTATCCTGGAAAACTGAAGAGAAAGCTGGACTAAGTGGTTAAAAGCTTTTCGTATGAGGTATTCAGGTGAACTGTCTTTAATAAAACCAGAAGGAACTAGCCTTGCTCGAGTCACCGCCTTCAATCGTGAGACTGTGAAACTTGATTTCCAGAACTATAGAGAAACATTATCACGACATTCTTTCCAGCCATCTGACATTTGGAACCTGGACGAGATTGGAATGTCAATAGTCCATGTTACCAACAAAATCATAGCCCCCAAAGAGGTTTAAGCAAATTGTAGCTGTCATATCATGGGAAAGAGGGGAAAATGTGCCAATGACTGCTGTAGTGAATGCTGTAGGAAACTCAATACCACCGATGTTAATTTTTCCAAGTGTCCACTTTAAGGAATTTGTTGCATGGTGCACCACCTGGGTCCATTGGAGAAGCGTCAATTGAAGACCTTTTTTGGAGTTTTGGAAACACTTCATTCAACATGTTAAGCTTGATGCAGGAAAAGGTGTTAAACATTTTTCAGCTCAAGTGTTAAAAGCAATTTGGAAAAGTAAATCTGATGTGAAATTTATGAGACAGTACAGAAAGCATATCAAAATTTTCACAATGCCACATGTGGATGACATCAGTGCTGTGTTAAAAGAAGATATTGTTGAAACGTTCACACGCTTGCAACCACAACGTCGTGGTCAAATAAAATTTTTATAATCTTTTCATTAACATGATAACACAACATAATGAATAAGTTACAATTTTGTAATATCTCTGTCTTGTTAAAGAAAAAACTATAATGTAAGGTCACTTGTCATACTAATGTTCTGTTTCCTTTATATGGTTAAAGGTACAACAGAAGATAGTCAAAGGTACAACCACTGCATTGTACCTTTGACCAATTGCAGAATTCTACTAGAAATAATATTTCTATGAAATTGTTTAAGACAAAATTAAATGGCGTTATAATATGAGATAAGGTTTGTACTGTCAAGTAACATAATAAAAATAATGTTTAAAATATTTATGGGTCATTTACAATTAAAAATATCAAAAGTGGTCAAAGGTACACAACCTTCCCCTACATACAGACTGAACAAATATTTCACCAGAATTCAGGTTAGTTAGGATAGAAGCTGTTAACCGGAGGAACAGAAATTACAACGAAAAATCATTGAAACTTTATCCCGAAGTTTTAAATGAACTTTAAAGTAAAGAAATCTGCACTCTGCGACATGGCTGAAACACCGCGCCTAACTTAACTTTAAATTGACAAAGCTACAGATACGTACTACGCTGTCCCACTAAGCGCGTGATATTTTTGTTGCCTAAGCATGAGCATTGCACAGAGTACCGTTCGTTGAGATTGTTGCAAACTGGTGTGCCGTTGCTGAAAAATCAACCTAACTTGCCCGATTCGATTAACTTCTGAGGATCGAAATACTCCCTATGTCTCAGTTATATTGAGAACACCTAACACCTGGTTTCGCTACTGGCGTGGTACACTGATTGCATAAATCAACCCACTGCGATTCCACTATAATTCACCCACAGGCGTTAACGAGCGTTAATTAGCTTCAGACAAGAAGTGCCTTGCCAACACTGCGAATATCACACAATATGATTACTCTCAAATAAGAAATAATTTCAAATCTCCTTTCCACAAAGCTGCTCTTTTTGGTAAAGTACTGAAAATGAGTCTTCTCTCTCACTCACTTTCTCCACACCCTGTATCCGGCTGCAAACCAGAGACGAATGTTATCAGATTTTTACGCCGTAGAATACTCGACCACCGCGGCCGGCACGAAATCACATGTTTTGAGTACAGTATATCTGAGATGCCTTCCAAAATACTGCTCAGAAGGGATTTCCACCCTCTCGTACTCTTAAAGATTTATAGATTTATGGACAGCCCTGCAATATACAAAGAGTGCATTGCAGCACTATTTTAGTTGAATCTATGCGACGTCGTTTTGTAGCATTTCTGCGTGCTCGCGACGGTCCTAAACAATATTAGGCAGGTGTAGCAGTTTCTATATCTGTTCAGTGTGTTATTCTATTTACGTAGTTTACGCTCACATTGGGGCCCTTAAATCAATGTATGTACACTACAGTCTTCACAATATGTATTGTAACGTATTCTAAGCTTTCTCTTCTCTTCCCTAAATTTCTTCATTGTCTCCAACCTGGCCGCCTTCTCTTCATTGTTTTTAATACAAGGGTAAGTCAATTATTATCCGCAAAGTAGTTATGAAATTTGATTGTAATAAAATACGAAACTTACAAGAACACCATTTTTCGACATAGTCTCCTTGCTTTTCAATGCACTTAGTCCATCGCTCTACAAGTTTCCTTATGCCCCCATAAAAGGTTTTCGGTTGAGCTGCGAGCCAGGAATACACCGCTTCCTTCACTGCTTCGTCCGAGTCAAATCGACGGCCCCAAACAAGATGGGTACTATATGGAGGATGATCCAGTACTTCGAATTTGAGTTTCTGGAGCGTTTCAGCAGTGTGGACAGTAGTATGCGGACGGACATTGTCGTGCAACAACACAACACCTTCTGACAGGAATCCTCGGCGTTTGTTTCGAATTGCAGGTTTTAGCCTGTCAGTAAGCATCACACTGTAACGTAAACTGTTTATTGTTGTGTCCCTTTTACCACAATGTCAAGTACAGGACCTCGTGCACCCCAAAAAACCGTAAGAATCAGTTTTCCTGTGGACGGTTGGGTCTTGAACTTTTTCTTGCACGGTGAAATTGGATGTTTCCATTCCATACTCTGCCGTTTACTCTCCGGCTCATAATGATGGATCCATGTTTCGTCACCAGTAATGATTCTGTCTAAGAAGTTGTCCCCTTCGTTACCATAGCGATCCAAATGTTTTTTGCAGATGTCGAGGTGCGTTTGCTTATGCAACTGCGTGAGTTGTTTCGGGACTCATCTTGCCCAAACTTTACGAAACCCAAGTCTGTTGTGAATAATTTCGTAGGCAGAACCATGACTAATTTGAAGACGATTAGCCACTTCATCAATAGTTAACCGTCTGTCTAAGAGAATCATTTCAAGTGATCGCTGAATGGTTTCTTCATATGTGGCGGTAAACGGTCGTCCGGCTCCTTCATCGTGCGTAATACTCGTGCGACCATTTCGGAATTTTTCAATCCACTCGGACACACTTCGTTGTGGCAAAACACTGCTTCCGTACTGTACTGAAAGTCTTCTATGAATTTCGGCCCCTGATACACCTTCCTCCCACAAAAAACTTATCACTGAACGTTGCTCTTCTTTGGTGCAAATAAACAGCGAGGCAGCCATGATTAACAACACGGCAGTGACAACGAAACTAACGTAGCAGCTTAAAAATTGCAAAGATATAACAACAAATAAACAAAGCATGTATCACCAACGTAAAACGACAGTACTACCAACATAAACAAAAATATAACTAAATTGCGGATAATAATTGACTTACCCCCGTATATGTCTTGTATCAAAAACTTCTTAGAATCTTACACTGTTTTCTCTCATTAATTGATTTCATGGTCATATTCAGTTCTTCGAAGTTATTCTGAACGCCAACGAATCAGTTGTTCTTGGTTTTGCTTTTTCAAAGAAATTGTACAATTGTTTCAGTAGTCTGGTCTCTGGTAGTCTTACAATGTGGATGAGAAAGGCAATTCCCCATTGCATTCTGTCCACAATTGATTCATTTTCCCGATAGACTATTCCATTAGGCAGCAGTGTCCATTGTCCGTCTACGTGATGTTTTTTATTGATGATTGTCCCAACGATCCTTCCGCAATCATTCTTTTTATTCAGTTTAGCCGTTGGTGCTTTGGTCACTTTCACTTCGTATTTGCTTCAGTGTTGTTGTCCAGTATTTTCTCATTTAGGTTCCAAGTTATAATTCCCCGAAGATATTTTAATTTCTTTACAACCAAAATTTCTTTAAAATTTGTAATCCCAATTTTGCTGCATTGTTTTCTAGCTGTTAAATTTAGCGTAGCGAATTAATGCTATTTAAATTAAATGAAGGTGGATCTATAACGCGCGTGCGCGCACACACACACACACACACACACACACACACACACACAGTATTTATTCCGTTTAGTGCGAAATATAGTACAACATGTCCAACAAATGAATTAAAGTTTGTGGCACTCAGCTGATCGCTATCAAAGTTTCCTGGAGCTTTCCGTTCGTCGAAATGCAAATACTGGAAATCATAATACAGTCCCATTTATTTCCTGGTAATTAGCTGATAAGATCCAAAGTGTATACGCCCCTCCGTAGGGAAAAAAAGGAAAAACAAACCAAAGTCGTTTGAAATGTACCAAGATCTCTGATAAACGTTTCCTTCCCCGAACTGCAGAAATTACGTCGGCTAGAAGGATGGCGTGTGTCGAAAAACCCTGGAGCACATGACCTAGACACGGAAGTGTTACGCAACAGGGCTCGTATACGAATCAACGAAAAATAATTGTTACAGACGTGAAAGAGACATTTCTCAGATTTGAACTTGTAAAATGGATGACAAATTGGAGCCTATGATATATTCGTTTGTTTCTCTATTCGGATTTTCCTAGTATGTGGCTGTTCGGTATATACAAGTCAGTTGGTCTGTATATTGGGGATTGACAAAATAATATGAAAACCATGCAGTATACTACATATTGTTGCAAGTTGGCACCAATATGTACGAGTTAAAATTTAAGACGTGACGGCAGTGTACAATTGGCGTGCAGAGTCTTGAACGTTACCTCGCCTTATATTATGTGTTCTGTTCAACGACAGTCAACACTAATGATCGGAGAAGTACGAGGGTTGGAACTTAAATAGTGGCAACACTGCTTTGGAGACACTATGCAATGTACTATTGTCGCTGATAGCACATGTTGTTAACATACCTACCTTACTTCCGAGCAAATGGACTAGACCGTCCCCTTCCGAGGGGACTGAGGCGCTTCAGTCACGGCCTGCACGGCCACCGGTCGGGGGTTCGAATCCCCCCTCGGGCATGGATATTTGTGCCGTCCTAGTTCGTAAGTAGTTCATAAGTAGTTTGTAAGTTTAGGGACTGATGACCCCGTAGTTAAGTCCCATAAGCTTAACAAACATTTAAACATTTTTTTATACCGTCCCACGTCACCGGCGTGCGCACAATCCAGGAAAACAATGTCACCTGTGAGCGAGTGGTCTAACGTAACAGTGTCACTGTGTATTCGAAACAGGAACAACGGAATTTGATCAAGATTGAATGTGCCAGAGGTCGTACAGCACGACAGTATCATCAAGGTTTTCAAAATGCGTGCGAGGAATCGGCAGTGTTGTACAGAACAGTGCGACATTGGGTAAGAGCCTCCAACTAAGGTCGGCAAACTGTGGAAGACACACATCGGGCAGATCATCCTATCGTCTCTGAAGAAGTAGCGCATACTGTTGGCGCGTTAGTGGTCAGTTTTGTAAAAGAAGCAGCAACACTTTATGCGCAACTCACGCATCATTTTGCACGCTTACATCGCAAGTTGTGACTGCTTTGTTTGATTGATAGAACTGGGAAGTACTGTACCATCCACCAAACCCGCAGGACTTATGTCCATGTGACTTTGATTTGATTCCGAAGATGAAGGACGCACTTAGTGGCATTCGCTTCAGAACTGTTCCAGAGATTCGACAGTCAGTAGACCGCTCCATTCGTAACATCAACAGAACAGGCTCTGCTAACGGTATACTACTCCTCCCACACTGCTGGCAACGGGTTCTACACAATGCTGGTGACTACTTTAAAAGACAGTAACAGGTGGAAACATGTAAAGCTTTTCTATCATTTGTGAATAAATAGTTGCAACTATTTAAATTCCAAACCTCGTACGTCAACTCTCATACTGCTATAATACTTCTATAGACGACAACTCCATGGTGTGGAATTACTGGGAGCATATGTGACAAAATGGCAGCATTGTTTAACGGTTCCCTACCGACAGTAGTCTCGGTAGGGCGTAAACATATAAAAGGTAGAAGATCATTGGCGAAAAGGAATTGGGGGTAAATCCGAATCGACTGACGACTATTATGAAAGATTGTAGTCAGACAACTTAGAACCGTCAAGGCAAACCCAACTGCGAAACTGAACACCCACCTGAGTAAGCGTGTGTCGATAAAAATAATGTGCCTGGAACTCAACGTTCATGGAAGAGACGCAGTTGCTGAACACTAAGTTACTGAATCCTACGCAAATCTGCGAAGGAAGTGGTCCAATGATAATGAAACCTAGGTAGTGTATGACAAGAAGTATGTGGTATAATCTGATGAATCATTGTTTAGTTTCCTTCCTAAAAACAATCGGGTTTATGTATGGAAAACAGCAAAAGAAGCTTAGGACCGGCATTCTTGTTTTCAATATGCGAGGTTCCCTTATGATTTGGGCATCTATAGTTTGGTATCGAACTGTTTCTTTCATTGCCTTTACTGGTCGAATACGTCTGGATGATTATCTTACCATCTTCGGCAACAAACTGCTTAATGTGACTAACATGTTGCTAATATACTCTGCTATACCGATAATGTACCGATATTCACAGCCAAACAGGTTCAGGTGTGCTATGAACAATATCAGAAAATTATCAGACATCTCCATTTCGACAGCAATCTCGCCATTTCAAATTGTAATGAGGTGTTATCGAACAGAAGTTGAGAACGAAAATAATTCGCGGATGATTTTGTGCAAGATTGAATAACATTCTGTTGGAAACTATGAAGAGAAGAGTTACATATGTTCTCCAAGAAAATTGTGGGCCATTTCCTTATTAACAAAATATATCTCGTCTATGTTACGTGTTCATATTAATTTGTCCGCCCCATATTCAGACGAAAGTGAAATATTGTCGATGCGTTTCTGTCACATTTTAGGTTACTAAAGAGACACTGCTCTACAAACTTGAATGTCGCGTAGCGGGTGTTGTTTAAAACTTCGTTTGGACATTCGAACTCTATGAAACAGTTATTACTACTTTCAATCACTTAAATGCCATCTTCAGACCAGGATACAGGCCTGCGCTGTCGAAATAAGGAGGTCAAACTGTTTTTCAGTGTAGTTCAACACACTTAAGAAAATGTGTTCTTACAGTCGTACTTAAAATAGAGTTTGCTACCTAGATTTCGTTAACTTTGACAGACTTTGACCCGACATTAAGACTTTATCTGTTGTAATCAATTACAGAAAAAGTGTTCGACTACTAAGTTTCATACTTGTGTACTGTATATTCAGTTGTATGTTGACATTTCCACAAATACATTAACACTACAGTACAAATCACTTTTCTCTATATTGAAATCTTGAGCAAACAAAAGTTTTAATGAAATACAAACCATTCAAAGTTCTCCACAGCTCTTAAGGGTAGTACATCCGAGATCTGCAGATATGACTAGTATTTGATCCTTAAGACTGTGAAAATATTTGAAGAAATACTTTTCTATCCAATGAGCCCGCAGCACAGAATATATCTCTAAGAAATATCTTATAATTATACCAACATTATAAAAAAACTTTAAAGCAGCATATTAGTATAATAATATGATGAAGGAATATTGTTTCCCAAATCCGAAGCCGACATACATGACCTTTGGAAGCACTGTTCTGGCATCAGGAATCATGACATTACGTAGTCGGATGTTATGAATCTATATACTTCGCAAGCGTGCTGCATGCTGTGTGCCACATCGTACCACACTGCCCCGCACGAAAATAGACACCTCTAGGTCACGATAATACTAGCCATATATTCTCTTAGCTTTGTGATCCTAATGCGAAATGTTAGGCGAGAGCGGTAGAATCATTATGCGATCAGTTTTAGATGTTTTTTAAGGCTTTTCAAACATGTTCACAGAAAAGAACGTTGCCTTCTCTCCAGAGATTGCCATATGAGTTTTCGAGGCACTTCCATAACATCATTGTGTTGATTGAATTACCTGTACAAATCTGCCAGTCCACCTTGATAATGTTCCTATGCCCTCCTATGAATCATACACGCTTATGGAAATGAGAGGAAAAAGGGAGACGAAAGGTTCTTTTATGTATCATAAGTCTGTATGATGAAGCTAACTGCAAGGAACGTGGTGCGTAAGACTGTACGGCTGGCTTTCAAACTGTCAAGAATCGAAGATACATCAGTACTTATTATATGCTGTAAATATTGACGCTGAACAGCTTCACGTCTTTCTATAAACCGTTAGTGATATTAAAACCCAAAAAGTTGAAATCTGCTAGTCAAAACCCTACCAACATTACCCGCTGCTAAACCCCTTTGATGGAGTTGATGATTTATTATTGAAACTTATTATTAACTACATAGCTCTCTCCAGCTGATGAATCTATCCTCTGTTTACCTTATGGAATATAATTGCAGTTCGAAAATGGATTCAAATACATAAATATATAAATAAATACGAAATAAACCTAGAAAAGGGAGGATTTCGTGGTATAAAACCTACGAATAGAGATACCTATAATATTCAAAAACTTGTTACAATTATGGCACTTAATTTTCTTATAAGGACTAAAAGTTACTGAAAATATGAAGCATTGGTAAAATTGACCAATTACCGACATCACAACATCCGTCACCTTTTGTTTGGCGGATACTCACATTCAATTTCCAGACCAGCTTGTAGATGTTAGGGTTTGCCTCAATTTTGCACTCGAAGTACACGTCGTCCCCTTCCTTGATGTCGTCTGCGTTGAGTTTAGTTCCCAACTGCAGCTCCACTGACGGAGGGACTGTGAAAAAGTTTATTTGTTTCAGTTTCAATGCAAACCTCTTAAAATTAATTGTAACCAATTAATAGTAGAAATGTAACTACAACGGTTATGCATTCATATCCAAATAAAATTTCATTTTCCACCCTGGCTACTATATAATCACTGTTGCTTAGTCTACTATCAGCTTATTTCCGTTCACGTAAACATACACCTTTAAGGTTTGTGAGTGTAAAAGCTGTCATTTTAGTACGTGAGCACTGACGTAGTAACACTGATGTATCTGGATTGATTTCACACTGCCAACTGTGAAAGACAAAATATGAAGAATATGAAATGAAGTTTCACAACCAGCATAATAAATTAATTCACACATACGTTTTCTTGAGAAAAGATTACAAGAATTCTACCAGTTTTTATCTAAATTAGCTGGACTGAAATATGAAAACACTGCAAAGAAAAAAAAAAAAAAAAATACAAATCCTAGCCAAGCCTTCGATATTGTTTTTTTTCCGTGAACAGCTAGTGTGCAATCAGTTCAATACAATGCAAATGTTAGATGTCGAAAAAGTCTTCTTTGCAGTTGTGAATACATTATGCCGGAAGGTAGTGAATTTGAATAAGAACACATTGTAGGCGATGGTGGGTGCTTCCGTAACAATGATAGTTGCGTAAGCTGCCAGCACCACAACAGAAAGGGATGTCCGAACGAATTAAATTCAGGGCGAGCTGTAAATACACAGTCAGTCATCAGTGATTCATATACCAGAACCCGAAAAACGTGGCGCCTAAGTCACCGAATCTGGACTAAGTAGCAATCCAACAATTTTATTTGGTCGGATCACTCACGTTTCAAAGTGTTTCTGAGTTTATGTTCCGACGGAACTTTATGTTGAGAATACGATGATGATATGGGTAGGCATATCGTTATGTTCTGTAATTTTGACTGTCTAGGTAAATAGCATGGTGCATTGTTTGCGCTTCATTGGTGGTACCCAGTTCCAAGAAAACAGGGTCAGTGTCAACATAATGTCAACGGACATGAATTAACGCATTTACCCCGGCCTCCACAGTCACCTACATCTACATAAATATACTGCAAGTAACAATGAATGCCTGGTACTTTTATGATGTTTCTCTGTGGTAGCTCGCGGAAGAAAGTAACACCTAAATTTTTCAGTTTTCGATCTGATTTTGATGATCATGTCTTCCTATGTGGGTGGGTGGTAATAAAATATGTTCGCATTCGGAAGAGAAAGTTGGTGAAAGAAATTTCGCAAGTTAATCTCGTCGCAACGAGTAACGTTTTTCTATTAATGATTTCCATCCAAACTCGTGCATCATTCCCGTGACACTCCCTCCCCTATATCGCGATAGTACAAAATGATTTGCCCTTCTCTGACCTAAATAGAATAAATAGTCTGTGAGTCCCACTTGGCGTGGCTCACACAGTGCTCAACAATACTCGAAAATATGACGCCCATTGTGGTGTAGGCAGTTTCTTTATTACAATTGTTGCATCTTCTGAATGTTCTGCCAGTGAAACGTAGTCTTTGGCTTGCTTTCCCTACAATATTTTCTATGTGTTCTTTCCAGGTTAAGTTGTTCGTAATTGTTACTCCGAGGTATTTATTTGAATTTACGGCCCTTAGGTTTGACTGATTTATCGTATAAATGAAGTTTAATGGGCTTCTTTTATTGGTTCAAATATATTTTAGAGCTTATGGGACTTAACTACGGGGTCATCAGTTCCTAAACTTACAAACTACTTATGAACTAGCTAATACTAAGGACGGCACAAATACCCTTGCCCCAGGGGGGGATTCGAACCCCCGACCGTAGTGGCCGTGCAGACTGTGACTGGCGTCCCGAAGAAAGCTCGGCCACCGCGGCCGGCTCTTTTATTGGTCATATGGATGACTTCGCACTTATTATAAGAGCCACCAGCCATTTTTTGCACCCTGCAGATATCTAAATCATTTTCTAGTTACATTTGATCTTCTGGTGACTTTACTAATGGATAAATGACAGCAACATCTGCGAACAGTCGAAGAAAGCTACTTAGATTGCCTCCTAAATCGTTTATGAAAAGAAGGAATAATAGTGGCCCTTCACTGGGGAACGCCAGACATCACTTCTACTCCATGACTTACCGTCAATTACAACGTATTGTGTCCTTACTGACAGTATATTATTGATTCTTTATGCACTACTTTGGGAAGCATGGTGTATTATCACTATCCACCTTTGTTTCACAACAGAAATGTTTAATTTGGAATGACATGAACAATTGTAAGATCACCAAAAGTTTATTTGTGTGACCATCTTCCGTAGCAGGCACCGATTTTTCGTTTTTGTAAATAAAACTGCCAATTATAGCTGCATTTAATAATTTTAATCCATCTTGTCACTGTTTTGTCAGTGTGGTTGCACAGGAGTACCGGAGCCCGGGCGGAAATACAGGCTCAACAGCGGGGACAGTTGTCAACATTGGAAGACATATGGGAATTTTGGTCACACTGGATACTTGCTTGAGTAATCCGCGCAGGTGTGTGAAGGCCGTGTTCCTGTATGATGCAAGGCTATGAATAACTGCCTACTAAGCAGGAGACCTGCGTTCTAATACCAGTCATGATAAAGAATTTTACATATCCATTATGTCGGTTAAAAGCTGGGACAAACATACCCAAATTAAATCTATCTTCCAGAAAAACAAGGTAACAAAATTAATATTTTCGGTACACCCATAAAAAATTAAAACAGCAAACATACAATACGGCAGTCAAAAATAAAACACAGATAACAACTCATTGCAAAGAGTGTCGCAAAGACAGGCACCTAAAATAGACAATCACAATCACACAAACTTTTGACCATGGCCTTCATCAGAAAATACACACATTCACGCAATAACTCAGACACAACTCAAGCATACACAAACACCATCCCCAGCCGGTGCAGCACAACCAACATCTTGATAACAACAACTGGCAGTAGTTGACGAAAAGATATTAGAAGTAAATATGTAAACATATCATATTCAAGACTCGTGGTGTTGGTCAAGATGCTTGTTGCGCTGCAACAGCCGGAGATGGTTGTTTGTTGTTGAATTACATCTGAGTGATTGTCTGAATGTGTGTGTTTCTTTTTCTGATGGAGGCCATAGCCGAAAATAATGTTACGTCAATATGATTGAATATTTTACGTGTCTGCCTGCAACTCAGTGACAGTCCTTCCGGTAAGTTGTTATTTACCCTCTATTACTGACTTTCCAACCTTGATGTTCCATTGTTAGATACTAAATGGTATGTTTGAACTTCACTTGAACTCTCAGCATCGGACAATAGTATCCCCAAATACTCCAACCACCCACAAGGACAGAAACAGGCCACCCTCCGACTCATGTGTCATAGACTCAATACAATGCCACTCAACATACAGAACTACAGAAAAGAATTCCATATTATAATGGAGATGGACGGAAAAGTGGGTACATGAATTACTCAGCCTCAACGCTAAAAAAACAAAGTAAAAAGGAAAGTAAATGACAATATCAGAAAAAATAAAACTACAAAATATAGCCACACCCAATTAATAACACCAAATACCGTAACAACTACCCAGGTTAACAATAATGAAAATGATAGATAATAAAAGGTGGTACACAATGACATACAGACACACACGTACAAATAAAATAAACTATATTTATCAAAGACAGGACATAAGCACAGCATACACAACAGATAATTCAAATCCATACCCCAAAACTGACAAAAGGCGCAGACATATGCCAGAAAGCTGGAATATATCAATTACAATGTAACACTTGTGATGTCAAATGTATAAGCCAAACAAGCAAAACATATGATGTTTGATACAAAGAACACATTAGAGTCTGGGCGTTTACACTATTTCATGAATTTGGACAACACGGTACGCAGGATGATCTGTGACGAACTGTACCTCATTAAGTAGCAGTCAAGATCGCAGTTATGGTCATATCTGCCATTTGTTTCCAATTTACTGCACATTTTCTGAACGCTTAGGAGGAAGTAGATACAAACCACCCTTCAGAGAAGAAGTAATGAAAATAATTTCAATATGCAACAAAAATCAATATCCAACTGTATAAGATAATTAACAAATCGAAAAAAAGGAAACAGAAAGGAAAGAAATTCTTGTTATAACATTTCTTGACCACCGCATTTTCAGCGTTGAATGCTCGAGCATGGTCTGAGGATGGTCTTGCAATACATCGAAACCGGTGAGCAGGAAATAAATAATTAAATGCGATCTAGATTATTTCTGTAAATTTATTTTAAAATACTGTTGAATGATGGAACACACACATCACACAGTAGTAAAAAGGCGAATCCTCTGTCACACACTGCAGATTCTCTCTCTCTCTCTCTCTCTCTCTCTCTCTCTCTCTCTCTGTTTGTCTTCGCCATATACTCACGCACAGACAGACAAAAAATTTACCCTGACTAGATCGTTTTGATACAGACGGAAAACTACACTCAGTTAAGTTGGAAACACCATCACATCAAATGAAATATGGAAAGAAACTAAATGAATTACGTCTAAGAAACAGATAAATAACACGTTCAAACATTAAAATACGTAAAAAGAAATCACAAGTATTTCAACTAATTGTTTCAAGTGTTTTTATATGTGTTTTTATGGCGTGCAGTGTTAATACTTAACGCCATCTTTTGAAATGCTTGCATGTATAATCACTGGTTACTGAAATGAAATGTTTGTTAAGCTTATGGGACTAAATTGAGGGGTCATCAGACCCTAAACTTACAAATTACTTGTCAAGTAACACATCGATGGTGTTGAACTGCAACTTCGTAAGTCAGTTTCATGTAAGAACATCGTTGACAATTTTTATTTAATTTATGGATTGGAAATTATTTTTGAACATGTTTTCGTGGAATACTTTATTAATGAAATAATTTATAGTGATAGTTGTTTCTTTATTTATTTTCTATCTTGATAACTGTAAAATAATAATTCTTATTTCACTCTTTCTGTAAAACCATTTTTTTTTTTTTTTTTTTTTTACGTACGTGGGTGCTGTTCAATACCATCGTTACACTAAAGACAATACAAACATCTATGCCCGAGAGAGTATTCGAATTCCCTAGGGGGAACGGCCTCGCGCATCGGTACATAGCGCCTTAATACGCTCGGCCACTCCGCCGCTAGTTACTGGTCGAAATTGAGAGCTGCAGAACTAACAATTAAAAAAATCTGAAAGACCTCTGATTGATTCGTAAAATAAAGTTTTGAAGTACATAAAGTCGTAGACGTACTCCATTTTGATATTGAAGTAAGCTATATTAGTGGAGCTATTATGCGAGATGAGATTGTGACCATATGGGAAGAACAGCGAAATCCAAAGTCGATAGACGATCAATGGTGAGAAACAACTGATTTAGGTGTTTTTTTTTTTTTTTTTTTTTTTTTTTTTTTTTTTTTTTTTTTTTTAATGTGAACATTTATGATCAATAATGCTACATTTAAAAGTAAAACGTATCTGGAAAATACAAACAAAAAGCCAAAGCAAAGGCATGTTTATTTACAATAAAGGATAATTCAGGGGAAGTGCATTGCGTCTGTAAGTTGACAGCCTTGTAAACAGTCGAGGGCAACGGCCTAAGCAAGTTAAGGTACGAACGAAGTAGCGGAAGCAGCAAGCTCACCGGTACAATTGCCGACAGCGAGCGTTTCCACGAGAATTGTGAGGCAGAGGAAGCTTGCTTTGCCCAAATAACTCTTTACAAACAAGGCCCATTCGTTTCGCAACTTCACTTACAATGGGTTTGTCAGGAAGGCTAACGAACCAAACAAATCGTTAAGCATGTATACGAATGGAGGAGGGGGCTGTTGAAACCAGCAATAAAGGAGGACATTTCAGTCATTATGAACGACGTCTAATGTTTGACCTCCTTCCGAACAGTAATAAATACCCCACCCAGCAGGTTATTAGCTATCGATTAGAATAATCGATACCGTTTATTTCGCTCGCACTCGATTTTCTCGCCGCTGTCAGCACGTCCAGTACGTCTCCGCTGTATTATGGGGCTTTCAGATGCCGCTTTCCATAACAGGCCGAAAACAGTCGTTGACCTGCTCTGTCGTCTCGATATCAAGTTGGCTCACGAGCTACTCAAAGTGCACCGCCGATTCATCCCTGGATCGCTTGCGAGTCGGTCAGGATGAAAACGATTCACAATAATAATAATAATTTCGTTTGGCTCATTGGCCTGGTGTAAGTCTTTCAATAGGACGCCACTGCGGCGACTTACGTGTTCATAGCCTACCCCAGTTATCCAACCGACGAAAGGGGACCTACAGCTTAACGTGGAATCCGAACCATGTGTCGTTTCTGGCGACTCCTCACATCGTTGAGAGGTGAAGGATGGGTTAAAGTGCAGACTGAAAAAACCCGCGACCCTTCAGTTTCTAGTCAAGCGCTTTATCCCGAGACCACCTTTCCTTCTTTCCTTTTTTTTCTGTCTCCTTCTGTCTCCTTCAGCCCGTCCTTCCGCTCACCAAAAGCGCCTTCATCGGCGTCGTGTTCTTCCGCCATTTTTGAAAACAAATTCGTAATTTCTGTGTGAGTTTTTGAGAGTACTTCTGCTTGAAAGTAACTGTTATAAACTTGTTCCGGAAAAACAAAATATGAAAGATGAAACACAAAAGCGCTTGCTGAAGTCAATTTAGACCAACAAAAGACCACTCCTAGGTTAGGTATTCTGACACTCCATCCCGTTAAAATGATGTAGAAGAAGAACGTAAATAAGTGAAAACAGATAAAGTAATGCTTAGGAATAAGTCGTCATCATGTATCATGTGCGTCAGTTCCGTGCCCGGGTGTCATGAATCTGAATATGTTGAGTAACATCCAAGTTTCTTGTGAGCAAAGGTATATCGGTCAATCTGTATGTTTCATATTTTCCACCATTTATCCATTTATTACAACATTCAACATATTGGCAAAATTGTACCTGTAGTTCCTATATTGACATATTGTCATGTGTTCCGTTTGAATGTAAGCTATATAATCACTGAAATTGTCTCGTCTGGATCCGACACGATTCACAATAACACGACACATGATGTGCACCACGACAGCCGCGGCGGAATAGCCATGGGCGGGGAGCGCGACTGTTCGGCGTCGGAGGTTCGAGTCCTCCCTGGTGCATGGGTGTGAAGTTTGTTCTCAGGATAACTCAGTTTATGTAGTTTTCATGTTTAGGGACAAGTGACAACTGCAGTTAGGTCCTACTACTTTACAATCATTTGAAAATTAGGCACGACGACAACTGACTGAGCCTTACAGAGCAACAGAAACTTACATCTCTGCTTTCGGTAACCCTCGAACGCGCTGTTGGAGGACCAGGGGGCCAGTGGTAGGAACCGTAAATTCCCACAACCCCTCCGAGTTCCAGCCCAAGGACCACAGGAGAAGAGGGGCATTAAGGTCTGGACCAAGAAACTAGCAGAGCAATTTTAGCTGATTGTGCTGCTATTTTGGAATAACAGTGGTATAAGGTAAGTACCGGTAGGTACCGGTACAGGTACCGGAACCAGGTTATAAACTGCAGGACATACCCAGGGGCAGATATAGACTCTGACCATAACTTGTTAGTCATGAACTGTAGGCTGAAGCTGAAAAAACTGCAGAAAGGTAGGAAAATAAGAAGATGGGACTTAGATAAATTGAAGGAAAGTGAAGTTCTGGAGAATTTCAGAGGGATATTTAGGCAACAATTGACAGAAACAGGGGGAAATAAAACAGTAGAAGAGGAATGGGTAGCATTGAGAGATGAAATAGTGAAGGCAGCGGAGGACAAAATAGGTAGAAAGGCAAGACCTACAAAAAATCCATGGATATCACAGGAAATACTACAGTTAATTGATGAAAGGAGAAAATATAAAAATGCAGTAAATGAAACAGGCAAAATGGAGTACAGACGACTAAAAAATGAGATTGACAGGAAGTGCAAAATGGCTAAGCAGGAGTGGCTAGAAGCCAAATGCAAATCTGTAGAAGAATGTATAGCAAGGGGAAAAGTAGATACCGCCTACAGGAAAATAAAAGAGACATTTGGGGACAAGAAAAGCAACTCTACGAATATCAAGAACTGAGATGGGAAACCAGTTCTCAGCAAAGAAGGGAAAGCTGAAAGGTGGAAAGAGTACATAGAGCAGCTCTACAAAGGAAATGAACTTAGAAACGATGTTGTAGGAAGGGAAGAGGAAGTAGATCAAGATGAAATAGGAGATACTGTACTGAGAGAAGAATTTGACAGAGCCCTGAAAGACCTAAGTCGAAACAAGGCCCCAGGAGTAGATGACATACCCTCAGAGCTACTAAAGTCTCTGGGAGAGCCAGCCATGACAAGATTATTTGAACTGGTGTGTAGGATGTATGAGACAGGCGAAATGCCCTCAGACTTTAAGAAAAATGTAATAATCCCCATTCCAAAGAATTCAGGCGCAGACAGGTGTGAAAATTACAGAACCATCAGTTTGATAAGTCATGGTTGCAAAATTTTAACACGAATTATCTACAGGAGAATGGGAAAGCTGGTAGAAGCTGCCCTCGGGGAAGATCAGTTTGGATTCAGGAGGAAAGTAGGAACCCGGGAGGCAATACTCACTTTACGTCTTATCTTAGAAGATAGATTAAGGAAAAGCAAACCTACATTTTTAGCTTTTGTAGATTTGGAGAAAGCGTTTGACAATGTTGACTGGAATACACTCTTTCAAATTCTGAAGTCAGCAGGGGTAAAATACAGGGAAAGGAGAGTTATTTACAACTTGTACAAACGCCAGACCGCAGTTATTAGACTCGAAGGGCATGAAAGGGAAGCATCAGTTGGGAAGGGAGTAAGACAGGGTTGTAGCCTTTCTCCGATGCTATTCAATTTGTACATCGAGCAGGCGGTGAAGGAAAGCAAGGAAAAATTTGGAATAGGGATTAAAGTTCAGGGGGAAGAAATAAAAACATTGCGTTTTGCCGATGACATTGTAATTCTGTCAGAGACAGCAAAGGACCTGGAAGAGCAGTTGAATGGAATGGACAGCGTGTTGAATAGTGCATATAAAATGAACATTAACAAGAGCAAAACAAAAATAATGGAATGCGGTCTTAGAAAATCAGGCGATGATGAAGGAATTAGATTAGGTGACGAAACATTGAAGGTGGTAGATGAGTTTTGTTACTTGGGTAGTAAAATAACATGCGATGGTCGCAGTACAGAGGATATAAAATGCAGAATGGCAATGGGCAGAAAAGCATTGTTGAAAAAGAGAAATTTGCTAACATCGAATATTAACTTAAGGGTAAGGAAGTCTTTTCTGAAGGCATTTGTGTGGAGTGTTGCCTTGTACGGGAGTGAAACATGGACGATAAGCAGTGCGGACAGGAAGAGAATAGAGGCTTTTGAAATGTGGTGTTACAGAAGAATGCTGAAGATTAGGTGGGTAGATCGCATAACTAATGAAGAGATACTGAACAGAATTGGTGAGAAAAGGAATTTTTGGCATACCTTGACTAAAAGAAGGGATCGCTTGGTAAGACACATTCTTAGACATCGGGGAATCGTAAATTTAGCATTGGAGGGAAGTGTGTGGGGTAAAAATCGCAGAGGGAGACCAAGAGATGCGTATAGTAAGCAGATTCAATTGGATGTGGGTTGCCGTTCTTATAAGGAGATGAAAAGGCTTGCTCAGGATAGAGTAGGGTGGAGAGCTGCATCAAACCAGTCTCCGGACTGAAGACCATAACAACAACAAGGTAAGTTTGAAAACAGTGTAGGAGCTAGTCTTTTTACTGAAGCATACTAATGCGTCTACCAAAATGTCAAAAACATAATATGAAGGCCATCCTGAATATAGCAAGGTGACCATCCAGGCGTAATGTTTATATATATTTGCCGCTAATTTGATGAACAACGGTATAAGACAGTGTAGGAGTTGGTCATGTCTTTTTATTGAAACACGTTCTGGAAAATGTCAAGAACACCCTGAAGAGACCAAGTAGAAAATCCAGGCGCAATGTTTACCTGAATATGCCGCTGTTTTGCATGAACAATGATATAAAATTTGTTTGAATACACTGTAGGAGTCGTATTTATCCATTAAACAAATGGAAATTCTTTGGAAGGATTGTCCTATTGCGTTTTGTCCACTCGTGCACTCTCAGAGACTCCATTCGTAACTTCTGTAAGCAAACAGTGCAGACGCTCAGAGCGCAACTCACAGTTGACGTTGAGCCTCCAGAGGTCCTCCTGGGCGGCGGCGTTGAGCCGGGGGTTCTCGGCGCGGCAGGTGAGCACGCGCCTGTGGTCGGCGGCAGTCGGCGTCAGCGTCACCGTCGACGTCGTCACGTTGCCGTCCTCTGAAACCTGTGCTAGACACGTCTCCACTTGCTGACTCCGCACCACATTCTAGTACCAATAATTGGTGTCTAAAAAAATGATCAACTGTACACTTTAACAACGAATAATTCTACCACAGCGCCATTCACCATTCCGACACACTTCGAATATTTTGTACTCTTGGTCAAAATATGAGACTTTTATTTCTGGAAACAGCGCTCCTATGATAATTTAATATATGAAAAACAGTCCAGAGCGCAATATTTGTCATTTATTGCCAACCGCATTCAACCCAATGTTGTGCCATATTCAGGGTTTTTTAAGGGGATTTCTAAAAAGTAATTAGTTAAAAGAAGAAATAAATTAAAAAAATAAAAGGGATAAAACTTGCGCTATATAACTGCAGCAGACCTTGCTTCCTCCAGCAGTGATAGCACCTGAGGACTCGCAGCTCCTGCGGCGCTCCGCACTAACTAGGGCATTACCTACGACCGCGGTACCCGACGCCTGACGCTCCGACTAACCTTTCAACATCACTATGTTATGGGTTGCCAGCTCCGTAGGAATCGGGCACCGTAACTGCAAAACATACAGAGATAGCCACAGTGCGATAGGTCGAAGCTCTCGAACAGGGGGCTCCACTAGTCTTGGCGTGGCCTAGAAGAAGCGCCCTAATATAAGGCCAGCACAGACGCACCAGTGGCAGGCCTAACCCTCCGTGCTAATTGGAGGAACCAGTAGACCCTAATATAAGGCCAGCGCAGACGCACCAGCGGCAGGCCTAACCCTCGACCGTAACTTTTCCTGGACCCCCCCCCCCCACCTCCGCACTGTCCGACAGAAAGCCCTCTCCCGCCTTAACCTCCTCAAACTCCTCACCGGCCGGACGTGGGGTCTCAGCCCCCTCCACCATTCTCTACACCTACCACTCCCTCATACGTCCTGTCCTTTGCAGCTTCCATCCCGCCTGGATCTCCGCTCCCAAATCCTACTATAAAACCCTTTAAGTCCTTGAGCGCCACGCCCTCCGCCTCGCCTACCTCATCCGGCTCCCTTCCCCCACGCGGATTCTGTATGAACTGATCCCGTTTCCCCCACCTCCTTGAATACCTCCAGCATATCCGTATTCTCTATACTACCCGTAAAATAGACTCCTGCAACCCTGGGCCTCTGCCACGCCTCTACCGCGTTATACCCACTTCCCTTCATCTCCACACTCTCCATGTCCACTCCCAGGGTAATTTCCGCCGCCTCCCCCTCCCTGATGACGTCCTCCGTTCCGACATATACCCGTCCTACCAGCTCTGATCCCCCCCCCCCCCCCGTAGATAAAGGTCCCCCTCTCTCCACCTCCCCTTCCACTCCCCCGCTTGGCTACCCCTCCCTGCCCTAGAGTCCCTACGGCTCCTCCCTGCCGCCCCCATTTCCTCGCCCTTTATCCTCTCCCCCCGCACTTCCCTCCCCCCCCCCCCTTCTCGGGGTCATGGACCGATAGTTTTAACAGTGCTACGTCAAGTGTTGTGTGTTGTGCTCCAGTGAAGTGTATGTTTTTTAACTGCGTCCACCGCAATTTAGCCAAGTGTCGCACCGTGTGTTTTTAAATAGTGTCTCGTGTACTCACCGTCCTGTTTTATTGTCGTCCTACATTGTTGTTTAGTTCATCGTACCTCATCATTTTTAACTAACTAAATGTGGTTTTAATCATCTGTCTATTGTAATGTACTCCAAACTGTCGCCTTGTCTGTGTCACTGTATCTCCGTTGTTTTATCTCCTATTTTGTATTTTAATTCTCAACTCATATATGTCTTTTATTACTCTCGGCTGAAGAGTGGCCTATAGTGCTGCTGCCAGCCTGCCTGTATACTGGCATAAACCACAATAAAGAGAAAAAAAAAAGCACCATCGCCAGTCTCATCGGCGGTCGTCACGGAGAATCGTGCTCTCCATTACGATAAGAAATGTTTGTCAGTTGTGGCCTTGGTCTTGTGCGGCCACACATTGTGACATGTTACTTGTTTCAGACTGTGCCGATTAGAGGAATAAATTGCTTATTGTTTACATCTGAATCTGGTTGTAACACGTATAACATCATTTCACTAGGGACTGATAACCGTAGTCCTTTAGTCCCTTTAAAACTCAAACCATCCATCATTTCACTCTGTTTCTTTTTACTTCAGTTTTATGTAATTAAAAATGTAGTTCCTGTTTAGAAATGCTCTACTACAAATACCTGAAGATGGCACAACATTGGGTTGAAACCGGTTGGCGATAAATGACTAATATTGCGCTGTAGAATGTATATATATATATATATATATATATATATATATATATATATATATATATATATATATATATATAATGAGACAAGTTTTTTTTATACCCGTACGGCCGTCGAAGAAATGCAAAACTCTCGCAGTACACGCGGTTCATATGTTTATGAGCACATATAGTGAAAGCAGAAGGAGATATAACAATATGCTGTTGTACCTTACTACTTTGCCATCGCACATTTTAAATTTTCTTTAGAAATCTCCCCTTGCTTCACAGTTCTTCAAACCATATAATATTTGTGTTTTGTAACTCTAATAGTACATTTAACAACAACCTCTGAGAATAAAGCTGGCAGAATAGTTCAGCAATATTAAGATATGATTCATCAAGCTTTCTCGGCGGGTATATTGCATATAATCTTCACGGGTTTGCCGCCGGATAACGTAGTGTAAATCCCACAATATTTCTTCGGAGCAACTGTCCGACGTCTTCAGGTGGTTGCACCTCGCTGATGGCCAAGCACAACTGTTATGCTTGGACATCAGCAACCACCTGAAGATGTCGGACAGCTGCTCCGAAGAAATATTATGGGATTTACACTACGTTATCCGGCGGCAAACCCATGAATACTATATGAAATATTAAAACAGATAAGCTAAGAATTATAGTTACAGCCTATAACTACGTCAAGTTTCGTTGGACGTCAGGGATATCGTCAAATCTCTTCGCTTTCATAGCGAGTTTAAGTCACGGTAATAAGGATTGATTTATTTCGAAATCCGCCCCTCACCTGCAAATGGAATCACTAACCCGTCTTTTATGGTTGCAAAGTGAAATTACAAACATCTCTATCTCCATATATAACAAGCGTCATAACGTGGAAAGAGTGCAGTATAGTTGTACATATTGATGTGCGTCCAACTTACATATGAGTACTGTTAAGTTCGGTATGTAACTTTATCATATATAGAGTTGAATTTTTTTTAAATATGCTATTAGTTTTACAACACACAAAATTACCACAGTTTCATAAATTGGCAGTTGAGGGGAGGATTTCGAAACATATTAAAATATTTAAGTATGTGACTGCACAGCTTTTAAGTGGTAACGTTGGGAAGCATAATTTCAACATTGTTTTACCTCCTAGTGTTTCGACGATGTGTACTCAGAAAGATAACAACCGCTTTCCTTCCAAATGGTGTTTATCACTTCAGAGCCCTTACGGGTATATATAAATAAATACGAGCCACATATTTTGACCTATACTTCAACATATTCGAACGGTATCGGAATCTGCTAGTGGCACTTTGGTAGTAAGAAACTCAGCTTAACATTTACATGCACACAATGTGGCAGTGTATTTTCTTCCAGTGTACACACTGCAACTCGGCGGCAATAAATCCATAAATAAAATATATAAATAACTCAGTACCTTCTAATCGTTTCACAGAAGACTGCAGAACAATAATTCGTTTTCGAAAAACGAGGCAACTATAAGAATTGTGGCAGAAACATGCCGTCGAAGCTGAGTAGTCAATCACGTGTGATTTCATCAAAGGACACTCTCTCTCTTTTACATAGTCTCTCTAGTACGTGGTTACTAAAAGCTTCTGTAACGGAAACGGCTGTATTATTGAACGTTTCGCGATAGACTGTATCTACGGTAATGACAGCGCACACAAAGCATGATAAAACAGCATCGACCATCGGTAAAAAGGTATAGTGAACGAATTCCGAATCTGAATGACAGGGAACACTGGACGTTAAGAAAGATAGTGGCGGCTAACATTAATAGAATGGATGCAATGGCGAAACCCTTAATAACGGAAGCCAACGGAAAACTGCGAAAGAAGGGGTGTCACGATCAACAGTTGACTGCAATAATGTGGTACTGTGCGATAAATCATCATTCTTCCTGCATACAGCCGGGTTAATTTACAGAGAGCCCCAAAAGTCTTATATCATCCGGCTTGCCTGTACTCTTCATTCAAAGATGATGGAAGTTGCGTTGTGAACTGGATGGCTATACAGCTTTCTCTGAACAAATAACTTACGTTTCTGACACCTGCACGTTTCCCGTGTCTGGTAGTTTTCAGTGTTTAACCCGGAAACGGGAGTACGTTTATTTGAAGTTGTTTCATCAGAATCATTAGTAGTATCACCGCGCGAAGTATGTACCTTTCCTCCCGTATTAAAATGAGTTAAAACGAATTACTAAATAATAAATGTTGAAAATATTTCGGTGATTATTATAATTTAGGCCATTCAGCTACGCCTCATCACTTAAAACTATAATGAAAAGTCTTTTTATAGAATTTCTTCACCAAGCTAGAGGCACAGATGTCAGAATCTAGAATATATTCAAAATATTTGAAATTATTAATAAGATACACGCACAAAACTGTTACTTGGACGTAATTTATCAATGGAGTCGAAGTTGGTAATCAATAAATCCCTCAAGACTTGTGCATGGATTGTTCCGTCATTTTCTTGTAGAACAATTCCATATACCCGGTGATCAAAAAGTCAGTATAAATTTTAAAACTTAATAAATCACGAAATAATGTAGACAGAAAAGAAGAAATTGACACACACGCTTGGAATGGCATGGGGTTTTATTTTAAAGTTTAACAACTGCTATCCAAAATGAGTATGAGCTTTTTAAAAATTTCAATAATTTTATTAATTTAAATATTTGAAATAAATGGGCCATATTTTTTTTTTTTATTTTATGTTCCACGGTCTCCCCTACTGCTCAATAGTGGGCATCTTCGTGGATTAGATTAGATTAGATTTTAATTCCGTAGATCCATGTTGAGGAGATCCTCGTGGATGTGGAACATGTCAAGAAACAAAATTTACATAATAATATAAATACAGATACATACATTTTAAAGGTATTTTTGAGCTGATAATATAATAATACTAATATAGTATGAATACCGATACATGCATCATTTTGTACAATTTAGAAATTCACTAATGGAGCAGAAGGAGTTGGCCACTGGAATGTCTTTTAGGCTCCTCTTAAACTGATATTTATTTCCAGCCAAAAATTTTTTATACTGGATTGTAAATTATTAATAATGTGTGTTCCTGAGTAGTGGACCTCTTTTTGAACCAAAGGAAGCGCTTTTAAGTCCTTGTGTAGATCACTTTTGTTCCTAATATTGTATGTATGAACTGAGCTGTTTGTTGGGTAAATGGATATATAATTTATGACAAATTTCATTAAGGAATAAATATACTGAGAGGCAGTAGTTAATATACGCAGTTCTTTGAATAGGCTTCTACAGAACATCCGTGAATTTACTCCACTAATAATACATATTACACGCTTTTGGACTCTGAAGACTTTTGACCCAAATTATTATACCATATGACATTATGGAATGAAAGTAAGGAAAGTATGCAAGCTTTTTTATTTTTATGTTTCCTATGTCTGATAACACTGTATTGAAGAAATTTGTTCAGATGTTTCTGCAGTTCTGTGGTGTGCTCCTCCCAACTGAATTTAAATCAAGCTGTAATCCCAGGAATTTACTACTGCCAACCTCTCCTATCTGCTCTTCTTCATACTTAATGCATAAGTTGGCGGGAAATCTCTTACATGTTCTGAACTGCATGTAGTGAGTCTTTTCGAAGTTTAATGACAATGAGTTGGCTTCGAAACATTTATTAATGTTCATGAAAATATCATTAGCAGACCTTTCTGTAACTACGCTTCACGTACTTTTATTGCAATACTTGTATCATCTGCAAGTCTGCTTCTGGTAGTGTAACTGATGAGAGGTCATTGATGTTCACAAGAAAAAGCTACGGCCCTAAGATGGATCCTTGTGGGACACCACATGTAATTTCTTCCCAGTCCCATGATGACTGCTGGCTTAATTCACTAGCCACTTACAGTGACATCCTTTGTTTCCTGTTAGTGAGGTACGACCTGAACCATTTCGCAGCATTTCCCGTGACACCATAGAATTCTAATTTACTTAAGGTGGAGCACAGCAGGTGGCGTTAAATGTGAGCAGCGTGCACAACTCACCTGCTGGGAGACGGAGACGTTGGGCAGCAGGAGCCCGTCCAGCCACCAGGTGATGGTGGCCGGCGGCCGCGAGCCCGCGGCCTGGCAGGAGAAGCTGCAGCGCCGGCCCGCAGACAGCTCCTGGTCCGAGCTCAGCACGCGCGCCTCCAGCGGCGCCACTGCAACACACGCTGATCTCAGTACAAACAGGATGCTGTGAAGGTCGCGAAGGTCTCTTAATCTTACAAGAGAATCGGATTTTATGTAAAGCACTCAACAATCCGAAGATTCAACATTCATAGAATATATGACATCAACTGCGATTGGGCAAAGCTGAAAATGTGTACCCAGCCGGGATTCGAACCCGGGTCTCCTGCTTTCCAGGCAGTTGCGCTGACCCCTACACCACTGGGGTGGGCAAAGATTTGTTAGAATACCACAGTGCTTTACTATGCATGGTCTTGTTTGGAGGTGGTATGCCGTTGTCTTCCTCCGACCTTCGAACTGACTTACCCTGCCAGTTATAGGTTGGACTTACAGTTTAACTTGGGTTCCGAACCACGGTGCTACTCAGTGTTTTTCACATGAGCAATACTGCCAGAGGCGAAAGAAGTGGAAAGTGACAGATAAAAATCCTAGGACCTGGCGGGGATCGAAACCACGACCTTGTAGCCTGGAACTCTACCACTGAGCAACCGAGGCGCACTTATATATATATATATATATATATATATATATATATATATATATATATATATATATATATATATATAGGGTTTTTCACTAAGTGTGTTTCCCACTGCAACTTATAAAATAATAGGTGTCGGGTAATTTTAATGCTGTAGGTCAACACAGGAAATGTTACACTTTCTGCGGAGGTATGAACATAGTTTATTGTATCATTTTCCAAAGAGTTATAGCACAAAGATATAATGTAATAATAGTTTTTTCTATCGTGCAATGGATTCGTTGAAACCAGCTGCGTCCAAATCAATTTAAATTACATTCCTATCACTGTTAGTTTGGGAGCTACAACACGCTGTACATAATATATGGCTGTGTGGTGGGTGATGGATGTTAAGGCGTTGGGAAGTTGATTTACATGAGATGTTCAAATGTGTGTCCATGTTCCTCAATGCATAATGCAATGCGCCCTCGAAAGGATCTGCTGACAAGATGTAATATCGCCAGTTTGACGCAGCGACATGCGTCCTCGACGTGCCGTTTTAGATCATCCGGGGATGTGGGCTCAGTGACATAAACACGATCCTTTAGATATCCCCACAAAAAGAAATCGGGCGACCTTGCTGGACGTCACACCGGCGACGTTACAACTCGGCCGCACCACATTTAGAAGGCGCATTGCATTATGCGCAGCGTTTGTGGTATCTGCAACTGAAACTTTGAATGGTTGTAGCTCTCAAACTAACAGTGATAGGAATGTGGTTTAAATTGATTTGGACGCAACTGGTTTCAACGAATCCAATCCATGATAGAAAAAACTATTGTTCAATTAAAAATTACATCTTTGTGCTGTAACTCTTTGGAAAATGATACAATAAACTATGTTCATAGCTCCGCAGAAAGTGTAACATTTCTTGTGTTGACCTACCGCATTTAAATTTCCCGTCACCTATTATTTTATAAGTTATAGAGGCAAACACAATTAGTGAAACACCCTGGAGACAGAGAGAGAGAGAGAGAGAAAACAATCCTGTTCGGCAAAATATTTACAAAAACGTAAGGGAAGTTGGACTTACCAGGCGAGAAGGCACCAGTTCGTTGTAACACAAATAAAAATAAAAACATACACATACACACACACAAAACTGAGCTTTCGCAACCTAAGGTTCTTCGTCAGAAAGAGCAGGGAAGGAGAGGGAAAAGGAAAGGGTGAGGGTTTTAAGGGTGTGGGTAAGGTGTCATACCAATCCTGGGAAAGACTTACCTTGGGGGAAAAAAGATAGGTAATCATACGTAGACTTCAGTCAACTTACATACATAATTTGGTTAATTAAGATATACAAATAATTCGAAAAATCTGAGTATTGATCTTTTACATTTGCCAGAACTAGATACTGGCAAAGTGCCGAAAAAGTTCTTGTTAAATACTAATAAACGCATGAGCTGCGACTTTTGACCTTTCCTTACAATGACTTGTCAAGACATCAATTTCACTGCACACCCAACACTCAGGAAGTTATTTATTCATAATTTCATTCCCGCACAACGCCAGGGTGAAGAACACCTAAATGCGGTGGCGTCTACAATTAACTGACCGAAGGAAATCGTTAATCGATACCCAAAGAGAAACTGTATATCCAAGATGCATCACTGTGCTCCAATGTAGATGCCGCGAACCAAGAGGTCTGTTTCGTGTTTACCGAAATGAGAAATAAAATGAAACAATTTACCGAGAAGGCATTTTTGAATGCTTTTTTTTTTTCAATTTTGAAAATTGCAATATGTAAAATGTTTCTGGTAATGGGAAAAAAATGTGTCTATCTGGTTTGGAATATACGCTGTGGTTAGCGATATAAAGTATATGGAATATTTACATTTCACGGGTTGCACATACAATATTCAGTCTTCTTTATTTTATGGCATGTATTTTCCTGATAAATATTTCCATTTGTTTTCGGCATTCAATTTAATATTGACAGTCGAAATCATGCAACGTGTTTTCGAGTACTCGGCGAATTATTAATTTCGAAAGAAGTGTATCAAAAAATTTAACTAAATGTTGCTTGAGAACTGAAAAAATTCAGAACTGGATTTGAAATATTGAATGTGGCATTCCGTGAATCTTCTTATGAGTAAGAAAACACTTCAAGCGTGGTAAAAACTTTCAAGAGAGAGTGGAGAAGAAGTCTAATACGACGACCACCCTGAGCCTTCTATCTCATTAGTTACCGACGACAATATGGAAAAAAGAAAGAAAATTGTTCTCTAAAATCACCGTGTCACTATCAGAGATGTTGTTTATTATGTCGGCATATCCTTTGGCACGCACCCAACATTTTTTCTAATCTTTTGGGTGAGAAAGGATTATCATAATTTCTCCGAAACTAGTGCAATTATACCAATAAATTACGTCGGTACGACATCGATGAGAATTACTGAATGAAGGTCCATAATGATCAATGACTTCTAAGGAAGATTGTAAGCGGTGACAAAATATGATATCGAAATCTAGGCCAAAGTTCACCAATTAAACGAATAGATGCCTGAAAATCCAAGAATGAAGAAAAAAGAAAGAAGAGAAGAGTGAATCGAGATGTTTGGTTATATGAAAAGTTAGTTTTCCCAGTTTTCCTCCATAGCATGATTTTTTGCCAAATGCCCATACGGTCAATGACGAACAATACCTTTTAAAGGAGTTAGTGGGAGTAGGGGAAAAGAGATCAGAGTTTAACGTCCCGTCGACATCGTCGGCATTAGAGACGCAGCACACGCTTCGATTGATTATTTTGAAAGGAGCCATTCAGATGTCTGCCTGGAACGGTTTCGGGAGATCATTGAAAAACATAATCAGAAAGTGCAGAGTCGGGTTGTGACCACCGTCCTACCAAATTCGAGTCCAGTGTGTTAACACTGCGCCACCTTGCTCATTACCTTGAATTTTGGCGCGTTTCGTATGAATCAAGCCAAACAGAACTAACAGAATTTTGGCAAAAGCATTTGTCGAAATTGCACCACGACTATGCTTCAGTGTTTGTTAATGATATTTTGGAAAAAAAGAAAAAGAAAAGCAGTGCTCTACGTTTTCTATTTCCGTCTCTGCAGTGGACCAGGAAAGGCCGTAGTTTCGATACTATAGATGAGATAGAAACAGATTGGCTGAAGGAGCTTAACAGCGAAACGAGAAGTGAGTTCCAGAAGTGCTTTAGATATTGGAAAAAGTGCTATCTGAAGTGAAGTACTTTGATAGACTAAATAAATGAAGTTCCTTTAAGAAATAGATATTTTCCAGTTACCTTTTTTTTTGTATTGTACCTCGTTCAAGTGTTTGTGAATTTATGGGCCTTAACTGCTGTGGTTATCGGTCCTTAGGCTTATTAAAAACTATTTAACTCTTTAATGCGTGACTTTTTATGTGAAGCTGTAAAAACTAATACATAGTGAGTATATACTGAGAAAAATATTAAAAAAAAAATCCTTAAAATTAATTTGCTTTTCATAATGTTACTCGTAATGCAACGGTAATATGTGAATGACAAAGATGGTGTACTATAATAACGCACATATTACGAGTAACTCAAAGCAACTGAATCTCGAATTGATTCCGTAGCAATCTGCGACTTATAATTTCTGTGACGGACTTTTTGCAGATGTAACACTATATATACAAGCAGCTACAAATGAATTCGTGGTAAGATGTTGATCAGTTTGAGAAACAATGGAAAAAAATAGGTATGTAGCCGATCAGCTACACTATGCATTAAGGGGTGAAACAACAAACACACCCATCTCGAGGGAGGACTTGAACCTCCGACGGGAAGAAATAGCGCGAGAGCACACTGAGCCACCCTGGCACTTATCTCGTATTTTCGAGGAGTACCCCCTCTTTTCCAAGGAAAATTAAGAGGGAAATAACTGGAAATAATCAGTTTTGATTCAACGTCATATTGAAGCCATTCTAGTTATATCTAACACTGCAAATACTTTGATTTTTCTTTAACGGTTCGCTGTGTAATATATCACTTATCTATACGATACACACAATTGATCGAAAATCAAAAGTGACCTGTATAAATTGGTAAAGCAAATTTCTCTTATTAGAAGCGATATTTTACAAGATGGCACGCAGAATGTGTCACATGTATACGAGTGGTATAAAATGCATGAGTCGCTCTAAATATGCGCTACGTCAATTGCAATAGCACTAGGCGTTAGAAAAACTAATGAGTTAGGTTATGACGCGTTATTTACGAGAACGTTTCTAGAAAACTAGTGTTTACAAAATGGCTGACGAAGGAAGACAAACATCACAGCAGCGATCGTCATTTTTTTTTCTTTTTAGGAGAGGTCCTGGTGCTACTCTTGGGTGGTTTTAACAACAACTAAACACGCTGTGAGCCCCTGCAAGGGAATCATTTATTGGCTCTACGGTCAACTTGTACGTAAGAGATCAATAATAGAAGTGAAGCGACCTCGGCCGAAACCTGTTTCTCCGGCAGCAGATAATGAAGCAGTACAAGATACTCTGCAGATTAGCCCCGACAAGTCGTGCAGATAGGCAACAGTGAAAATAAGCATAGACAGAGGCTACGTGCAAGCGATCCTCAAAAGTGACTTCCGGAGAGGAGGAAAAATCTCTCAACAACGTTTTTTTTTTTTTTTTTTTTTTTTTTTTTTTTCTACCGAGGTGTTTATTTATTAGTACCGTGCAGTTAATGTAGAATTTTCAGATAAGATAAATCTGCAGTTTCTTCATGAATTGCACCTTTATGTTCCAGGAAGTACAGTATTGTACCATATTTTTGATGGAGGACTTACTGGTCCTTCTTGGGTTCAAGAAACGGTGAATGTTACTCGTTATTTTGGCATTCTCCGCAAAAACTTTGTTTTCAGTTTCTTGCTGCTACTTAGTCTTTCAATGCACTGAAGTGAATACTGGCCGGCCGCGGTGGCCAAGCGGTCTGCGCCGCGCCAGTCATAGTCTGCACGGCCGCTACGGTCGGGTGTTCGAATCCCCTCTCGGGCATGGATGTTTGTGTCGTCTTTAATATAAGGCAGTTCATAAGTAGTTTGTAAGTTCAGGGACTGATGACCACGCAGTTAAGTCCCTTAAGCTTAACAAACATTTGAACATCTGAAGTGAATACTGCAAACATTATGTTAGTTATACTAACAGAGCGTTTCGATACATACGTCATTTTGGCGGCGTTGTATCCACGGAATCCATGCAAGACAAAAATAGAAAAATCAAAAGCGCTCAGATCCCGAGCTACTGACAAATCTGTAGCACACTTGTCCCAATTTTCGCATTATGTGTGGAGTTATATTTCAGTGGAACTACACACTAGGAATCCAACCAGCGTTATCCCAGAAAACTGACAAGACTAGATGCTCATGGGAAACATAGATACGCTTGCTGTCTAGGTGGTACAGCAACACGTTGTTTAGAAAGTGCATATTTCGTATTCTTGAAAGAGATTCTGCTTGGCATAGAGACACTATGACTTCTTGTTTTCACACTTGTTCGAGACTTCAAAAAGTTTGGAGTCATACATACTGCAGAGGGAACACAATAGCATTGTAAACGCATATGTCAAATTAAAATAAAGCCTTGATCTGTTTGTACGTTGCACTGTGTTTCACTGTTGACTTGCATTTCAGTTTATTGATGAAGCAGAATTTAGGCACCAATTGCAATTTCTGTTAATCTATCTACAACAAATTCTGAGGAGATTTCTGCATTCTGCACAGAACTCAAAGAGCCACATACAGAGTGCATTTTAATCTCGTACGGTTATTCGACAGATGGCGAAATAGGGTAATATTGTGACTTTTACAAGATAGGGTGAATGACGTTTCTGACCGACTCCTGTTTAGGGTTTTTTGTCATTCTGCTACATTTCTCGAAATATTTAGGAAATCAAATGAGACATCGTATAAAATATACATATGGTAACGAATTTTATTCAGATAGCGGTTCCAGTTGTAATTTGTGATACAGTAGGATATTTAGCTTGAGGTTTACATTATGTTTAATTAGATCGAGTCATCATTGGGCTATCATAACAGTGATGAAGTCATTCTCGTTGCCCTTAAATATGGCGTGTGATCACGTCGGACGGCCAGTACAGTTGCACACGTGTGTCGTGTAGACAAAATGAGCGTATAAATCAGCTCTTGGCGGATATTAGGCCAATCTTCCATGAGTGCAATAGCCAGCTCTGCAACCGTCGTGAGAGGTGCTCGTCTGGTCTGGAAAAAGCACTGACATGCTCAATCAGGTTTAAATCTAGTGAACAAGCTGGCCACTCCATTTGTTCAGTTCCCTTTGTTTCTAGCATATTGCCTGTGGTGTCGCACAAGTCCAAAGTGCGCGCCACGTACTTACGCCGCGCGCCACCATGCACGCACGGCGCGGCGTTCTTCAGACGTCAGCCACGAGCGCCCTCTGCTGCAACTCCGCTCGTGGCCACGACTGCTGCATCGGCCACTTGGGAATCAGATAGGCACCAGTTAAGACTTGGCCATCGGATAGGCACTAGGAATCATCAGTAGGCAGGCCTCTATCTACTTCAACTATGTATCAGCCTTCTGCAGTAATGAACTATGTAAAAGTTAAGCATTAGAACGTTTCTGTGAAATATATACCTCGTTCTAATTTATTCTAGTGTTTCTAGTTTCTGCTGTCCCACTGGCTGGTCACCTCCGTACCTGCACACGCGTGCATCCTACCAGCTGTGTCGGTCTCTCTCTTTACTCGGCCACCGACACCCAGGACAACCGGCGGAAACGAGACACAAAATTGCCCTCCAGTGCAGCTCTGTGAAAACGAGCTTTATCGTCCACCAGAAGCAACCCATCTCCTATGGCAAGCATAGGGTACAACAAAGGTCGAAGCATCTCATCTCTATACTTCTGAGCAGTCAAAGCGCCATTGTGATGGACATAGTAAGTCGCCTTAGTCCGCTCGGCCACTCCACCGTGGCGTTGTTATCTCCACGTTATCTTGCCACCTGCAACTGGTTCCGCTATTATTAATACCAAATAATTTGTTTTCAAACAGTTAACTCCACCTACATGTTACACATGTAAAATTCTAAGTGTTTGAAGCACCTGAAGATGGGCACAAGTCCGAAACCGATTCAAAGTCTAAATTTATTTATGGTGTCATGCCATTTACTGTATGAAACTGTATATACTGGCTTTTATCAAAGTTTAATGAGAGTCCATTTGTAGAGAACCACTTAATAACTTACTGGAAGATATCATTTACAATGTCATCGGTGAATTCCTGTTTGTCACGAGTGATAGCTATACTTGTATCATCAGCAAAAAGTACTAGCTTAGCATCTTCGTGAATGTTGAATGGCAAGTCAATGATGTATATTAAGAACAGCAAAGGACCCAAGACCGAACCTTGTGGGACCCCATTTTTGATAACTCCCAAGTTAGAGAAATTAATTGATTCATCTACATCATGTGAACTGCTTATTTCAACTTTCTCCACTCTTCTAAATAAATAATACGATCCTTAACGTGATTGGTAGCGAATTTTATCGTCAACTTACGCATTTGCATTTTTTTTGTGTAATTTTGAGACATGTTTTTTAACCACTGTAGCCTCTTTGGAAAATAATGGTTGTTTGCAAATTTTGCGGAGCTTCCCACAGTTAAATTAAGAGATAATGGAAAAAAATTCTCCTTCGCTCTCTGTATTTCTGGAGCCCATCTTGTATCGGAATAGGTCTCTCAGTCAGACAACATAAAAATCACTCAGAATCTATGACCACTTTATTAAGCTTCAAAAGAAGCGTCAGAAAGAACCTTTGGACAGCCGTGATAAATTCATGCACCGTTCACTCTGAAATTGTTTTGTTTCGACCGAGGCCGGTTTGCTTATTTGCCTTTGCAGCCCCGGAGCCTTTGGTCTGCGCGCCAGTATGGCTACGCTGCTGTTTGTTGTCAGATGCACGTGCCGAGGTCCAGCACAGCTCCGCCGGGCAAGGCTGCACTAGGCGCACCTTTTGTATACCGAGAACAAAGGGCTGCGGCCAGCGCAATTGGTTTTCAACTGTAAATGTCAATATTGAAGCACGTAGTGCGATGCTGACAAGTCTCCCGCATCCTATAAGATGCCTCATTTCTATTATCTGCCCAGTAATCTTCCTGTATCTAAGTTATTTTATGAAGAAGTAGCTGCTAATTCCGGTATTGCCCGTATTCCACTCTTACATTTGAACGCAAAAAAAAAAAAAAAAAAAAAAGGAACAAAATTTCATCTTCTTGTATTTATGAAACAGGTAAGAAATTATCAAACAGTAAAATAAATGAATATGCATATTGTACAAATTTATCAGTGCAGTATCAACAGAAAGACAAACAATATTAAATACGGATGATGTATAACATTAATTTAATCCAAACCTTGACTAAATATGTAGCCCATGTAATTCTACCCTTTCGCTTTCATACAGCTCAAAACTTATTACCTTACATACCATTGACTATATGTTCTACAATAATATAATTTTCCTGATTTGTAGAGTGCAATATTAGCGAACTATCTGTGATGAGTAAGTCTCGTAAATCACGCTTCAAGGGATGGGACAGTTTTGTAACTCATTGTTTAAGAAGTCGTATCTCCTAAACTGTGTGTCGTGAGTAGTTTTTAACCCATAAGCGATTGTTGTCAGATAGTACGCAATATGTTTACCACGTTTAGTTGAAATGAGTTAATTATTGTAGGAGGAGATGTTAAAAAAATAACATATGATGCAGCAATTATTCGCAAATTTCATTTTTTTGAACGTCATATCTCCTGAAATATGTGTCGTACTATGTTGTAAATTTTAAATCGGAGCAAAATAAAATTAAATATGTTATTCCGACCTCGGATTCGAGTTTCCAGTAAAATTACAAACTCTCCGATACCAATAACAGACCGGACGGGATCTTAATTAAAAAGTAGCAAGATTAAATTAATTAATTTGGGACGGTTTATTGTCACCAACCAGGAAGCATCACAGAATGACTGCTTATTTAGAGGACAATCGAATGGGACGGAGTAATTTCTACATTCCCCGTTTGGTTAATCTAGAAATTCCTCAAATTGGAGTATTTCCTGCAGCCGTTAAATTTAAAAGCAACTGGAAGCGACGCTGTGGCGGAGACATACCAGCTTTGTCCCGCGCTCCAAACAAATGTCCCAACCTAAGTGTCCGAGACACAGTGCCGCCCGCAAGGGCTAAGCTTCCCCAACGGTTTCTCTCCCCTACCTGTAAGGTTGGCTACAGGGACTACTTTAGAACAGCGGAAGCACACTGCGGTTCTGTGCCCGGCGAACAGACACGCACCGCCATTCGGTTGCAGAGCTTCGAATTATCCTCCTCGCGGACAGCCTAGGGTGGAAGTTACCGCCATATTACGAAAGTGTGACTTAGAGGACCGCCCGAGTCTGTTACAATGATGGGCGAATGAAAGCATCCGGTATATTTACCATTCAATTGATAGTGAGGTAAGTGGTAGTGTAAGTGGTAAAGAACCTATGATATATAATAACAAAATAGAAATCAAGCATTTTAGATTATTTATATCACAGTCCACGTTGTTAAATCGCTTTTCTTGTCAGTGTTTGCTTCCTACTAAATAACGCGAAAATATAGGTTTGCGATGAGAAACTTTAGTTCCTCTTACTTTGGTATCCAAAACGTTTTCCTAAATTTCCTGCTTCAAGGGGTTTGTCTGTTATTCGTTAAGTTACCAATTAACGTACGCCTTTTTCTCTATATTTTTCCGATGCTTTTGTTTTGTTTTTGATTGCAAGGCTAGTTTTCGAAAGAAACATGTTAGTGAAAAGTTAATTATGAATGCATTTAGTCAAATTGTGAGGTAGCTATGCCTGTTAAAATGCATACACTTACGTTATGTAGATTTGGCAGCTTCATTGCTCTACAAGTTGGGCGAGATATACTTACTAAACACATACATTATCTCGTTTTATGTGATGTTATCTTGCTCCGCCGTCTTGTTTTGTGTGTTCTGGGTGGTAGTTTCGAATTTTGGAGTGATTTTGGGTATCCAGGGGTTGTGCTTGTGTTAGGGTTTTATTTTTTTTTATTTTTTTTAATCGTGTCTTTTAGAACAGTGCTGTGTATTCACTAAGGACTACTCTTCCTTCCACTGTGGAATTTTGTATATGATTCTTTTCTTGTATTATACCTATCGAATGCCGTTTATGAATTAAAAAATGTCTACCTTGGTGTTCATTACTGTTGCTCTACGTTTCGTTTGCATGAGATGATTTGCAAATTCAGAAAGACTGAAAAGTGCCCTTCTGTTTACTCTTATTTGTTGTTGGTAATCCCGCTTGTCTTCCAATGTAAAACCTTCACAATGATTTAAACACCACTCATACATAAAATCCGCCATAGAAGCAGAGAAAAGGAAGAAGATAAATTTCCTAGATATCCGAACACACAGACACAACAACCAACATCAATTTCCTATATTACAAAAACCCATAAACATTTACACAACATACATCAAAATGAACTCATTCAGTTACGCAGGAATCAGGCGTTAGACACGCTACAGAGGAAGAATAAATTTCCCCTCAATGAGAATAGCTACAAAAAGTAACAACAAATAGTAATAGAAGTACGCGATGAAAATGGAAACAAAACAAACATACAGCAAAACCAAGCCAAATCTTTGTAACAACAATGAAACGCAAGCAAAACACAGCAACATAGAGATCAACACCAACAAATAACCCCGCAGGACAATCACATAAACACACACAACTCATCTGTAAGAGTAGCATCCAAGTAACAAACAAAAGGAACAAATATAAACGAATGATCTGCCCACAGAATTTTAAATACTTTGAGAAAATCAATATTGAAAATCGCCTGCAGGATAAACTCTATACAATAGGAACTTATGACAACAAACGTTAACACAGGAAAACGCTTTTAGAATCTGTCAGCTCTTGTACCAAGACTAAAACTGAATCTATACACAAGATACAGAAGGGTACTAGGTAATCCACCGATAATTCCATATTTACAGATCATCTTGTGGATAAGAAACAGATCAACAGACAGAAATACGGAGCTAGAAATTCTTACATGCAACAGAAACTAATAAAAGCAGAGAATTACCTTAAAAATGCCTCATTGAAAAGGAAAATAGTTATGAATAAATACACAGAACTCTGCATTGATGCTATATTCTTCACCATAAAGGATACATGAAAAGATAAAGACACATAATAGACACACACACACACACACACACACACACACAATCACACACACACTCAAACAAATGAAGGCACGTATCCCATATCTCAATGTCACTGCAAATCTCGAAATTCCCATACTGAACACAATGATGGTGGAACAAGTATACATGTCATAAACCATGAAATATTTTGTGTTTGTAAGGACAGCCGACCCAAATTTCAGAAGCACGTAGAAATCTACAAGAAGTAAGAACGCAATATTTTATTTAAGTGCCAAATTCCAACCACTTCACTGTTACATAGAGAACGACAATCACAGTATAAAGTAGCAACTGCTTTTTCGTAAAACATAGTTCCTAAAAGCAGTGCTACATCGAAACTGTAAGGAAATGACAAAAAAAAAAAAAAATGCATATTTGGTCTCAAATATGGCCAATTACACAACATTGAAAATTGCTTATTAATTGGCTAATTGGTATAATAATTACAGCTCCACCGTAAAATTTCAGGTAACACATGGATAACATGTAATACATAGATAGATATTTCGTTCCGTTAAAATGTTCTATCGATATCTTATAAACTGTAAGTACTATAACCTCAAAACTCCGATGTATCATGACAAAAATATATTTATAGAACTTAACGCATAAAAACGACCATATGAAGATACAAAAACTTACCGAAAAATTGTCTTGGTGCTAAAATAAGAAGAATTGTTTTTGCTCAAGTCACAATCATATCTCCTTATTTTATGTTATATTAAGTTCCTGATCGTTCCTTTTAAATACTATCCAAATTGCAAGTCATTTAATCATTATCGTAGATTTAACGTTTCCAGTTGCCTGTCAGAAGAACTTGCGGTCAATTTTTCCTTACTTTTATGTTCTCGAATGAAACTGGAACTGATTCAAGGCTTGTACTTCCAGTATTTCCTGTCTCTTTTTCCATGCGAATTATACTTAAAACATGTTTCTTAGTGATTCCTTAATTTTTCCTGGCCGTCGTCGATTTTGGTACCTGCCAGCATACCCGTAAGTTTTTCGATGTTTCTTCGTGCTTGACATCTTATGGGAAATGAACTGCTCTGGTATTTTCTATTCAGGGTATTTGAGGAGCAAAAGTAAAACTTCAGCAGGTGGTAACATACTCAGATTTCATTAACATGCAGTATTACACATTTCCAATTTTAATTCTGTACAGAGATACATCCTATTTCAGTCCATTTCCATTTCCATTGTTCTTACAGCGGTGTCTATGGGTTTCTGTGGGCGTTTATTTATTTATTTATGTATTTATTTCAAATTTCAGCAGTGCAGTGTTGATGTTTGTGAAATCATGACTTAGTCAAAAGATATCATTGTTAATTTTTGGCGACCTATTGTAATGTAGCGTGTGTACATGCCGTACATATTTAAACATGTAGAGTATGCCGATATGGTGTTTCTGTACTCGTTTTACAGTGGAAACGCTGCCGCTACGTGTAGAAAACACGGCATACGATTTCCTCACCGCATATTACTAGATACAGAAGCATTTACTTTTGTGTTCAACTCACTGCGTGACACTGGTATAATGCAAAGCAGTCATATTACATCTGAACGTGTAAACTAACAGGCTGTGGATAAGTAGAAGGTGTTATTCAACAGGTACAATAGAGTACTTCAACGAACACTCATTAAAATTATGTACTTATCGCTCTTCGAATGCAAGAATATGACGGCTCGTATGTATGCACAGACTTCAAAAGAAACATTTACAACTAATTAAATACCTTCGAGCAGGTGATGAAGATAGAATAGTGCATTTTTGTCGTTGGCTAGCTGAAAATTGCCAAGTAATCAAATTTTTAATCTACTCATGAAGCCATCATTGTACATTATGACACAATCATTGACACTCGCTATTCACATCAATGTTACGAAGAAAACCCACATGCCCTTCCAAACATTGGTAAGAATGCTTCCTTTTAAATGTGTTTAATACAGAATTAGTTGATTAGGCCTTTTGTATTATCGTGTCGCCTTACAAGACCCAGTTATCTATACTTCTTGAATATTAGCCGCTAGTATTATTTGGAAAAGTTACCTTTGGCTACAAGGATGCATATGTTCTTCCAGAATGACGAGGGTCCTGAAGATTCTAGTTGTCAAATGAATCATCGTTTAAACAAAGCATTTCCTGAATGAGGTTCGGTAGATATGGGCACGTTTCTTGTACTCGTACACCAAGGTCCCCGGATCTTAGCGTTTCGACTTTTGCATTTGTGGTTGAAAGGCGAAGTCTACAAAGAAAAAAGGAAACACTAGAGCCTATTTGATCGGATTGTGAATAGTGCATCCTTTACAAATAAACGCAAGACGACCTCCGAAGAGCTACACCAGGTATTATGAAGGGATGTGGAAACTGCATTGAAGTTGATGGAGTTTTTGAAAATAAACATTGAACCTCCTCATTTGCCACTGCTTTAAGTTGGTTTGAGGTACATAAAAAGCTGTATCTCCCTGCGCAATAAAAATTTGACAGACGTCATATGGAATTTTTTATTGGAATCTGTGTCTATAGCCTTCTTCCAAATATTTCCTGTTCCTTGTGAAACTCACTGTATGTTAATGTTATTTAGCTATTTGGAATGGTGAAGATATCCACTTTTACTCCGTCCACTAAATGTCAAACGTAAATAATACTTACATCACCAGCTCTTTAACATGTTGCTACTCAAAATAGCTAGTCTTCGATCGAGATACCAACAACCACAGTCAGACTTAGAGGAAAATGAGTAAATAAAAGTTCTTATAATCGTTACTCCTGATGTACTGTGTCTCACATGCGAATTTTACTTCCTGAGCCATCCATGTTATTCCAAATCGGGCACTTCATCGCACATAGATTTTACAAATCGCCCTCCCAAGAAGACCACATGGGTACCGGGTTTTATATATATATATATATGGCACGTGAAGTTGGGAACTTAAATAACAATCAGCAAAAGTAATTCGACGCAACTCTAAAAATTCCCGAGAGAATCGACTTTAAAGTTTTGCAAGTAATTGAAAATACCAATAATTAATACAGTTGGAGCAGGTTCAGCTATGGTGGTAGCGCTCTGGCCTTAACATTGATAGGCTCGGTGGTTCGAATCCCGACTTGACTGGTTGTTATCCGCTTCGTTCAAATACTTGCTCACTTTTAATATCTAATGGTAATATTTACGAAAAATGAACGTATTTTTATTTATTCGTAATTTTCTATATTTTATAAAAGGTTGTCAAAAATGATGATTTAAATTTTAAGAAGAAAACACAAAAAAAAACATTGCAAATTCCATATTTGTGGCTATTCTGAAATATAAATAAATCCTTCATTTGGATGTGGTGTCACACATGCCAAGGTGATAAGCATTGTAAAAACATGGAAAACATTAATTTTCATGGCGTCGAGCACGTAACACAAATACTGCATTTTTACAGTCGCCATTTATCTTTGATATGTCAATTGGACAGGAAACTTTATTTACGCTCATGAATATGTCTCTTGTACTACACAGTTTAGAAGTGAACCACGAATACCTGATCATTTCACTGAAGATTGAAGAGCAGAGCTGAAATGTTTGTTAAACTTATGTGACTTAACTGCGGGATCATCAGTCACTCAACGTACAAACTACTTATTAACTACTTCGAAAAACTTAAGGGTATGCTGCCAGGTACCAAAATCGACGACGGCCGACATTTCGGCAGGAGACCACCCTGCCATTTTCAAGGCGAAACTGCAGTAAGAAAGCAATGTGCAATGATCTTTAAAACCTCGGTTTTCAAAAATGTTTGTAATTCTATCGGACCAAACTGCGTGGTCATCAGTATGTAGCTTACAAACTACTTAAACCTACGTAAACTAATCTAAGGATAAACACACATACCCATGCCCCAGGGAGGACTCGAACCTCCACGGCGAGCAACTGCGCGCTCCGCAGCGAGACGCTTTAGACCGCCCGGCTACTCAACCGCGGCCCTCGGTTCTCAATGAGTAAACAGGAAAGACAACACACACCGAGCAAGCAAACAGTGCTGAAACGACCAAAGATGAAACCGGTCAGAATATCGATAATAAACATCAGTTCTCGACAGATGAGGTCGGATTAGTTTTCTCCCTCTCTTTTTTGACAAGTGAGAGAATAGGATCCCAAGTGGAATTTAAGCAGAAATCTCCAACCCTATTCATAAGATTGTCACATAGTCTTATTTCTATCGCTTTCTTGATAACACAGGCCCAATAGCTATCAGTGCATGCCAGAATTTCCGTTTTGTCATATTCCATAGGGTGACCTGTGTCAAGACAGTGTTCGGCCACAGCAGATTTGTTAACTAACTTACACTAAAGACAGCACTAACATCCATGCCAGAGAGAGGATTCGAACCGCCTATGCGGGAGGCCGCGCGATCGGCAACGCGGCGCTCCAGACCGCTCGGTTATTCCCGCGCGACAGAGCGGAGCGGGTGATGAATATAATTGAAATTTGTTGCAATCGTATCTAATTTTACGTCTCTTCCGATAAGCACAGTTATTCTGACGCTTAATGAAATTGTTTACTTGACGGTAGTCATACACGTCACAAGGTTGCACCAAAGGGTTGATTTTAGCGGAATTACTTGCACGGTGGAGGTAGGCAGACGCCTGTCGTTTCGATAATCTTCATTCCACAACACGGGATCAGTTTCTTCTCTCCAAGAATCAATCAGTAAAAGTGTTACAAAACAAAAATATCATGAACGGTAGGATTCGAACCACCGACCCTACGGTTGTAAGGCGATAACGCTGCCACCTCACGTACACAAACGGATGCTGGTACTTACATGTACTTGCAAAACTACAAAGTCGACTTTTTTGAGAATGTATGAGGGTTGCGTCAAAGAGATTTGGCTGATTCTTATTTAAGTTGTGAACTTCACGTACCATAAATATAAAATTAAAATGCGCTAACCATGTGGTCTCCTTGTCAGACAAGCTTCTGAGACTACATCTACATCTACATACATACTCCGCAATTCACCGTAAGGTGCATGGCGGAGGGTACACTGTACCACTACTAGGCATTTCCTTTCCTATTCCTCTCCCAAATTGAACGACGAAAGAAAGAATGCCTATATGCCTTCGTACGAGCCCTAATTTCTCTTATCTTTGTGATCTTTACGCGAAATGTAAGTAGGCGGCAGCAAGATCGTACTACACTCAGCTTCAAACTCCGGCCCACTAAATTTACTTAACAGAAATTCACGAAAAGAACGTCGTCTTTCTTCCAGCGATCCCCAATTGAGTTGCCGGAGCATTTCCGTGACACTCGCGCATTGGTCGAACCTACCGGTAACAAATCTAGCTGCTCGCCTCTGAACCGCCTCTATGTTCCTTCAAACCGATCTGCTGCGGGTCCCAAATACTTGAGCAATATTCGAGACGTGGTCGTACAAGCGTTTTATACGCGGTCTCCTTTACAGGTGAAGTACATCTTCCCAAAATTCTCCCAGTAAACCGAAGTCGGCTGTCTGCCTTACTCACAACTGTCCTTACATGCTCGATCCATTTCATATCACTCTGCAATGTTACGCCTAGATATTTGAACGACGCGACAACATCAAGAAGCTGACTACTAATGCTGTATTCGAACATTATGGGGTTGTTTTTTCTACTCATGCGCATCACCTTACATTTTCTACATTGAGAGCTAGCTGCCATTCTCCGCACCAACTAGAAATTTTGTCTAAGTCAACCTGTATGCTATTACAGTCAGTTACAATCGACACCCTACCATACACCACAGCATCATCAGCAAACAGCCGCAAATTACAACTTACTCTGTCCATCAGATCATTTATATAGATAGAAAATAATAGCGGTCCTATCACATTCCCCTGGGGCACGCCTGACGATACACTCGTCTCTGATGAACACTCGCCGTCGAGAACAACGTACTGCGTTCTATTACTTAGGAAGTCTTCCAGCCAGTCACAAATCTGTGAACCTATTCCATAAGCTCGTATCTTCGTTAGCAGTCTGCAGTGTGGCACCGCGTCGAACGCCTTTTTGAAGTCGAGAAAAACACAATCCGCCTGTTGCCCTTCGTCCATGGCTCGCAAGATGTCATGTGAGAAAAGGGCAAGCTGAGTTTCACATGAACGATGTTTCCTAAACCCGTGCTGATTCATGGAAAGAAACTTTTCCGTTTCAAGGAAATTTACTATATTCGAACTGAGAATATGCACCAAAATTCTACATGAAACCGATGTCAACGATATTGGCCTGTAATTGTGTGGGTCAGTTCTCTTTCCTTTCTTATACACGGGAGTCACCTGCGCTTTTTTCCAATCACTAGGAACTTTGCGCTGAATTAAAGATTCGCTATAAATGCAAGCTAAGTAGGGGGCCAATGCCGCAGAATAGTGTTTGTAAAACCGAACTGGTATTCCATCCGGACCAGCAGACTTTTTCGTATTTAGCTCTCTCAGCTGCTTCTCTACACCGGAAATACCTATTGCTATGACCCCCATTTCGGAATTAGTACGTTGATCAAATGATGGTATATTTGTGCGGTCCTCCTGCGTGAAAGATTTCTTAAAGGTTAAATTTAGAACTTCAGCTTTCCGCTTGCTTTCTTCTATTACTGCCCCGGAATGATCAACTAGTGACTGGACAGTGGGCTTTGACCCGCTTATCGATTTTACATAGGACCAGAATTTTTTCGGGTTCTCAGAAAGATCTTTTGCTAAGGTATGGCTGTGATAATTATTGTATGCTTCACGCATCGATCTTTTTATAGACGCACGAATCCCTACTAACTTTTGCCTGTCATCATTTGCGTGATCTTTTTTGAATCGAGAGTGCAACAGCCTTTGCTTTCTCAGCAGCTTTCTAACATTATTATTATACCACGGTGGATCTTTTCCATCCTTAATCGTCTTTACTGGCACATATTTCTCTAACCCTTTACCAACAATGCACTTAAATTTAGTCCACAATTCCTCGACATCCATAGTCCCAGAATTAATCGATGCCCATTCATTTTCTAAGTGCGATCGTAACATTTGCTTATCCGCACTTCCCAACAAAAACACGCTCCTAGCCTTCTTGATTGGTTTATAAAATTTGGTCACCATCGACGCTATGACGATATCATGATCACTAATTCCTGTCTCTACACAGACATCGTTAATAAGGTCAGAATATTTCCTTTGCGCGTGGGTTGCCGGTTTAACTGCTCAAGACAGTTTTCGGAGAATGTGTTCAAAAGTAGCTCGCAAGACTGCTTGTCTGTACCGCCTGAAATGTAACTAGCGAGGTCCCAATCTATACTCTTAAGGTTGAAGTCACCTCCGACTAATATTACGTGGCCCGGATACCTATGCACTACCGGTGTAGACTTTCCTTGAATGATTCTAAAACTGCTACAGCAGCACTGGGGGGCCGGTAAAAAAACCCAACTATTAACTTTACTTCTTTCAGACCTGTTATACGTGCCCAGATAACTTCACAGTTACTTTCAAGCTCGATCTCAGTAGAAACAATATCTTTGTCCACAGCGATGAACACTCCTCCTCCAGTTGTATCAGATCTATCTTTCCGATATACATTCCACGCTTCGCTAAATATTTCTGAACTTGCCACATCATCATTTAGCCAGCTTTCGGTGCCTAAAACTATCTGAGCGCAATAACTTTCATGCAGCGCTGCAAATTCGGGAACTTTGTTTCTAATACTCTGTAAGTTCGCGGCTAATATTTTTATGTTCGAATTTTTGTTCCGAACGTGGCCTGAATTCGCTGTTTGAATGCTGACAGGCGAGTGCTCATCAGAGTTAGCGCCTAGCCTAAAAAACCCCCATGTGCACTCCATAAGTACTCTGCTACCCGAGTAGCCGCTTCCTTAGTGTAGTGCACCCCTGATCTATCTAGGGGCACCCTACAATTCCCCACCCGATAACGCAGATCCAGAAATCTGCAGCCATGACTGTCACAGAGTCGGTGAAGCCTCTGGTTCAGACCCTCCACTCGGCTCCAAACCAAAGGATCCCGATCAACCCTGGGAACAATGCTGCAAATCGACAGCTCTGCTTGCATCCCGCGTGCGAAGGCAGCAGCCTTCACCAATTCCGCAAATGTTCAAATGTTTGTCAAGCTTATGGGACTTAACCACGGGGTCATCAGTCCCTAAACTTACAAACTGCTTATCAACTACTTACGAACTAGGACGGCACAAATATCCATGCCCGAGGGGGGATTCGAACCCCCGACCGCAGTGGCCGTGCTGACCGTGACTGGAGCGCCTCAGTCACCTCGGCCACCGCGGCCGGCACCAATTCCGCCAGCCGCTCGTAGGACCTGAGGATGTCCTCAGAACCCAAGCGACAAGCGTCATTGGTGCCGACCTGAGCCACGACTAGCAGTCGACTGCACCCCGCACCATCGATAGGCGCCGGCAAGGCCGCCTCCACATCTTGGATGAGGCCCCCCGGCAGACACACCGAGTGCACTTTGGAATTCCTTCCAGATCTGGACGCTATCTGCCTAAGGGGCTCCATCACGCGCCTAACATTGGAGCTCCCAATAACTAATAATCCCCTCCCCCCGTGCACCAGCTCGGACCCCGCTGAAGGAGTGGCCACACCTCCACTCACAGGACGAACGGGCGCGGACGGACGTCCAGCCTCCACATTGGCATTCTGCCTCGAGCGACGCGAACGCCGTACAACCCGCCACTCCCCTTGCGGAGAAGGCGACTCGACGACGTCCGGTACACCTGAAGGTGCCTCGGTAGCAGGGACAGAGAGCGAAGCGTGAGACACCTGAGGTGTCCCACTCGACGCACCAGACTCCCCACCATCGCAGCACCCCGAGACAGCAGCCTGAAGACGGCTGACCGTAGCCAACAGCACGCTCAGCTGTTCGCGAACCGCGGCCAACTCCTCCTGCGTCCGCACACAGCAGGCACACATCCTATCCATCCTATCGATACAATTAACTGCAATTAACAACTTTAAAGAAGCCTAGTACTCTAATGAAGGCGGCTGGTTGTTGACTTAACTGTGGTCAGTGGTAACTACACTGTCAAATCAACAAAACTGAGTCCGGCAGCTTGGCGTTGTTAAAGCTGCGGCACTGGTGGCAGCTGGCACTGGACTGACTGATAACGAGCTTTAGTAACGGTCTCTGACTTGTTTTGAAATACACCGGTCAAAGACGAAGACTAAACACAACGGTATTTATCAAATACGATAGAATAAACTATTAAAACAGTAGTACAAACGAAACCTGCAAGTACGCGGGAATAAACCTCTTAAAACAGAAGTACTAACGAAAATGAACTAGACTGGCAAATTAAATTTGACAAAAATTAAATTCAGATACTTAGCGCTGTTGAAGCTCCGGCACTGGTGACAGCTGGCACTGGAATGACTGATAACGAGCTTTAGTAAGGTATGGAGTAAGTGATTATTAGTGAGTATTAGATTAATACTTGTTCCATAGATCATATATACGACATTTCGTAATGATGTGAAACGTGTCAGTTTAGCAAATGTTGTCTACACTTGACAGTTAATATTTTAAGGATTTTTATTATATATTTTGTTGTTTTTTATTATTTTATTTTTTCATTTTTTTATTTATTTTTATTTTTTTAAAGTTTTATCTATAAATTCATCTACATTGTAGAAGGTGTTGCTATTCAGAAATTCCGTAAATTTTTTTTAAATAGTAGTTGGCTATCTGTCAAACTTTTGATGCTACTTGGTAAGTGACCAAAGACTTTTGTGGCAGCATAATTCACCCCTTTCTGAGCCAAAGTTAACTTTAACCTTGAACAGTGAATATCGTCCTTTCTCGTAATGTTGTAGCTATTCACACTGCTTTTACTTTTGAATAGGGTCGGATTGCTAATAACAAATTTCATGAGTGAATATATATATTGTGAAGCTACAGTGAAGGTCCCTAGATCCCTAAATAAATGTCTGCAGAATGCTCTTGGGTGGGCTCTAGAAATTACTCTGATTACACGCTTCTGTGCAATGAATACATTTTTACTCAATGTCGAATTGCCCCAGAATATGATTCCATATGAAAGCAGTGAATAATAACAGGCGTAGTAAGCTAATTTACTGAGATGTATATCACCAAATTTTGCAATGACTCTGATAGCATAAGTAGCTGAACTCAAACGTTTCAAGAGATCTTCATTATGTTTCTTCCAATTCAGTCTCTCGTCAATGCAAATACCTAAAAATTTTGAATATTCTACCTTGGCTACAGATTTATGTTCAAAGTCTAAATTTATTAATGGTGACATGCCATTTACTGTATGAAACTGTATATACTAGGTTTTATCAAAGTCCTTTTGTAGAGAATCATTTAATAACTTTCCAGAAGATATCACTTACAATTTCATCGGTTAATCCCGTTTTGTCAGGAGTGATAGCTATACTTGTATCATCAGCAAAAAGTACTAGCTTAGCATCTTCGTGAATGTAGAATGGCAAGTCAATAATGTATATTAAGAACAGCAAAGGACCCAAGACCGAACCTTGTGGAACCCCATTTTTGATAACTCCCCAGTTAGAGAAATTAATTGTTTCATCTACATCATGTGAACTGCTTATTTCAACTTTATGCACTCTTCCAGTTAAGTATGATTTGAAACATTTGTGCACTATTCCACTCATACCAAGGATTAATTGCTTATGATGTATAAGCAGTACAACACTTTATGTCTTTACATATTCATTTTGCCCTATACTGAGGGAACTTTCTTTTATACCCTTGAATAATTCTGAAACTTTCGTCTGTCAACTACTGATATCTTTATTAAGGAATGCTTTACAGATAGAATTTTTTCATATGAAATCTTTATTTCAAAACAATTATAACGTCGTCGTATAGGGCCACGAGCTCTTCAAGCTTTTTGCGAAATATGACACTTCGAATGTTGGAGAGCGTCCAAGGGTAATAAATAGAATATATGTCCCGGTGGCTAGAGAGGGCACGTTAGCTGCAGAAGCGCCGCTACTGAAATACGACGCAATAAATTAAGCACACCGGAATTACCAGAGCTACAGTTTTACTGAGAAGACGTTACTGTCCTTTCTTTTCTGGGACGTGACAGCGAGAAATTTGTTCACGCACACTGCAAGTGACGGGAAGCTACTTAACGCCTAGACAGTGTTACTCGCCACTGTTATCTTACCCAATTAGACGCCTGCTAGCTAAATACCAGTCACAACTTCTTACTTTTAATACACGTATTTCACGTTACCTTGTCCTAACAGTTAATTAACTAAGTGAGCTGTGACATCTTCACAAATCACTGCCGTGAGAAACACGTTATAAAACGGGATCCACTTACTTTCTTTTTTTATGCATCTTTTATGATCTGAAATTAAAGCTGGATGAACACAGTACTTCCATTCAGTAGGCTGCTGCAAAATTTGTTAGCATTTTCAGAACAATTATTATGATACTTGTTAAAAATCTCCACTAATGAGCAGGAAAACAACAAACGTAATCATCCAAGAATAACGTTTCATATGTACAAAACGTCCATCATCGTTAGGAATGAAACTTATATCCTTACATTGCTTTGCATTAAGTTTTCATATTTCAGTAATCAAAAATGCTGAAATGTTTGTAGAGCTTATGGGACTTGACTACGGGGGTCATCAGTCCCTTGACTTACAAACTACTATGAACTTGCTAGTACTAAGGACGGCACAAACATCCATGCCCGAGGGGGGATTCGAACCCCCGATCGTAGTGGCAGTGAAGAACGTGACTGGCGCGCCGCAGACCGCTCGGCCACTGCGGCTGGATTTCATTAATCTTTTGGAGATTGGTATGTGAGATGTAGAGATGTATGTAAGAGAGCAAAGAGAGTACAATGTATTGAACTACAGTTATGAACTAACTTAAAACACTGCAGTAATCTCCCATTTATCCGAATCACGTCTATCTGGAATCCACTGTATCTGAAATCCACCGTATCCCAACTTAAGTTTCATTTCTTCGAGTTTTTCACTTGGGCGCCGTCTAACGCATTGTGCAGCTCCGCTTTTGTGGGTTAGACCGACACTTCACAATTTTCAACTTGTCTACGTCTCGAGTCACGCATTCGCCTGTGTTATTCGCTAGACTACTGCTATTCAATGCACTGCCGCGTCTCAAAAATCTGAGTGTCGTCAGTTCGTGCGTGTGATGGTTGACGTTACAGAGGTTTGATGGTTCGTATAGCGTGGTTTCACGCCATTGCAAGTACAGAACGTACAGTATTGTTCGATGCAGAGCGACGTAATACTGTCAAAACCGACAAGCGGCAAACACTTTCACCTCTTGGAAGATCAGGCGAAACGCAGCGTTTAACAATTAAACAGTGAACGTACAAAGCATTGTTGAATTGGGTTGGACAGGGAAGAGGGCAGAAATGTACATAATGGTTTCATTCTATGTCTGCCACTGCCTGCTTCCAAAAGTCTCAAGCTTTTTCCAGTACCATTCAGACTCTTTCACTAAAAGTAATTATAATGTAGCGTCCTAGAACTTCAAAGTCCATTAATTAAATTACTTTTTATTTGGAATGTCCTCTTGCCAATGTTCGGTTCCTTTTGATAATCTCGAGACATGTTTCATAATGTTTGTAGTTTTTTTATTCGAAAGAGTTGGTAATAACATTAAAACTCGTGTTTCCTCTTCCTCCCAAATAAAGAGAATTTTTTCTGTGAGAAAGTAAAATAAACAAGCTGTGTTATTTAGTATTTACAAAGTTTGAGTTTCCAATCATACCTTAGGTCCGGTCAACACAATTCTTTGTGTCATAAACATGCAGGCTTCTTCACAACCATGTTGTTGTAGTTGATGCTGTGTTCTTGGGTCCGCAGACTGGTTTGGTGCAGCTCTCCATGCTACCCTGTCTTGTACAAGACTCTTCGTCTGAGAATAGGAACGGCAACCCACATCCTTTTGAATCTGGTTTCTTTATTCGTTTCTCGGTCTCCCCACACACTTGTTTCTAATGCTAAGTTGACACTTCCTTGTTGTCTCAGAATGTGTCACACAATCTTGTCACTCCTCTTAGGATATGACAGAAATTCCATTTATCCCCAATTCTGTTGAGCACCTCCTTAATACTACCCACCTAAACTTCATCATTAGTCTGTAGCACCAAACTGCAAAAGCTTCTATCATCTTTTTGTCTTATCTCCCTATCGCCCACGTTTCATTCCCATACTATTCAACACTATACACAAATGCCTTCTGATAGGAATTCCTAACATTTAAATTAATATTGGATTCTTCAGAAACACTTTTCTTCCCAAGCCATTCTGCATTTTACATCTTCTTTACTTTGATCACCAGTAGTTATTTTGCAACCCAAATAACAAAATTCATCTACTAATTTTATTGTCTCATACCTAATTCCTTCAGCATCGCCTCATTATCTGACACTATATGCCATTATCATTGTTTCACTCTTGTTAAATTCATTTTTTATCCTCCTTCAAGACATGGTCCATTCCGTTCAATTGGTCTTTCACGTCCTCTGGTGTCTTTGGCATAATTACTATGTCATCGACAAAAAGCAAAGTTTTATTTCTTACCTTTGAATTTTAATTCCCTTTTCAAATTTTCCGCTTTCATTCCTTAACAATTTGTTCAATTTTCCGATAGAACATGATTGTGGGAAGGCTACAACCCTGCCTCACTCCCATTCCCCTCCACTATAATAAATGCTCTCTGGTTTTCGTTTAAGTTGAATATAACTTTTCGCTCCCTGTATTTTACCCCTTTTACCTTCGCAAATTGAAAGAATGTATTCCAGTGAATATTGTTAAAAGCTTTCTCCAGATCTACAAACGCATGTAGGCTTGCCTTTCCTTAACAAATTTTCTACAATAAGTCCTTATCTGAGTATTGTCTCCCGTGTTCCTATATTTCTCTTAAATCCAAACTGATCATCCCCAAGGTCAGATTCCAATTTGGTGGGATTGGAAATAACAATTTTCATAATTGAATATATTTACTGTGAAGCTACTGTGAGAATCCCTAACTCTTTAAATAAGTGTCTGCAGGATAATCTTGGATAGGCTCCAGCAATTATTCTGATTACTCGCTTTGGGCAATGATTACTTTTTTACTCAGTGATGAAAATAGGAATAGTAAGCAAATTTACTGAGATGTATATCACCAAAATTTGCAATTCCTCTAATAGCATAAGTAGCTGAACTCAAACGTTTCAGCACATCTTCAATGTGTCTTTTTTCCAGTTCAACCCCTCATCAAACCATACACCTAAAAATTTTGAATATTCTACCTTTGCTACAAATTTCAGTTCAAAGTCTATATTTATTAATGGTGTCATTCCATTTACTGCACGGAACTGTATGTACTGTGTTTTATCAAAATTTAATGATGGCCTATTTGCTGAGAACCACTTAATGATTTTTTGAAAGACGTCGTTTAGAAATTCTTTAGCTGGTTCTTGTCTGTCAGCTGTGATAAATATACATGTATCATCAGCTGTCAAAAGACGATGACAAAGGCCTACTTTAGTATTACTACCGTGACCTAAAGTGAGCCAGAAGTAATGTCCTTGTATTAAAACAATTAGCTCCTTCTCCAACCAGAGGTTCCCTGCCTAAAATTATTCGGTGATGCAACATATATGTCTTCTTATTTTATTTTATTTTTGGTTTTTATTTTTTTTATTTTTTGTACGCTTGTACACAAACACTCAACAGACAACGCTGTTTACTCTCGAAACACACAGTTAGATAGCTCTCCAAAGTACCAAAGTACCCCTCCGTAGCGGAAGAGAGAGAAGTTTCCCGTGTGTCACCACCACCCAGGGAGATAAAAGTAGCACACGTCCCTACTGTTCGGCGAAGACCGGAGCCGAAATACGTCACTACAGGGACAAGTACAAAGTAAAGAAACGATTCGGACCTAGGAGCTGGCTGAGTAAACTTTCAGAATTATAAATGCCCGGACGGGCGGCTGTGGAGTGGAGCTTTTGGAGGAGGTTTTTTCCTGGCCTGCCGGGAGAGCGCGGCAGCCGAGTAGCGGTAGCAGGGCCGCCGGTCCGTCTGGCGGCGTCGCTTTGTGGCCGCAACTTCTGTGCGCAGCACGCGAGCGCCGGGGAGCCCGAGGGGGAATCGCGTGAGGCATCAGCGGCCATTACCGCCAAGCCAGGCCGCCGTACTAATCGCTGTCCGTGGAAATATCGCTGCCGCCACGAGCGCTCTAGTCTCGGAGTTCTGACGAAACTTCTTCTTCGGGTTAACTGCCAGGTTTTGCCCACTGGGGATTGACTTCTAAGAAACGGAATAAGAAGAAGTAAGACTGTAAGGAATGTCCGTGCTTAATACCCGTGATCATTCCTGACAGAGACAGCTCCATTTAAGTGCTGTAAGGCGGGAACGGATTTTCCTTGTAAGGGGCTACTTGGGCCTACGAACGATCGACACCGCGTGATACCTTAATCAGAAGAATACTCGGTCACAAAAAGTTGTGTGTTACACTCGCATGTAACACATTTAATAGTTAGAGAAACGTTGTAACAAGATATCAGTTCCGTAGGAGATAAATTAGACGTAATTCAGAGACACAAGTGTATACTTACTTTGAGGAAATCTTGTACCTGTCTGATATTATGCTGATGAACTATGATATTGCGATGTGTATATTCCTTTTCTTCTACAGTTATTGTAACTAATCACAATCTTTTGCAAGACTTTTGGAAACTGCTTTGGCAACTACTGTCATTGCTCTCTTTTGGAGTTTGAAAACTGTATCTACTTGGGTTTTGCCCACTGGAGATTGACTTGTAAGAAATGGAATAAAAATCGCTTCGACTAGTAAGACTGTAAGGAATGTCCGTGCTTAATACCGCAATCATTCCTGACAAAGACAGCTCAATTTCAGTGCTGTAAGGCGGGAACGGATTTTCCTTGTAAGGGGCTACTTGGGCCTACGAACGATCGATACCGCATGATGCCTTAATCAGAAGAATACTCGGTCACAAAAAGAAGTGTGTTTCAGTCACGTGTAACACTTGTAATGGTTAGAGAAACGTAGTAACAAGATGTCAGTACCGTAGGAGAGAAATTATACGTAATTCAGAGACATAAGTGTATACTTACTTTTCCGTCAACAGTGCGAAAACCGCTCTACTTTAAGTAATTACAATGGTTTGCCAAATCTTTTAAGTAATTTTAATGGTTTGCGAAACTGTTTGACATGTGAATCTAGTCGAACGCCTTGAATAGACGTCCAAGTTTGTGGATTATGCTTTTGCTTATGTATCTCCACTAAAATGTAATTTCATATCCCATCGTTTTGAAAAATGATCTAATGAAATTTTTGTAAAGGCTATGAGACTATATTGGTGGTCATCAGTCTCTAAACTTACAAACTATTTATGAACTAGCTTATACTAAAGACGGCACAAACATCCATGCCCGAGAGGAGATTGGAACCACCGACGGGAAGCGGCTTCGCGCATCGTTGTATAGCGCGTCAATGCGCTCGGCCGCTCCGCAGCGGCATCATCTAATGGACATGTGTCGAAACACGTGGTGTTAACCCTTTATTTGGCACACACAGAAGTCACTTAAATTGTACGTGAACAGATTCATACCATGTTTTTCAAAATATATTTTCTGATTTGTAACATTGCCCAAAAACTTCGAATGGAGGTACAGTATCAGTACTACAGTGTTGTTCTTATGACTGCAAACATTAATATGTCCTCGACTATTTCATGGAAAACTTGTGAAAACGAGTCGTTTCTGGTACTAAGTTCAGAACAGTCCCATGATGTCCACATTTTGAAGTCAAGTACCTCTGAAGACAAAACTTGCAAATTTCTTGTGGCTCGTAGTCTGTGAAGTGACAACATATTGTCTTATCTGTCATACCATACATCATTCACTGTTACAGGAGATGCTGTTTCATTCTTCTTTTGGACTTACTGTTCATATTTTTGTGATCTACCAGCCCTCTTCTTCCCAATAAATTTAAGTTCATTTTCAGTTTCCCATGTAAGAACTCGTCAACAGTTTTCCATAATAAATCAACTTAAAGGTTCCCACTTTCCCTTTTATAAGCAGTTTTCTATGTATCACAAAAATATCGTCACAAAACTGAAACAAACTTTTACCTCGGTAACTTATGCTTGGAGTTTCCCCTAAAGATTCAGTTTATTGCTAAACATTTCGCAAAAGACAACGAAACATCACTTTATTGAAGAGCTTAAATGTTAGTTTCAAGCACTGTTGCCCATCCAAGGATGAAACTTAAACATGTTTCAGAAAACCACGCGCAATTTTGTTGTTGCTTGAGAGCAACATACCAAATAAAGGGTTAAAATATATTGCGATCAAGACATTTCAAGAACATTTTTTATACTGTGGAAATCTTATACTTACACGTAAGTATTCATTGCATTACCATGAAAAAGTAATTTTGACAGTGCAAAGAATACTTCTAACGTGACTACAAACTCGCACGACAGCTATCGATTGTGTGTTATCGGTAGTCTTCGGCGTTGTTCGCCAGTAAGAGATCGCGAGCTGCCCGTAAGGCAGCGAAAGTTCCCTGCCCAGGGGCAGTGAATATTTTTAAACCCACTGGACCAAACTGCTACGGTCATTAAAAATATTCAAATGTTTGTAAATCTATTGGACCAAACTCCGTGGTCATCAGTCCATAGCTTACAAACTACTTAAACCTAGGTAATCTAAGGACAACACACATACCCATGCCCCAAGAGGACTCGAACCTCCACGGCGAGCAACCGAACGCTCCGCAGCGAGACGCTTTAGACCGCTCGGCTACTCCACCGCGGCTACGGTCATTAGTTCAAATTATTATTTATTTATGGGGGGGGGGGGGGCTGGAGAGAACTATTTATCATTAAATGTTATGTGAAATGTTGGATTTGCCCTTGTCTGATTAATGTCCTTGATTATCGAGTTCTGTGAACAATGTGCAGGGACGAGGTTATCTTTGTCTAATAAAGTAGTGTGCTGTTATTTACGTGAACTGAGCTACTAAAACTAAATAAACGCAACTGCACATTTTCTTAGAACTTAAAAAAAAATCGATCGTTTCCATGAAGAGACAACCCTTTGCTATAAACATTGCAGTAAATCCTCTAACCCCACGTTTTTGATTGCATATACTACGAATTCGGATACTGCCCAGCATAACAAATCAAACAAATGCCCAGCATAACAAATCAAACAAACTGTTGACTAGTATTTGGTGAATAAACTTGTAAAATGAATGTCAGAATCTAGAGAAGTTGATAATTGGTTATCAGAATATTGAGTTGGCCGTAATTAAGGAATAAAGTGATGATTGAACATATGAGTAACACAAAAAATGTTCAAATGTTTGTAGAACTTATGGGACTTAACTATGGGGTCATCAATCCCTAAGCTTACAAACTACTTATCTACTAGCTAAGACTAAGGACGGCACAAATATCCATGCCCGAGGGGGGATTCGAACCCCAGACCGTAGTGGCTGTGCAGACTGTGACTGGAGCGCCTCAGTCCCCTCGGCCACCGCGGCTGGCACGGTCATTAGTCCCTAGACGTTTCCACTTACTTAAAATAACCTAAGGATAACACACACACACACACACACACCAACGGCAAGCAACCGTGCTCTCCGTAGCAAGGCGCCTTAGAGAGCTCGGCCACTTGACCGTGACCACGGGTAGTTCGTCGGGCGTCCACCATGGCCTGCGCGACAATCTGCTCGGGCGAGTTGACTCACGCTCGCGCCTCAGCTGTGAGCTGTCGGCCAGTTGCGGCGGCTGGCGGTAGGGGACGAGTCGTGATGGGCAGTGTGGGGATCCCACAACAAGAACAACAACAACGTAACGGAGAACTCAAGGCAACACTAATTTTACGGCCACTATTGTCATGTTCTTCGGACATGTAACACTTCAATATGGCTGAATAATCCATTTTGTGGCAATTTAATTGTATGAAACTATTGCATTAAAGAGAAACGACAACAGAATGAAACGTATAGCTCCGTTTGATGACGGGAAGAATATGATACAGCTAAAGATACATATTTTACAGGACCAATAGACACTATGTACTCCTTGTTTGGACAAAATTTTAACTTAGGTAAATTATAGTTGTAAATCCTTTTTCATACCTTGAAGATAAAATACATGATACAATGAATATTACTGATTTTCCTTTTTATTAAATTATTGTCATTACTTTTTTGCACATACGGGAAAAATTGTTCGCCCGTTGTAAAGTCTTTCATTGAAACTAATTCAAATAGCCTCCTACATCTACATAGATACTTCGCAATCCACAGTAAGGTGCCTGGCGGACGGTACACTGTACCACTACTACTTTCTTTCCCATTCCACTCCCAGATAGAACTAGAGAAATGCTATATGCCTCCGTAAGTGCCCTAATTTCTCTTATCTGGTCTTTGTGATCACTACGCGAAATGTAAGAAGGCGGCAGGGATCGTACTACACCCAGCTTCAAATTGCGGACCTCTAAATTTCCTCATCAGAAATTCACAAAACGAACGTCGTCTTTCCTCCAGCGATCCCCAATTTAGTTCTCGGAGCATTTCCGCGACAATCGCGTAATTGATGAAACCTAACAGTAACAAACCTAGCTGCTCACGTCTGAACTGTTTCTATGTCTTTCTTTAAACTGATCTGCTGCGGGTCCCAAACACGAGCAATACTCAATACTTTGTCGTACAAGCGTTTTATACGCGGTATCCTTTAGAGAGGAAATACATCTTCCTAAAATTCTGCCAATAAACCGAAGTCGGCTGTCCGCCTTAGTCACAACTGTCCTTACATGTTCGTTCAATTTCATATCGCTGTGCAATGTTACGCCTATGTTCTTCTGTGACGACGAGATTAGTATCTACTCCGAAAACGTAAATCGCGAACGGAGCAGTACCAGAAACGTCTGTCCTCTCATCCAGCTCCGAAGAATAAGCAATAAAGTTTTTTGCAAGATTAATAACCTTGTCTGAAATGCTGTTAGCCATATCTTGAATTCTGCAGCAACAGAGACTAGCTGCGTGGAACGCTTCGAGTCTCTCAGGATATAAATGCTCAATTACAGGTATTAGACATGTCTTTATAAAATCGCGTCCCGTGGAATTACGCAATGTTTTGGCAATTTGAAAGCAATGTGGTATTTAGCTTGAACTGCAGATTCGTTTGATGAGTGTGCTTCCCGGAAATGAAGATACATTTGGATAGTAAAATATGTTTTTGTGTTTCGTTTTGCACAACAACTAATATAATTACGACTGTCACATCACTTAATAGTATGTTCTTTAATGTTCGGATCTCCGATTCCTGCTCTTCACCTTGCAAGTGCCCACATCTTCACGTAGTGCCGTAGTAAATTAAAATTTTTCGTTGTGTTATTGTGAAGCATGCTAAGTATTTTGAGACAAAATCGTACAGAAGAATCATATACGTTTCTTGCACTGAACGTGTTGTGCATTGATTTTGGTGTGTTTGATTTACACTTTGAAGACATCGTACAAACTTTTTCCGACGTGAATAGAGATTGCCGGCCGGGGTGGCCGAGGGGACTGAGGCGCTCCAGTCACGGTCGGGGTTTCTAATCCCCCTCGGGCATGGATATTTGTGCCGTCCATAGTGTTAGTTAGTTCATAAGTAATTTGAAGGTTTAGGGACTGATGACCCCGTAGTTACGTCCCATAAGCTATACATTTCAACATATTTTTTGTGAATAGAGATTCCCTGTACGTTATGGAATGCGTGGAGGGCATTCGTGAACGCTCCAGGCGTTGGGAGTAGCCTTCTGAAGACAGCGTCTATTTGCACCTCTATTGTGCTGCTATACATCACGACATCCGAGCACCTCCTTCAGCCGAGAGCGTTGGTGTCCACGCAGAGAGCGAGCTTCATTTAGGCACCTCCTCAGCAGGCCGGGTCTAAAGTATCCCCGCACTGCAGAAAATTACTAGCATACGTATGAAGCACAATGTCGAGCGGAGAAGTGGTAGTATGACTCACGGATGAGGTCGAGGTCTACGGTGGCGGAGACTGGTGGCGCCGCCCTGGTGTTGGCCGCCTGGCAGGTGAGCCTGGCGCCCAGGTCCGCCCTGGAGAGCGGGCCCAGCTGCAGCCGGCTGCGCATCGGCTCCACCTCTTCTTCCTCCTCCTCTTCCTCCTCCAGCAGCTCCTCCAAAGGGTCCACGGCGGTCCCGGCTTCCTCCTCTGCCTCGGGATCCTCCTCCGGTACCGGAGGCTCCGACACGGCCAGCAGACGCTCTCCCCTCCACCAACGAACCGTAGGCATCGGCCGGCCTGTTCAAAGAGGCGACCATTATAGTGCAGCAGTAGGCGTACACAATAAAATACAAACGTCACTGAAGAAACATCAGACGATATTGGGTATGACGTCCGCTAGAAATATAAAACCGAATCATCTTTCGGCTCCTCTGTGTCATCATCTTTATTTGAACAAATCATATTTTGATTGGCGACCGTGACAGGATTCGAATATGTAAGCTTTGAATTAATCTAAATTTTCCTATCAAGAATGAGACTTGCTCAAATAAAGATTTGCTTTCATATGAACATTTACTTTATGTATGTCAATAATTTAGTCCAGTTAGGGTATTAAAATAAATTGAAAAATTAGTGCTTGTGAGGAAACTGTAAGAAAAATGGATAAATATTTTTCAATGTCTCGACAAATTGCGTTACATATCTGTCACTTTTGCACTCAAACGATCTTCCTTCCTGGAAAACTTTCAATAGATAAATTAATAAAACTTCGTAATTTGTAATTTTATTTGCATGAAACGCAAATATGCATGCATATCAATTGTTATTATACTGGATATATAAGTATACATAAAACTTTCAAATAGTTTTATAAGGGTAAACTATATAAACACTTTTCAATGAGCTATGCATTTAATTTTCATTTATAATTTCTCGCCTTTTAACAGTTTAATTTCTTTTGGTGTAGAGAATTATATTATTTTGCCCCTTTAAGTGTATGGGCTGCTTGCAGTTTTTTTTTTCCAGATTCCTACTTAATATGTGGAGATCTTGTACCTGTCTGGTATTAAGCAGATGAACTTAGGTATTGCAATATGTATATTCCTTATCTTCTACAGTTATTATAATTGATTCATATAGATACATAGAATAAATAGTCATCATTTTAAAATATTAAAAAAAAAAATATTGCAAGACGTTCTGGAATCTACTTTGCCCATTACTCTCAGTTGATGTTTCAAAAATATATCTACAACGCCATAATAAAAGCCCATATGTAAGAAAGGGGTGTATTAGGTCGAAATACATAGTTCTCATGTCTATATATGGAGCTATTCTTCTCATCACATATAGATTGGATGTTATTTTTGCACACACATTATCAATGTGTTGGATCCATGAAAGTTTGCTGTCATTGCTAATACCTAAGAATTTACACTCGCTACAGACTTTCCTTATTGTATCACTGCCATTAGAATCAATAACACTTTGCAAATCAATTACATTAAACGAAATTATATTTGTTTCTTTAAAAGTTATCTTTCAGATTGTAATTTTCAAATTTTGTCTTTGCAGTCTCAATAAAATTTTTACTTCTAAGCCGAGATCTTTCATATCAGTTCCCCAAACAAGGCCTGAAGTGTCATCTGCATACGTTGCTATGGAATTTTCATTATTGAATGCCCTTGTAAAGACACTGATATAACAAATAAACTATATAGGACCTATTATTGATCCCTGTGGAACTCCAAATTTAATGTTTTTGTCCCTTGACGTTTATATTTTTATTGCATCTCCATTATTTTGTGTGTCTGTAGTGCACTGGCTTATGTTTCTTAAATATGAAGTAACTAGGGGCATGAGTTGTCCATTGATGCCATCTCTGGCTAATTTTGACAGGAGAAGCTCATGGTCAACCGTATCAAAAACCCTATATAAAAAAAGAAAATCCTGCTGCTTGATAACGTTCATCAATTTTATCAAGAGCTTTCATCATAAATTGTACTGATTCTTTCATTGTGCTACGGCCACTCCTGAAGCCATGCTGAAAGTCTCCCAGGAAATTTTTTTTGCTGTAACGATCTAAAATATAATTATGTATTAATTTTTCAATTAGCTTACTGAAAACAGAAGTTCGGAATGTCGGCTAGTGTTCAGAGAATATATAGTGAACCCTGTCAAAACTGTAAAAAGTATTAAGAACTCAGAAATTTGCTTCCCGATGTTGGTTTGAATTACATTGCATTGCACCGTGCTCTGCAGACTCAGACTGTTGCAGATTGATAGAGACCTTCAAATGTTCACATTTTTGTAATTATAAGGGGCCAAAATATTTCGGTCATCGGTATGTAGACTTACAAACTACTTAAATTAAGGACCATACACACCCCTATTCCCGAGGGAGAATTTCAAACCCTGATGCAAGCGGCCGCGGGAACTGTAACGGTTCGCTTCTGACGGCAAGGCCATTCCCAAGCGACGGTAGATCCCTCTACATTACAACATTAACTGAAGACAAAGCTTTATCACTATTACGAACAACTTTGACTGGAGAGAACACACAGAAAATATTGTGGGGAAGACGAACCAAAGGTTACGTTTCATCGGCAGAACGCTTCGAAGATGCACCAGCTCCGCCAAAGAGACTGCCTACATCAAACTTGTGCGTCCTCTCCTGGAGTACTGTTGCCCCTTGTGGGACCCTCACCAGGTGGGACTGACGGAAAACATTGAGAAGGTTCAGAGAAGGGCAGCTAGTTTTGTTTTATCACGTTACGGGGGGGGGGGAAGCGTCACGGAAATGTTGCACGAATTGGGGTGGAAATCATTAAAAGATTTAAAATTCATTGCGGCGTGATCTGTTTGCGAAGTTTCAATCACTGAATTTTAGTTCTGAATGTGAAAATATTTTGCTAGCACCCACCTACTTAAGGAGACATGACCATCCCAATAAAATAAGAGAAATCAGATCGAAAACGGAACGATTTAGGTGTTCTTTCTTCCCGCGCGCTATTAGAGAATAGAACGGTAGAGAAAAGTTATGAAAGTGGTTAATGAACCCTCTGCCAGGCACTTAAATGTGATTTGCAGAGTATCTATGTAGATGTAGATGTAGATGGTTTTAGGCCTATTTTTCCAACCCATGTTAGTAATAAAATATGTTCATTTTCAGAGCTGTAAATAAAAATACCACTGCTGATGGCACATATTTGGGTAACAAGGAGAAAAAAGTGCTTTCAATATCAGGCGGACTTAATATCCAATATTTTTACTGCAAACATGGGAAAAGTTAGTCCTGGAAACCCAAAATGGTGAATATCAGTATTATTAAAACACTACTGTGGGACACTTTCGCAACCTGTTGCTCACCATAAGTTGTTCCAGGACGAAGACAAGATTATTCGAATGACTATAGATCGATTTAAAAATTTATAATGTTATACTTTCCTTCCCGGAAAAACGTCTGGAAGTGATAAGAGACGTGAAACTAAATTGGGCTCAACACAAAGCTGCAATGTGTAAGAAAGCATCAACATCTTTCCGTAGCCTACAGAAATAAACTGTTTACTCTTGGCGTGATTAGATGTGTGTAAGTACTACTTATTTGGCGTGCAGTAACTTGTATTTTCGTTACTTTTTCGAACTGTTCCATGATTTTTCTTCTAATTCAATACGATTTACAGAGGCACAGAGAACGAGTAAGCTATGAAAATCCTGACTATTTTCTTACACATTTTCATACGTTTCTTTCAGGTGCATACAAGGAAACAGGTGGGAACGTTTGCTGACAATGATGATACCGCAAAGAAAGTGAAAGTATTGAGTGTGCGGGCAGAAAGTTATTAGATTTTAGGCTGATTTTGAGAGCAGAGACAGAGTTGTAAGGACATCTGATTGTTCATAACAGATGATGATGGAGGAACATACCGATATCTTACTTTTCTTTCACCTTTGTCTTGAGCAAGCCAGGCATGGCTAATTTTGATATTCTTAGCTTTAAAAAAACGTTCAAACGTTTGTAAATCCATCGAACCAAACTGCGTGGTCATTAGTCCGTAGCTTACAAACTACTTAAACCTAGGTAAACACACACACCCATGCCCCGCCGGCCGCGGTGGCCGAGGGAACTGAGGCGCTTCAGTCACGGTCTGCACGGCCTCTACGGCCGGGGGTTCGAATCCCCCCCCCTCGGGCATGGATATTTGTGCCGTCCTTAGTTGTAGGTAGTTCATAAGTAGTTTGTAAGTTTAGGGACTGATGACCCCGTAGTTAAGTCCCTTAAGCTTAACAAACAACAACAACCCATGCCCCAGGAAGGACTCGAACCTCCGACGGCGAGCAACCGCGCGCTCCGCAGCGAGGCGCCTTAGACCGTTCAGCTACTCTACCGCGGCGGTCTTAGCTTTAAGAGGTGCCACCGCATTTCCCAGCTAGGAGAAGATATCACTAGTATGTCAAAATTTGGAACACTGACATCAGTTGGGTACCAGTCCGGTATTCGCAGGTTTTCTAAAAAACATTTAGCAATAAAACAAAACGTTTAGAAAAATTATGTATCACTGCCTCCTCACCTATTTACAGTCCTGAGCTGTAGGTCAAACATGTGCAAAATTTTTGAACGAGTATACATTGTTTTTATTACCAATTCCCTGTAGTGCTGAATACGGATTGTATGATTAATCGGAATTTTCATTTTGTTCTTCGCCAGTTAATAAAGTGAGTTTGGACATCACTACAACTAAGAATGCTACCAGGAGTTTACAGCCAGCCTGCGTGTTTGTATAGCAAATACGTCATTAAAATATACAGTTCCAACGACAAGAACTTCACATACTCGTCAACGATTTAAGTACTACTATTGGCAGAGTAGCAGACAAACATAAACATAAAACACGTGATATATCGCACGGATTATTTGTATAGAACCAAAGAAAATAACTGTCTACGCATTGGAAGATATGAATAAAAAGATTAAAACTGACATCGACGAAAACAGCCGACCAGTGAGAGACGTGGGTGACAGTGAAGCAGCCTTAGTGGGATACGGAACTACCTATTCGGCTGTGACGTCCGATATGAACCTTTATGAAACTGAGCTACACTGCTTGTTTAATATTTACGACGCATTTTAGAGACTAATCAAGTGATTCTTGTTAATGCAAGTAGAGAAACATAATCAGAAATGTAGTTGAATTTTAAAGCAGCCTACGTGCTTCTAGATATCCAAGAAGACTGCAATGTTAAACAATATCGTTAATTTTTTAGATAAATGTCATACTGGGGAAGAAAATCTGACTGCTTTGTTTCATAATGTATTACGTGTTTACACGTTTTCGAAAATTGTGACCAACTGTACCATAAAATCGTCTTCTCTTCATTTTATGAAATTTAGCTGCTAATACTTCGTGTCGAATTGAAGATTTTTCCTTTTGTCTCTAATATCTCGTTTCCAAATGTCAGACTTATCATCACATTGGCACTGCGTATTATTGGACCTTTGTATATGGATGTTATATTCTAGGGTTGACAAAGAAACAAAGACTTGTACATGTCTGCGTTCAAGTAGCAATATTTGTGACGTAGAATTGTTTTAGAAAATCAAGTCACAGTGCTCTATTACTAGTTTTATAGATGTAGTTCTTAGATCGCTGTACGCGTCAGTCTCAGAAACACTATAATATTAGTAGGTATCGAAATTATAGGAAATTTGTCAGAAATTGATGAAACATTGTCCTTTTCTTCTCAATCCTTTGGCACCTTTATGCCACGCCGTATGTTTCCAATTTAGTAAACGGAGCGAAATGGTTAAAGAAGCATCGCGTATCCTCTTATTAGTTATCATTGCTGTAATTTCGCTTCTGACCGGAAGAGATGATAATGTTAATGGTGTTTCCTGCAGTGGTCGTAAACGTAATATGGGTCGTAAAGATAGCTATACACATCATATTGCACCAGCGTAGAGTGGCTGGGTATGGCATACGAGCAGAATCAGTGATGTAGGCTGAATATCGATAGCTCAAGGAAAACGAGAAATCACTGCCGGATACACACGTCCTTGTGATAGTCATACTGTCGATACCCCGAAGATATACAATATACTCTTCGAATTTCCGCAAAATTCATTTACAACTAGTGATTTATTCATGGTTCTTTGCCACGTAATTTATTTATGTGCCTCTCTAACGTTTTCAGGACATGGAATTTTTATCACACATTTTGATTTTCAAATTTATTTTTCATCATAACATCAACAAGAGTGCGTACAATAATGGAGAAGTTCCAACGTTAGTTAGTTAATAGATTGTATAATGTTCTACAATTCTTAGCAATAATAAGTAGTATTCATAGTCATACAAATTATAAAATTAAGAGAACTCTTCCCTAATATGCGTCCAAATTTAGTATTCATTGATTTCATTGCTCTTCCAAGGAACAAGCTTTTTTCCGGTGCTAGTGATGTTAAATCGTAATAATCCGTCCTTCCAAGTATTGTGATGTGCATATATGTAAGTTTGGTATTGGTTGCGTGTATCTGGTACTTTTTTTTTACGATCATTACTATCTGAGCGAGAGACCTATGTAGTAGTGGGAACTTTTGGTGTCATGCTCAATGACTTTGCGAAGGGGTTGAGAAGGATGCCGTACAACAGAGCAGCAACTTTTGATGAACCATATTGCTTTATCAGTGCTAAGAAGCGCTTGTGGTGGTGAAAAGAGCAAAGCCGGTGGATAGTGGATGACTGAAAATAGGTGGTCTAGGGTGGTGAATGAAACTGTACCTTATGGTAATCCGATGATAGGATATGAAATATCGTGAATATCTGCAATGTTACGTTACATTATCTGTGGCAACAACAGTGAGGTAGAGGGAAAGTAATGTGATGTGGGAACTTTTTTTTACTTGGGATAGTGCGTCATTACTGCACTTAAGAAACAACACTGAGTATCAAAGATGAAGGAACAGTTAGGAGATAGCAGTACGTGTGAAAACACATTCAAAAATTAAAACTTGTACAATAATGGTTTGTAGAGTAAAATATTCGTGAATGGCATTAGCCTCTCCCGAATCCACATCAGCAGTATATGGGACTCCTTTGGGACGAGTTACAACTTCGATTACCGTCCAGATCCAACGGACATCATTACTATGCTTTCGACTTGCCACTTGATACCACTGTTGTCCATAAGCTTGCCATTCGTCCGGTGACAGTCTCCTTTTTTGTTGTCTCTTGTGCGTCCGTGGACTTATTATTTGTTCGGGGGGCTGGGAGGGGGGGGGGCGGATGGAGAGCACTATTTATCATTAATTGTGTGAAATGTTGGATTGCCCTTGTCTGATGAGGACAAATGAGGTTCTCTTTGTCTAGTATAGTAGGGTTAGTTAAGTTCCATAAGCTTAACAAACAATTGAACATTTTGAACTACCCAGCATAACAAATAAAACAAACTGTATTCGGTGAATAAACTAGTAAAATGAAAGAATCTAGAGAAGTAGATTATTGGAGATCAGAATATTGAGTTGGCCGTAATTAAGGAATAAAGTGATGAATGAACATACGCGTAACGAACCATTTAGTTATTTTAAGTGGCACTTAGAAAAGGCATAAAAACTTTATTCTAAACTGTACAATGTTCCGGGAAGTTTAGAGAGTTACAACGGCAGTAGCGGACGTTGGACTACATTCCGGGCAGGACGACGACTAGTACGCAACTCAGCGATCAGTCGCCACAGCACCAGGTCGACGATCGACTACTCACGTGTTGTAGTAACCGTCACACTAACGCCAAACGTGACAATGGGCCATCGACCGGAGTACATTCATCTGTTCTACATTTGAAGAAACTTAACCACAGGCACAGCCATTAGGGCATCGACCGACTACTCGCGTGTTGCGAGAAATGTCGAACGTGACCACAGCCCATCGACAAAGTGCATTCACGTACCATCATATTCCTCAGCAACGTGAAATACTTGTTTCAGCGAAAGACATCATCTTGAGCACGACATTCAAATAAATACTGACGAGAAGAAAGAGTCGTCAGACAGCTGACAGTATGCTGCCATGCAGTGACTCAGTCAGTCAGTAGTTGGTTAATCAAAATATCTACGGGTGTACTGCCGGTCTATAGTGTCCAACGGGCACAATATTTCGGCGATCAAACATGTCGCCATCATCAGGTGAACTGACGGACTGAGCTCCTGGAAACGCGCCGGCACGGAGATCCGCACGCTACGGCTGCTCGAAGGGAACTGGGTTCTAGCCCGGTAGCGGGCGACTTAAATACCCTCGGCCCGCGGACCGACCCCTCCGCGGTCCGCGCCCCGCGATGCGGTCGCGCAGTAGAACCGATTGCGACGGCGTCTGAGATGACGGCGGTGTGAGGGCTCTGTCCGCCGTAGTCGTCACTTCGTTACGTTTGCTACATTTACTCTTAATTAACCCAATCGCTGGTTCCCAAGCTTTGCTAAGTTTATAGCCACAGTCACGGTTTATGAGGTCGTCACATGTGTGAATTTCAATGGCCTCTCGAACGACGCAGCCCCAGTATCTCGACGTCTGTACCAGAATCCTAGTGCGTTCATACTCCATCGCATGATTCTCCGACAAACAATGTTCACCGACCGCCGACTTTTTCGGATACATCACTCGTGTGTGCCTCTGGTGTTCAACGCATCGATCCTCACCGCTACGCATCGTCTGTCCAATATATGACTTTCCACACTGACACGGAATCTGGTACACGCCGGCCATCCTCAAACCGAGATCATCTTTGGCGCTCCCTACCAGTGCACGAATTTTATTCGGCTGACAAAAAACAATTCCAACCTGGTGTTTTTTCAAAATGCGGGCAATCTTCCCCGAGAGTGCGCCGGTATATGGAACGAACGCAGTGCCTACATCCTCTCTCGTGTTTTCAACCGTTTCCACAAGTTGTGATGTAGTGGTTGGGCGGAGAGCCCGCTGAATCTGCCACTCTGAGTACACATTTTTTCGAAATACAGTTCTCAGGGCCGGCCGCGGTGGCCGAGGAGACTGAGGCGCTCCAGTCACGGTCTGCACGGCCACTACGGTCGGGGGTTCGAATCCCCCCTCGGGCATGGATATTTGTGCCGTCCTAGTTAGTAAGTAGTTCATAAGTAGTTTGTAAGTTTAGGGACTGATGACCCCGTAGTTAAGTCCCATAAGCTGTACAAACATTTGAACATTTGAACAGTTCTCAGGTGTTCCAATTCCTGGGGTAGACACTCTTCGTCGAAGATAGTGCGCGCCCTATGTACTAGAGTTTTAAGTGCCCCATTCCTCTGTGAAGGGTGGTGACAACTACGTGTAAGTACAGATCAGTGTGCGTTGTCTTCCGATATACACTATGACCCAGGGTGTGTAGTGGGACGGATTATTGTCTCCGCTACATATCTCATGTCAGCTCAGTTTGTGCAGGATAACTTACTTATATTTGTGTTCTTAAATGATTTTTATGTAAATGTTTAATGTTATATGATTCTTAAATAAGTTTTTTTATGTTTTTTATGTTTCATGCGCTGTGAGGCGATTTAACCTACGAGGGCAACATCTTCGACGCCGATTCCAAGGAGTAAATATCCGGCCACATCAAGTCGCGGGTCGACGACCACGAGGCAAGAAGATGTTGATCTCTGCGGTTATCGTCGCAAGAGTTGACATTATTACTGAAGTTTCATGTTCAAATAACAAATTTTAAAAGTCAGTTCCCTTTTGTCTGTCGATGACTACATATGTAATGTCATAGAAAGTAATAAATGTAATCGTGTTTAAACTTGACGAAAGTGTCAGAGTACATCATTTATGAAGAATTATTTTACGATGAATAATATATTAATGAAATGAGCAGTCTTTTGACCGTCTTATCTATGAGAGAACTTAGAAATATTTTAACAAGAGTGACTGTTAAAGACTTCTTTCCTCGGCGCAAGAATATGATTTTGAAATATTGCAACATATAAAGATTTTACATGAACATATTTTGTTATTTTATACAAATTTTTATGGGCGAGTGGACACCTCAAGAATTACGAAGTCTGACACGGCCACATTGAACCCTAATCATACAAGACGAGTGCTTTTGAAGATAAGGTTTTAGCACACGTTCCGCCGTACGAAGAGGTCGTTCCGCCACAGGTGCCATCAGCTCTTCTCTTGACCAAGACATCAAGGAATGGCAATTTACCCTCCGTTTCAGTCTCCATAGTGAATTTGATGTTGGGGTGTTTAGAGTTCAGAAGTGTAAGGAAGTCAAGGAGTTTATCCATGCCATGTGGCCAGATGACGAAAGTGTCGTCCACGTAACGGAAAAAGCAAGTAGGTTTCCTTTCAAATGATGCCAGGGCTTCCTCCTCGAAATTCTCCATGTACAAATTCGCGACTACAGGGAAGAGTGGGCTACCCATGGCGACTCCCTCCGTTTGTTCGTAGTATTCGACATTGAAAAGAAAATTCGTGGAGGTCAAGACATGCCTAAAAAGTTCGGTGGTCTTCTCCTCAAACTTCTGACCAATCAAATCTAGTGACTCTCGAAGGGGAACCCTCATAACCAACGAAACGACGTCGAAACTCATCATGATATCTGACTCATCCAGCCTGAAGCTGTTAAGGCGTTTAACAAAATCCACGGAATTAGGGATGTGGTGAGGGCATTTACCCACATAAGGACTTAATATTCCCGTCAAGTATTTGGCCAACAAATATGTAGGTGCTCTGATGTTACTGACAATGGGACGTAAAACACCCCATCTTTGTGAACCTTAGGGAGTCCATAAAGTCGTGGCGGTACCGGACTCTGAGGTAGCAGTTTCTTGGCGACATCCTACGGTAAATCCGCATCCTTGAGAAGCGCCCTCGTTTTGTTTTCCACCTTCTTTGTGGGGTCAACGCTGATCTTCCGGTAGGAATCGTCATTTAGCAGGCTCTGCATCTTTTCAGTGTAGTCCTTATGGGAGAGAACAACCGTAGCATTGCCTTAGTCAGCCGGTAAGACAACATTTTCAGGGCACTCGCTCAGGTCACGAATGGCAGCCCTCTCTTTACTAGTGATGTTCCACTTCATGGGCTTGGATTTCGTCAACGCACGACAAGTTTCACGACGTATTTCCTCACCTGATTCAGGCTGAAGTCGAGCTGCAACCTGTTCAACAGCACTAATAATTTCTGCGACCGGTGTGTGTACTTAGAGGTAGGAGCAAAGTTGAGTCCTTTCTCCAAAACTAAGACCGCATCATCACTCAACTTCATGCCACTCAGATTGATGACACTCTTGCACGGAACCTGCAGAGATGGTTTGTCAAGGAGGCGTGAGAACTTAGCTGTTTGACGTCCCGTTGCCTTCTTATGGGCGGAATCGGCTGCAACCGAAGTTCACCTGATAATGGCGACATATATGATCACCGAAATATTGTGCCCGTTGGGCACTATAGACCGGCAGTTCACCCGTGGATATTTTGATTATCAAATACGCTGGGAGAAAATGAAGAATCACAGTAGTTGGGATGTTCTTTCGACGATCAGTCAATCAGTCGCAGATCTGAAACCCTTCTCGCATGACAGGGGCGCTCATGGTGACTATCGTGCCCTAAGAGCAAGAAGAGGAGTCTGAGGACAAGAAGGAGGCAGTCGCTCGGAAAGAAGATCATAGGTCAAGTCGCTCTTTCGCGGATCGCTGGTAAGAACGAAGGGATGTGGCCTTACCTTAGACATCACCCCTGAACTAGAAGACTTAGGTCAAGCGGCCAAGAACGCTCTCTGCAGGTCGCCGGTTCGACACTGGGACACCTGGCAATCGACGTCGCGCCGTCGACGCATGGCACAAAGGCACTCACGACGCTTAAGGAAGAGAATAACACGGACACTGCACCCGAGGCACTGCAGCAACGATTATCGAGCCGCTGGAAGTGACACTGAATACATCGCGTTCTCCATACGACGCGAAGCTACCAGCGATTTGCAGAAACGAAATTCGGCCGCCTCCGATGCGAAGTAGGAGCCCTGCCTTCTGCACTCTGGCGTTATCGCCATGAAGCGGAAAGCAGTCACAAGGTACCTTGAGACACTATACGGCTCGTCCGCTAAAGCACCAACAGAATACCTGTCTCTGAAACGTTATTAAATAAACGACGTCAGAGGAGAACCGATGGTTTATTCACACCCTGAACCACCATGGAAGAACCCACATCCATGCTCACACAAAAGTAGGAACAATAATCCAAGCATATTGAAACCGATATACCAAATCACATTAAAAATTCATGCCACTTTACGAAACGGAAGCAGGATTCTTCTGTTGCTAATGCTACAAATTCTAACATCAATGACTTCTTCACTAGAAAATTGAAATAAAAATTCTTGATATTCAGGGTCACAGAGCTTTTATGTTAATTATAATATTATTCAGGTTTCTCTGATACTTCGTCTTAATTACTGTATACATCATTTGGATTTGCAGCCCTTCCAATTGCTGAGTTTACTGGTAAAATTACTGGATATCAGGCCAAGTGTTAAAGCAAAGCGCATTTTTTTTATTTATTATTATTTTTTTTTACATGTGAGCCTAACTTGTTTCAGCACCTCAGGGATGTCAGCGGTCAGTTTTCTTTACTTGAGAAAGTGGACATGGGCATATATTTTAGTATAAACGCACATCCGACAATTGGGCCTAAGGTATAGTGTGTATTTATCTTTCAGATAGGTGATTTTCGGCAATCAAACGTTATTTTTAACAATACTTTATTGTGGAGATTCAGATCTCGGCAAGTGTTAAAGGTAACGTGATGTGTATTTATTGCTGCATTGAACATATTTTACTAATAACATGCCCGGAAAATTAGGCCTACAGAGAGTACATGTATTAATTTTTACCTTACATTAAATGGTTGCCATCTGCAATAAAATATTTTTATGTGAAATTTTTCTGGCGAATTATTACCTTTATGTTGAAGACGGTAATTTTGCTGTATACATAGCAATACGGGAACAGCCGCGTGACTATGGCACCGTACTACAGATTACGCGGCCACTCCCATCGAAGGTTCGGTCGACGCCTCCCTCCGGAAGTGTTTGTTGTCCTTAGTGTAAATTAGTTTAAGTAGTTTCTAAGTTTAGAGACCGATGACCCTAGTAGTTTGGTCCCGCAGATTAAAAAAACAATTGAACATTTAGTGCATTGATATTTCATACATTTATTCCGCATAATGTTTGCGTCACTCTAATTTTCTGTTAACGCAATATGTCAGAAATTATTGATCACTTATTTACAACCTTCTCTGGCGTCCGGTATTTTCTTGGTGAAAAGTGGTAGAACTTGATGTGCGCCATGTTCTAATAGTACCGTCAGCTCCTACCAACTGGAATCGTGACTCATTTGATTAAGCCCCTGTTTTCCAATCGTCTGTGATCCAACTAAGATGGTTGCAATAACAGGAGAGGACTGCAATCGATATCGTGCTGTTACGATGGTTCACTCGAGTCGGTCATCTGATGTCATAAAACACAACCGATAATTTATTCCGCACTGTCCAAATGTTCAAATGTTTGTATAGCTTATGAACTAGCTAACACTAAGAACGGCACAAATATCCATGCCCGAGGGCAGATTCGAATCCCCGATCGTAGAGGCCGTGCAGACCGTGACTGGCACGCTCCACCGCGACCGGCCCGCACTGTCCAAAAGGATGCGTTCATCATAACGTCAACTTTTATCTATACGTTTAAATCATGCTGTGTTGGTTGTCTGTTTGCACTAACAATTCTACGCAAATGCCTCTGCTCTTGATTACCATGTTCATCGCTTCATGGCGCTATCTGTCGATCTTCACAGTGGAAGAATGCACTGTAGTCCCTCCTGTAAACTATCGCACGGACGTCAAAAGGGCACGCATTGAAGTAAAAGTCAGAGGGAAAGAGAAGTGAATAAAGTCTATCAACTGGAGTTGTTGAGACACCAATTCACTCTTACATGTAGTATGAGAAGGTACTTGCCCCACTTCTATCATCATTATAGCGAACGTCTCTAGACGAGCGAAGCGTTCCTCAGCATTGGAAAAAGCGTAGTTCTTTGCCATTTTCAAGATAGATCGTCGATCAGAAACTAAAACAACAGGCATATATCTCTGACGTCTATTAGTTACAGAATTTTAGAACACGATTAATCTCCGAATATTATGATATTTCTGGAGACCATAAATCTGTTTTGTAGAAATACAAATGGTTTACGAAAGCCACGATCATGTGAAAACTAGATTTTGAAAATCATTCACGAGACCAAGGTAGATGACATATCTGCAGAGCGTTCGATACGGTTCCGCACCTTCGCGCGATGAACCAAGAGCGAACTTACGGAATACCAGACTAGCTGTGTGCCTAGATTGAAGATATTCTAGCTAATAGATCGCAACAAGACGTTCTCAACAGAGAAAAGTCTTCAGACGTGAAAGTGATTTCCAGTGAGTCCCAGGGGGGTGTTTTAGGACCGTTGCTTTCCAACATATATACACTCCTGGCCATTAAAGTTGCTACACCACGAAGATAACTTGCCACAGACGCGAAATGTAACCGACAGGAATAAGATGCTGTAATATGCAATGATTAGCTTTTCAGAGCATTCACACAAGGTTGGCGCCGGTGGTGACGAATACAACGTGCTGACATGAAAAAAGTTTCCAAAAAATTTCTCATACACTAACAGCAGTTGACCGGCATTGCCTCGTAAAACGTTGTTGTGATACCTCGTGTAAGGAAGAGAAATGCATACCATCACGTTTCCGACTTTGATAATGGTCGGGTTGTAGCCTATTGGGATTGCGTTGATCGCGATCCAATGACTGTTAGCAGACTATGGAATCGGTGGGTTCAGGTGGGCAATACGGAACGGCGTGCTGAATTGCTGAATCCCAACGGCCTCTTATCACTAGCAGTCGAGATGACAGGCATCGTATCCGATTGGCTGTAACGGATCGTATAGCCACGTCTCGATCCCTGAGTCAACAGATGGGGACGTTTGAAAGACAACCACCATCTGCACGAACAGTTCGACGACTTTTGCAGCAGCATGGAGTATCAGCTCGGAGACCATACGGCTGCGGTTACCCTTGATGCTGCGTCACAGACAGGAGAGTCTGCGATAGTGTACTCAACGACGAACCTGGGTGCACGAATGGCAAAACGTCATTCTTTCGGATGAATCCAGGTTCTGTTTACAGCATCATGGTGGTCGCATCCGTGTTTGACGACATCGCGGTGAACGCACAATGGAAGCGTGTATTCGTCATCGCCCTAATGGCGTTTCACCCGGCGTGATGGTATGGGGTGCATTTAGCTACACGTCTCGGTCACCTCTTGTTCGCATCGATGCCACTTTGATCAGTGGCCGTTACATTTCATATGTACTATGACCTGTGGCTCTGCCATTCATTCGATCCCTGCGAAACCCTATTGCATGACCGCATGGTCGCCTTTCTAGATACGGAAAATGTTCGACTGCTGCCCTGGCCATCACATTCTCCAGATCTCTCATCGATTGTAAACTTCTGTTCAATGGTGGCCGAGCAACTGGCTCGTCACAATAGGCCAGTCACTACTTTTCATGTACAGTGGTATCATGTCTGAAGCTGCATGTGCACCTGTACCTGTACACGTCATCCAAGCTCTGTTTGACTCAATGCCCAGGCGTACTGTTTTGTCGGGATCTATGCAGCCAAATTGCCTGAAAAGTCAGCTGTAGTAGAATATAATTGTCCAATGAATACCCGTTTATCATCTGCATTTCTTCTTGCCGTAGCCATTTTAACGGCCAATAGTGTATAAATGATATAGTAGATAACATCGCAATATCAAAGAGCGTTTTTACGGTTAGTACTGCAACACTGGAAAATGGTAGCGAAATGTAGGAGGATTTTCTAGCGTCGCGTGATGTTGGGAATGCCAACTGATCCTCGTTACTAACGTCTGGTTTTAACGCTCGCTACTAACACTCGTTTTTAGGGGGTTTTGAACATCTGTTAGTAACACCCGTCACTTCGGCGTGTGTGATTCCAAACCAACACTCTACCCGTCTACACTTATTCATCAGATGTTCCTCAAAACGTCACAGCTCACTGACAAGCTATAGTTAGCACCTACCGTGGATGGCGTGCTTAGCGGACGGTGTGTGGTGTACTGCGAGTTCAGAGGGCCCTGCGCTGGACTTTCATGTTGTCTCAGGTTTCTCGATCCTTTCGAGATTAATCGGACATCTGCTGCTCCAAGCAGTTTGGGAATATGGTGAGTGCCGATCTGCTGGCTTTCACTGACACCTCACTGGATTGATTTCAGACGTTTCCGCTTGTTTCGGAAAGACCTATCACGTTCCGGCTTGTAGAACATTCGTTTTGTCGCGGATGTTTTGCCCTTGTTCTGCTTTTTCGCCTCGTGCATCTGGAAAATCACCTGCGACGCGATATATGTAGGTTCTTTGCAACGCTGTGAATTCAGTGTGGTTTTAAATCGTCGTTTGGTTTTACGGATAACGTTAGGAGTTTACCTCTGAACGCTTTGTTGTTTATACCACAGTTAGTGGCCAAAATGAGCAGCTAAAATGTTGAAAAAATTATCAGCAATGAATGGTTGTGCTAAAAATAATGCATTCTATTATTACGTTTCACGCTTGGATCGCAGACCAAGTACACTTGTACTTATGTCAGTTTGTGTGTGTTATTAGGTTGTTGAGAGTTCGTGTGGCCATTCTGTAATTCCATTGCTTACTTTGTGTTGGAAACCGGTTTTCCCTGTGCCATTTTCCGTCACCCAAGGTCAAAGATTCGGGGGACTAATTGTAACCCCGACCAAGCGTATGGGGTGTACTTGAACTGTTACCAGCAGGAATCACTGCCTAGACTGTGATAACCTTGTTATACATTACACTGTTCATATCATTGTTATTATGTTTTAGAATAACCTGATTAACTTTATTTGCTGCCAATACATACATATTGTACGAACATGGGAAATTTAAATGAAGCGTCACTTGCTTCAGGTTTAGCATGTTATTTAGGAGAAACAAAAATGTAGCTCTCGCCAGTGAATTTCACTTAAATAGTATTTATAGAGTGGATGGACTTTCCTGGTTAAGATTTACTATTGTATTACCTTTTACTTAATTTCCATTTCTTTTCTGTAAATACAAAGTGTCATATTTAAATATAAATGACGTTCGATCCTTTTTCATGTCACACCTTCCTAGAGTCCTCTTATCAATCTACCAGTAATAACAGCATGTAATATTAATCGTGGATAAGATAGATCTAATACTGACATTCATTGATAGAATCCGCAGGAAATCCAGTCCTTTCGACAAAGGAAGTAGGTTATAGACCAATAGTTCGATCGTTATTCACGAATGTCATTGTTTATATCATTTCTCCTGACGTGTTGTCGGTTGTTCTTACTCCGACAGCGATTGTTGCCTGATAGTAGGGAACATGTGTGCCAAGCCGTGACGGAGCCATGGGAGGGGTGGGGAAACTATTGAGGCTGAAGCCCTCAACCTGCACCGGCATTTCCATAAATATATTTAAAAAATAATAAAAAAAGCTCCGGAATTTGAAACAGTAGAAATGTAGTAAGTCACAACGTAACTATAATTTGTCAATCACAAGTTTACGTGACAATGGATCGGCAACGTGATGCCTCCACTGATGCTGTTACTGTGAGCAATTTTAATGCCGCCGCGACCTGCTTTGAAGCTGCCGCTATTGTTACTACTATGCTGAAGTTCCGAGCCGATTGTTCATGTGCGGCGACCCGCTGCTTAGCATGTCAGTGGCGCGAAAGAGTGGAATCTTTTGAAGGCCACAAAAACTATGAACAACAATAGTGTTAATTTAGTTCACGTTTCACACATACGTTAATTAAACAATCATAACATCGGCGAGCTTCTTATACTTCTGATAGCGAATGATAAGAATCCTTTACCATAAATAAATTCATTAGGCTTAAAAAAATTAGCCCTCCCCCGAGAACTAAATCCTGGCTACGCCACTGTTGCCAAGTTTGGTTGAAATCGGTCCAGTAGTTTATAAGGATATGTGGTACAGATATACACATAGTATCAATTTTATAAGATACTAGCTGAAAACCCGGTTTTGCCCGGGTATTTATTTATTTATTCCTGCTTTGAGTTAGTACTTCTTCTATACTTTCTCTCTCTGTCCATCTTCTTTTTTTCTAGAAACATGCAATATTTATCGGAGAATAAAAAAGAAATAAGGCTGTTTCGCATAATGTACAAAATTATATCCAAACAGAGAAAGATAGTAATCAAAATACAAATGACATATAAACTGCCTACGATCTCATATTTGTGGAGTTATATGTTGTATTGTATAATTTTGCATGTATGTATTCATTTGTATAAGTCATCTTTGTATGTATTAAAAGAAATTTCTTGTTTACTGCTTTGTTTATGTATTCTTATAATTCCTTACTCGTATGCTCATCCCTACAGAGAAAGAGCTGAAGACATTGCAGCACGCATAGACCAAAGATATGGACTGTGGCATCACGTTTCGCTGTATGTAACCTAATTCCTATAGAGTCGCAAACGTCATCGCTGGCCTTCAGTCCGAAGTATTTTTTTTTTCAACCACCATATCTTCCACCCCATTATAGCTATCGGCATGGAACTGGTATCATGTAGTACGGAAGACTTCCGACAACAATTACACAGACCATTTGTTTGAGTTCTACAGTTTCCGCTGCAGAGCGAAAAATTAAAAAAACACACGTAGAATTTTATATACACCGATAACCTTCCATCCCAATATACTCCACCCTTTTATCATTATCAACCCTCCAGCAACAATGGAACCAATAAAACCATTTTCAAAGAGTAATTGTTTTTCCGAATTTCGCGTTATATTCTGCATATTACTAAATATCTATCAGATCGCCATAAAACCGTGCCTAAAACCTTCCTCGGGTATAAATCAGTAAATGTAAAAATATTTTAGTCTCTGCGTCTTGTTGTTCGGACGTGATAAGCGTACACCAGACAGACATTCACATTATATATATACATAGCTATCCGATAGCCATAAAACCGTGCCTAAAGACTTCCTCGGGTAGACATTAGTAACTGTACAAATTTTTAACTGTTTATGTCTTGTGGTTCAGACGTGATAAACGTACACCGAACAGACATTCACATTTATAGATATAGACAATAATTACAAACAAAAAAACAAGATCTACTTTGGTCTCATGGATCGAACTGACGCCATATTTTAATCGTTAAGTCTCATGACCACCAGCCAGTCAGGTACGCTGTCGTAGCCTACGCCCCCTAAACTATGAAGGGTTGTAGCTCCCGAACTAACAGCGATGGGAATGTAGTTTACATTGATTTGGACGCAGCTGGTTTCAACGAATCCTATGCACGATAGAAAAAACTATTGATCCATTTAAAAAATTATATCTTTGTGCTGTAACTCTTTGGAAAATGATACAATAAACTACGTTCATAGCTCCGCAGAAAGTGAAACATTTCTTGTGTTGACTAGAGTCCTGTACGGCGCTCATTTCAGCCCGCCTAGCCGTACGGGCTGGGGTCTGACCCGTCTAGCCCGCCGGGCTGAATGTAGCCCGGCAGCCCGCCGGGCCAGACGCAGCGAGCGCCAGCCACAACCACGGGCCCACCGGTCGGCCTGCCCCACCTCACTCTCTGCTCGCGTTACTCAAATGTTTCAAATGTTTGAATAGTCTATGGGACTTAACTACGGGGTCATCAGTCCCTAAACTTACAAACTATTTATGAACTACTTACGAACTAGGACGGCACAAATATCCATGCCCGAGGGGGGATTCGAACCCCCGACCGTAGTGGCCGTGAAGGCCATGACTGGAGCGCCTCAGTCCCCTCGGCCACCGCGGCCGGCTCTCGCGTTACTCGCCGCTGCAGCACCCAACCTGTGCTACGGCACCTCTTCGTTTGTGACATTTTAACTTTGTTATTCCCGATTAATATACTTTCAATTACGTAATGTACGATTATTTGGATACATAACTGACGTTCTCAAAAGTTATTTTCCCCCTTTTTCTCTTCATCTAACACGTGACGTATCACGATTGCAATGCTGTGAGCAATACAGGGGAGCCACTTAAACGGCGAAAGCGCTGACCTGATATTGGCCGCTTGGTCCGTTACAAATGTTGCACCTTCCAGATCTGTTGCAGAAATGTCATAACTTTCTAATTCGGACAGAATTTCTCTTCGAATATTGAGACCAGATTTAGCATCTTCGGCAGGAAATTCATACGTGCATAAAACGTGCGATTTCATCTGCATTTCTGGGGTCATGTAATGACCAACGATGGTGACGATTTCAGTTTTGGTATACGTATCAGCCCACAGATCCACTTAAAAGGAACATGCGTTGGCTTCTAAACATCTTTTGATTTTCTGTTGGATCTCTGCCTTGATTTTTTCAGCTGCCTCAGAAACATTTCGTGAATAGGTTGTCGGATGAGGAAGGAAGTCGTTATCGTTTACGCGGCCAAACTTTACGCACTGTGCACCTATGTCTAAGAGGTGCTGACAAAAGTTTTTGAACCCTTCGCCTTTAACGATGTTATAGGAACGGAGGTCCTGATCACAGAGTCGTAAACAACTACTAATGACAGTAGATTTTGTCCTTGAAGATACTATTGTGGTGTTTCCCTGTCTCGAGACATTCTCACTTTTAACATATTTGTGCCTGAACAATGTAGAGGTTGATGACCCCTTCTTGAAGTTGTAAACAAATTCACAAGACTTGCACTGCACAAAACCAACATATTCGTTTCATTGTGCACAATGGACTGCCGAAAAATATTTCCAAGCTGCTGACACTTCATGTTTTCTGGGCTGAAGAACAAATTCTTTTGTAAGTAACTTCTCCTTCACTGTTTCCTTGGTCAGAGGACACAACGTCATTGGTGACACTGACACAGATGAATGTGAAGGTGACAACTGCAACTGACGACCAGCACACGAGGTTTCCGCAGACTTCATTCTGCACAGACGGATTGTGAGCTGCACTGACACTGCGGTGAACGCAGGGAGCCTCTCGATGACGTGACAAGAGCCGCGGTGCGTAGCGCGGCACGTGTCGTGCACCTGGCTGCCAGCCTCAGACGGAGCGAGCGCAGTCTAATGGGGCAGCGTCAGATGGAGCCGTAACTGTGTGGGGCGGGGTGGCGGGAGGCTGCCGGACGGTGCCACGTGCCCCACTTCTGTGCCAGTGACAGATCATAGAAGTCTGATTTCGTTTTGCGACAGTCCCTGTAGCCCTCCAGCCAGGATCTTGTCGAGAAATATCGATGTTACGCTATTTGATGTTTCCTTGGAGTAATTTTAACTTGTAGTACTCTCGCGAATCTGCCTGGGTGTCGTAGTAATTTCTCATCATATTTCGGAAGATTAGTGGCCATCGTCATATGGTCCCTGCAGCAATCAGTAGTCATTTGCAGATGCCAACGAATCTTCCAAAATGTCATGGAGAAATTGGGACTTGATCTGATAACTACAAATACACATAATATATGTATAATTACGCTCACAGCAGTGGTGAATAGAACTCTCAAGAGAGAGGAGTGGGGAAGGATTAAAAATTTATTATGGGAGAAAAGTGTACGCAATTAATATAATGAATTTATCCAAAAGAAATAAATATAGAAGTAGAAATATGGAATCTGGTTTTCTACAACGCACAACTGCAACTATTTTTGCTGGTTAACATGATTTAATGTTAAAACATTTTGGTACATAGCTACTTAAATACTTTTTTCTGTGCAGACAATGCTGATATCACGTTAGAAAATAAAGAGCCGATTCCTCAATTGCGTCATTTCTAGTTCTTCATATGGTGGTCTATATAACAGTGGAAGCGTGTTACTGCATAGACCAACCCTAAATTACTCTTGTTTAACACTGAATTATGGTGTGGACCACGCGAATATTTGAAAATGAGTGCAACTACGGAAGAACAGTGAGTATGGAAAACCGAAATTTAGGAAAATAAACATTGCAGGAAAGTATGTTCAAATGTTTGTAAAGCTTATGGGACTTAACTACGGGGTCATCAGTCCCTAAACTTACAAACTACTTATGAACAACTTACGAACTAGGACGGCACAAATATCCATGCCCGAGGGGGGATTCGAACCCCCGACCGTAGTGGCCGTGCAGAACGTGACGGAAGCGCTTCAGTCCCCTCGGCCACCGCGGCCGGCCAGGAAAGTATATGTACTAAGAAAACCGTTGAAGCCACTGATGATGGGTACAGCGAAACAGCCACCCGGGAACAACCGTGCGTTTAGGCCGCCATGTAATGGACAGTGCAGCTGGTCCTTAGAATAAGTTAAAGTAGCGTGTATGCTTAGGGCATAGTGAAATAAGCATGTACATCGGGAAATAGTGTATCTGGTACTTTACTAAGAATGTCAATTTAAACTGGTTTATAGGTTGGTTGGATGAATTCTCATTTGAAGGGACAAAAGTGCTAAGGTCATCGGTACGGTACCTTTTTGTTTAAGGATGAGGAAGGAAATTGGCCGCGCCGTTACAAGGGAACCATCCCGGTATTTGCCCGGAGTAATTTATGGAAATCACGGGAAACCCAAATCAGAATGGCTGGAGGTGGATCTGAACCGCCGTGAGCCCAGTATCTTATCACTGTGCCACCGTGATTGATCAAATTTGTGGGCATCGGTATGATTTTCATATACGTAGCTGGAACGTAATTTCTGTTAAATAGCTGATAAGTGTGGCAGGGGTATATTCAAATTGAGTTTTAATCGATGGGTATCGTCACAACTTTTGAGTAATCCGGAATGCAAATTAGGTAAATTTGGGCGAAGTTTCTTTTTTCTCTATGTACCTCAGAGGGAACTTCAACTCTCAGTTTGTACCTCCAACGATGCATCAGCTTATGTACGTTAGTTGCATCTGGAGTAACATAATCCGGAGTTGTAGATGCTGAAAACACGAATTAGACTCTTCAGTAATAATTAAATAAATATTTGCAAGGCTTATATAGCTCTGGAGTAGTCTGTGAGGTGCCTTCACATAAATTCAGGGAGATATGCCCACCCTTCACTGGTTTCTATATCCTAGTTGTGTGCTTCTGATTCAGTTCAAGTAATGAAAGTAGGCCTGCCCATCGAAGACATGAATTTTCGATCGTGATTAGTAGGCTGCTTTATTTATACATAAATGTCTTGGTCATTTACACTATGTTATAAAACTTTCACATGGTGGTTCGGCTTAATAGTATAATAACAACTCAGATACAGATATGGTCATTGGATTAACCTTTACATAAGATTAAGGGGGAGTCCATAAATTACGTGAGGTGTTTAGGGCGGGTAGGAGATCGACCTCAATCTCACCAACTCTCATGCTGAGACGAGACGGGAAGGGGCGGGGTCGTTAAAAGGGGTCTCCGCAAATCTTACGTAATTCTTTTTCTTCAAGAAACAGTGTAAAACTGCAAGATAACTGGCTTCAGTTAAGTAAAACGTGTTTCACCTCTGAAATATGGCAAAACCTAACAATAATATTTGCCTCAGTTATGCAAACATCGAATAGTGTCACAGTAGCCCCTGGAGTGTTTCTCTAATGACACATGACCTTCCTTTACACGCGCGGGAATATGATTTTATTGAAAAGTGATACAGACATTTTTGTTCCATTAGTTACTCTTGAGACCACACATGCGTCCTCATGGATTGAATTTGAATGAATATACTTCTTTTTATTTAAGTACTAGCTTATGTACCCGGCACTGATGGGCATTTATTTATTCTAATCGAAGTTTGTAAGTAAACTACTCTCCGCCATGCACAAAATGAAATTTTATGCAGACAGGGAACTTGCTCTTGCTTTGAAGGCCGATTGTACAAAATTTCCATAAGTGGATCTAACGTAATCAAGTAGACCTACAGGTAAAGTATTTACAATAAAATTCGCATTTCGAAAAATCTCACGTGAGATTGGGGGGAGGGGGGGGAGCAAAATGTCACATCTCACCAGGGCGAAAGGGGAGCTCGAAGAAACGCGAAAATCACCTCACTTAATTAATGGACGCCACCTAATGAAACGATTACACACACGTTTCACTAAGGTGATGAATGCTGAGAAACGGAAAGAGTTGAACCTGAAAGAACGAAGGTCTGTTCGAACTGAGAGAAAGAGTACAGACAGGTTTCACTTGAAAAGAAAGAGTGAATAACTCATTTAAAGTGCAAAACAACAATGGAATATGTTGATGGAATCTTTGGTTTGTTACCAGTAGCTAGTTTACGAAAAATAAATAAATAAATAATAAGTACTGTACATTTGAAACACAAGTGTACCAGTGAACTGTTTTCTAACAATCAACTGTCGATGTTTGGAGAGCATATGTTTCTGCAAGAGTCAAAGAATGCATTGGTTGCTATTACGTATATGGCACCCCCCCCCCCCCCCACAAAAAAGAAGAAAAAGACGAGTAAAGAGGAAATGATATGCTACGCCAAATACCCTCCACCACACACGGGGCAGTGGATTTCAGAGTACAGGTACAGGTGCAGATACAGCATTGTTTTCGCTCCCAGTACATGTGTCACGCTACTTATCACTCCGTGTTGATGGGCGGCCGGACCGTAACACAGTAGGGGCGTCAGCCCGCCTGCCCGGCAGGTCAGACGGGCTAGCCGCAGCCCATACGGGCCTGGCCGTGACTAACGGGTTGGGCGAGCTGAAAACTGCGCCATGCAGGACTCTGGTGTTGACCTACAGCATTATAATTTTCCGTCACCTATTATTTTATAAGTTACAGAGGCAAACACACTTAGTGAAACACCCTGTATATGTATGAGCCGCGCTGTAGTAGCCGATCGATCTAAGGTACGTCGCTGCAAAGCGCGCGGTTGCGCTCGCCGTCGGAGGTTCGAGTCTTCCCTGGGGCATGGGTGTGTGTGTGTGTTGTTCAAATCAAATGTTCAAATGTTTGTTAAGCTTATGGGACTTAACTACGGGGTCATCAGTCCCTAAACTTACAAACTACTTATGAACTCCTTACGAACTAGGACGGCACAAATATCCGTGCCCGAGGGGGGATTCGAACCCCCGACCGTAGTGGCCGTGCAGACCGTGACTGGAGCGCCTCAGTCCCCTCGGCCACCGCGGCCGGCTGTGTGTGTTGTCCTTAGGTTAGTTTACCTTAGTTTTAGTAGTTTGTAGGCTACGGACTGATGACCACGCAGTTTAGTCCGATAGGTTTACAAATATTTATAAAAATGAATGGTTGTGTGTTTGTATTTTATGCGCAGCTGTATCATTCAACCGATTCGAATGAAACTTTGTCAATATATTACTTGCACTTTCGCGATGGTCATAGGTACCACTACATCACTGTACGACAAATAGTTCAGGTGATATGATGTCATAAGCAATCATATGGTTGAAAACCTGTGGCATCATGCAACAATTTGGACATTTAACCTTCGAAGCAAGAGGAAGGTCACTGTCACATAAAATTTTGTAAAACTTTACTTCCGCCAGTAACTCGCCTCGTACTTTCCAAACTTCACATAAGTCCTCTTGTGAACCTTGCAACAGTACTGGAAGAAAGGTTATGGTGGAGACATGGCTTAGCCACAGCCTAAGTTTGGAAAGTAGGAGGCGAGGTTCTGGCGGAAGTACAGTTGTGAGGCGGGATCGTGAGTCGTGTCGGGATAGCTCACTCGGTAGAGCTCTTGCCCGCGGCAAAGGTCCCAGGTTCTAGTCCCGGTTCCAGCACACATTTTTAATATGCCAGGAAGTTTTATATAAGCGCATATTCCGTAGCAGAGTGAAAGTTTCAGTCATTTAAGAACAAAGTTATGAAACCAGAAGCGTGTAGCTGTTCATATAAAAGTTTCATAGAGGAAACGAAATCAACTTGGAGTAGTCAGGATATCTCGCCTGCTAATGCGAGGGTTAACTACGGCCGGCCACGGTGGCCGAGAGGACTGAGGCGCTCCAGTCACGGTCTGCACGGCCACTACGGTCGGGGGTACGAATCCCCCCACGGGCATGGATAAAAAAAATGTTCAAATGTCTGTAAATCTATCGGACCAAACTGCGTGGTCATCAGTCCGTAGCTTACAAACTACTTAAATTTAGGTAAACTATCCTACGGACAAACACACACATCCATGCCCCAGGGAGGACTCGAACCTCCACGGCGAGCAACCGCGCACTCCGCAGCGAGGTGCTTTAGACCGCTCGGCTACTCCACCGCGGCCGGGCATGGATATTTGTGCCGTCCTTAGTCTTAGGTAGTTCATAAGTAGTTTGTAAGCTTAGGGACTGATGACCCCGTAGTTAAGTCCCACAAGTTCTACAAACATTTGAACATTCTTTGGTTAACTACGTACTGAGTATTATTCTAGAAGATCTACTTTGGTCTCACGGATCGAACTGATGCCATATTTTAATCGTTAAGTGGTTACATTTGTGCTTGGTCCGCAACATTTGAACATTCTTTGGTTAACTACGTACTGAGTATTATTCTAGAGATCTACTTTGGTCTCATGGATCGAACTGATGCCATATTTTAATCGTTAAGTGGTTACATTTGTGCTTGGTCCGCAATCTAAATACACGTCCCGCGCGCAGCCTGGTAAAAGCATGGCGGACACCGGCCGATTGGCCACCCTCCCCCCACCCTGCCTCGGCGGCGCCTGGCCGCTGACTGACCGCGCTGGCGTGTCCCCCCCCCCCCCCGCCTCTTCGGTCACTCAGCCAGCGCTCGGCCGGTCTCGGACATCCATCTCCCCGGAGTCGGCAGCTCAGCCTCTGCAGTGTGGGTCGCGTGCCGCCGGCGCCCACGTTCCCCCAGCTCTCCCCACCACAGAAGCCTCCCCTCTGGCGGTAAATAATGGCTAGCGACGCGTGCCGCCGCCGCCGCCGCCGCCGCCGCCATGCATATGGAACGCCCACTGCTCCCACTTACCGACCGCCAAACTGCCTCTAAACAGGCCGATTGTGGGTTTTTTTCCTTCTGGACGGATTTCCGCTCTAGTGATAAACGACAGGAAATCTAAACGTAGTTCCCCCTTACTTTGTTCCGCGGCAGGGCACTACTACGAAATAACTGGTTTGATAGATCGCTAAAGCGTGGCGGATAGTATCAAACGAGTAAAAGTTTTTAAGGCCATTCTTTTTTGGAGTCAACAGTTCGATGTAGGACCGGCTCCAGTTACTTTGCCACCCTGTGCGAAAATATCAACCTACTTCTTCGTTTGTGTGGCCATTATGTCCGTAGTTGCTTTCATAATTATGAATAGCAGTGTATATGCAACTACAAATAAAATGCGATTTTTCTCACCAGACGCGTTTCGTTTTAATGACATTAAAACATCTTCAGTGGTCTGTAATAATAGAAATCAACAGTTTGTTTTGTTTTTAGATCGAAAACAGTTCGTTAACGAAACATGAAAACTAGGCCTAATGTTTTGTTACTTACGGAAATGTTGACTTGTTTTCGCCTCACGGAATGGAATGCCGGTCTGTTTCATGCAGTACCTACGATTCTTTATGCTGTGTCATTGTTTTTTCCACTGTCACTTTTGCACTGCCCATAATTGTTTTTCACAGTGATGAATAAAGTGATGAATAAAGTGTCTTTATTCGCTTGTCACATGATGACACACGTTATCAACCACATAATTGTTTATGAAGTCATATCTCCTGAAATACATGTCGTAAGCAGTTCTTACCCCTACGTCAATTAATACATCGTGGAAGGAATAGTTGTACAAAATTTGGTTGAAATTGGTACAGTGGATTAGAAGCAGACGTCGCATGATGCAGAATTTTTCCGCGTTTCATTGTTTATTACGTCATATATCCTGAACTATTTGTCCTACAGTCATTTAATAGTGCCTATGACCAGCAAGAAAGTGCAAGCAATATTTTGACAAATTTTCATTAGAATCGGTTGAACAATACGGCCGCACTTAAAATACGAACACACGAACATTGATTTTTATATATTAGATGAGTGCGGTTCTGGAACAATGGACTCGAAAATGTACTCCGGTAACAAAACATCTCGGTAATGGGAGCCTATGTACTATTCTCCTTGAATATGATTAGAGAGTAATAGCATAAGATGTGCAGCGTATCTTTTTTACTTATAAAGTAGATTGTCCGTATATTTGTATGTTTATATTGGATACATATCTGAAGATCTGTTCCAATCTCGATGAAATTGTGCACAATTCACATTAAAACCAAAAGGAAAGTCACTGTGGCTTTAAAGATCACGAAGAACAAACACGAATAATAATATTATGATTAACCGCCCACTCAAACAAAATTTCTGAATTTTCAACGTTTTCACTACCAACTCTATTCGTAAAACATTTCGCGTACAGATTCCAAATATTCCACTCTACGCTCCTGGAAAATTATATTGTTGTTTGTTCCAATCTTGATGAAAGTTTGCACACTTGACATTCAACCGAAGCAAAAGGTAACTGTGGTTATTAGGATGACTTACAACACGTAGTTCAGAAAGTGTGACGTTATAAATCACGAAATTAGCGAATAACAGTTGCATCAGGCAATAATGTTGCGCTTCTCTTGCTAAACCACTAGACCGATCTCAAACACGTTTACTGTAGGAGTAAGAACCAGCTAAAGCACACGATGTGAGGCGTACTGTGCTTGGCGGAGAGTACTTTACATATGGCCTTCAGAAACGAGATTGATGAAATTTTACACACACAACCTTCAAAAATAGTAAGACGACTGTCTGTATAAAATTTCGTGTGAAGCATGGACCTTTACAAAATCTACATTTTAATTAGATATTTATGAAATTTTGGACACTTGACCTTCGAAACAACGGTGCTTGGCCGACGGTACAACAGACTTATTATCGTGGTTATAGTAGGTAGGTTCTCACTGCTTCACCATCAACAATACCAACGTAACGGCGTCCTTAGAACTCTGCTACACTGAGAATGCTATTTCAGATGTGGACTGTTTACCATCCGAACTGGAAACCTGACGACTGTTTTCGAGGAAAATGGTTACTTTCAAGAAGAGATTCGCTGTTCGATGGAGTTTCAAACATTTCTAGAGGTGCATGCCTAGGAGTATAGGACTCTAGCCTTCATTCCTTATGCTGAGGGTGTTTCTTTCAAAATTGGAAGACTTTTAAAAAGTTTGAACATCGAGACGTTTCTCATCTGCCTTCCAAGATTAGGGCACTGCTTGGCTCCGTCAAAGATAACTTGGGAGTCAGGAAACCCGGTATTTACAAAATACCGCTTCAGTACGGCAAAGCATATATGCGTGGAACATTTACGGCACACGAGACTATTGGAAGAACTGGCAATAACAGAACACTGTTTAACGGAGGGACACAAGATGATATATGACGAGACCTGCGAAATAGCCAATACTTCTGGTTTTCAGAACAGTGTTTACAGAGAAGTTATTGAAATCAGATTGACGGACAGTTTAATAAATAGAGACAAGGGGTTTCCTCTCAGTACTCCACTACTAAATCATATCAAATTGCAATTTTCTACGACGATGTCAAAACCAGTAATTGATTAACGGTACGTGCGATATATCGTTATGCCGTGTTCCACTAGGGGCGGTGCCACTATTCCACTCTAGGAGGCAGCAGCTGTGATGGGTGGCTCATGCGCCATGCGTGCGACTTACCCCTATACAGAACTGCGGTATAGCATCAATATTCAAAGGTTCTCAGCAGCGACGATTCCTAAAGATGGCGAGCAGTTGTTCCGCCGAACTATTGAATCAGTTTGATTTCAATATCCGTCAGAAAACCAGAAAAGACTATCAAGAATTACTAGGCCTCGAAAGCCATACACATGATGGTAGTTGGTAATATAAGTTACTTTCGATAGACGTAGATAGATGAGTAGAGAGAGTAGACGTAATGTGCATAGAGATGGGAAGGGAATATGAATAGAAGGAGGGGAGGCAAATAGACAGACAGTAGAAAGAATAAGCAAAAATCTGGCAACGGCTGGTTAACAGGTAGTGACATTTATGTTTGAAAAGTTAATTGAAGAACACGGTATATTGGGCTTAGAACTTAAGTAATGTATATGATGAAGAGAGGTAAAGTACAAGATACCGAACTGGAGAAAGGAAAGACAAAGGAAGGAAGGAAGCTTGGAGTTTAACTTCCCATCGACAGCGTGGTCGTTAGAGACGGAGCTTACGCTCGGAAGGTTTGGGAGAGGAGGTGGAAGGAAATCGGCCGTGCCCTTTCAAAGGAGCCATCCAGGCATTTGCCTGGAGTGATTTAGGCAAGTCACGGAAAACCTAAATCAGGATTGTAGGAGATACGAGTCCAGTGTGTTACCACTGCGCCACCTCTCTCAGTGGAAAACAAAGAACGTGAGTGAATATGATTTTCTAGAACTTAAAATGGATTGATGAGAAGGACAAGAAGAAAAAGATAGGGAAAAGGAAGAACATGGTTAAGACGCTATGTCCGATACTGTGGACTAACAACTTGTCTAGTCAGGCAAAGAATACTATATTCAAAGCGGTACTAGACTATTATACTCTTACGAAAACACACGGGGTGAAACGATTCTGCAGGAATCTCTGCACTGAATACAATTGGAAGCTCATGGGATGCGTCTTTAAGATGGCGCGTCGGAAGCATCGAGACAGTCATATGTCTGAATAATTAATATTTCCGTTTTCAACTGGAGACACGTGTTTAAGACGTGAAAAATCAGTAGAGTAGTTAAACATTAGTCTCGAAAAACAATTTGATTATTCTCATTTCTACTGTGAGGTTTACGAATTGTAAGGTCCACCTGGAGTCGTTCATAAAACAGAAGTAGACCGTGCGTTTGCATAACAAGTGTTGTGATTATAAAATGCCAAACAGATATCGCACTGATCTACTGTCGATGACATGCAATCCACTCGTTGCTTAATGGCAAATAATTGAGAGAAGAGGACAAAAGATTATTTTTAAGTAAGAACCAAATATTCATAAAATATATGACATCAAATGCTAATGGGCAAAGCTGGAAATGAGTACTCAGCAGGGATTCAAACCTAGGTCTGCCGCTTTCTAGGCAGTTGCGCTGATCACTACAACACTGGGAATACAGTGATCACCGCACCTGCAAGGACTACCTAAGCACGTCTTCCGGCAGAATCAAATTCCCAGCATTACCCTGTCCACAGTTCTCATAATTTTGAAACTAATTCCCGTAAGAGTAAGGGCCTCAAGCTTGCCCACCCCTCCCCACTAACGAAAGGATGTTTGCCCGTCACCGGCATATTATATATACAGGGTGTTTCACTAAGTGTGTTTGCCTCTGTAACTTATAAAATAATAGGTGACGGGAAATTTTAATGCGGTAGGTCAACACAAGAAATGTTACACTTTTTGCGGAGCTATGAACATAGTTTATTGTATCATTTTCCAAAGAGTTACACACAAAGATATATTTTTTTTAAATGGAACAATAGTTTTTTCTATAGTGCATTGGATTCGTTGAAACCAGCTGCGTCCAAATCAATTTAAACTACATTCCTATCACTGTTAGTTTGGGAGCTACAACCCTTCAAAGCTTAGGGGGCGGAGGCTACGACAGTGTAGCGTAGCTGGTGGTCATGAGACAGTGGGCCGTGCCCCAGGGGATAGCCACTCGGTCAGTAAGCTACGCTATCGCAGCCTCCGCCTCTATAATTTTGAATGGTTGTAGCTCCCAAACTAACAGCGGTAGGAATGTAGTTTAAATTGATTTGGACGCAGCTAGTTTCAACGAATCCAATACTATTGTTACATTTAAAAATTATATCTTTTTGGTTTAACTCTTTGGAAAATTATACAATAAACTATGTTCATAGCTCCGCAGAAAATGTAACATTTCTTGTGTTGACCTACCGCATTAAAATTTCCCGTCACCTATTATTTTATAAGTTACAGAGGCAAACACACTTTGTGAAACACCCGGTATTTACATGTGGCGTCTTTTCCGAAAGAACAGACGTCAATTCTGATCCTGCCGTTGTTATTCTTTCATATTCACAGACTATATGACATCAACTGCTAATGGGCAAAGCTGAAAACGTGTACACAGCCGGGATTCGAACCCGGTTCTACCGCTTTTAGGCAGTTGCGCTTACCACTACACTACTGGGGACACAGTGATCATTGAACCTGCAAGGACACAAGACCCAAAGCTACTTTCATAAGAAAGCTGATACGGGGAAAGGAAGATGCAGCAGATTAACGTTATTTGATCAGGTGAGAAATGAAATATTTAGAAGAAGACTCGCAGCTACAACCACCATTTCCGATGCAACTGTTCAGGAAAATTGAAATGGTACGGACATTTGAGACGTGTGGAACAGGGTAGGGTACAAGCATGGAGAGCGATTGAACGAGGGAGACCACGTAAGAAGTGTATTAATATTATTCAAGAGAAAATGGAGAAACGAGTATTGGGAGAGGGATTTTGGATAGACAAGGACCGATGTCGCTCAGGATGCGAGAAACAGCAAGGATGTTGCCAGTACTCGGTATTATACCCCTGTGTATGAAAAAACTTTCTAGTCATTTTTCAAGGCCTGGCTGTACCAAATGTTCAAATGTTTGTTAAGCTTATGGGACTTAACTACGGGGTCATCAGTCCCTAAACTTACAAACTACTTATGAACTACTTACGAACTAGGACGGCACAAATATCCATGCCCGAGGGGGGATTCGAACCCCCGACCGTAGTGGCCGCGAAGACCGTGACTGGAGCGCCTCAGTCACCTCGGCCACCGCGGCCGGCCTTGGCTGTACCTTTATGTTAAAAGAACACTTTGACAGCGTTTACAATTAGCAACGTATTGGCCTGCACGTTCTAATTTCGTAATGTAGATCGTGTCTTTTTCTCGGCTGCCTCTAGAGTAGGTTGCTGTGAAGAAGTGCTGTGTCGTTGGAGGAGGAAGTGTGGTTGGGGGAAGGGGGGGTGAGGGGGGGTTGGCTGCTGGGGAGAGCTGATCTTCAGACCAGCAGCCCTGCTGCGATAATCCAGCAGTGGCCGCCGCTAACATAAATTCCCGGATAATGCCAGGCACTCCCCAGATAATAGCCTCCTCTGCTCAAACCATGCGAGCAACAATCCCGCTCCTGTTGGAGTTAGCATTCTCTTGTACTTTACGACCTGCTGGACGGAAATGACTCTGGGGACTAGAGTTGTCGCAAGGTATGAAACCCCAACTCGGTTTCCCAGCTAATAAAGTAGCTATGTGCCAAACAGTCAGCGGCAGTATAAGAATTCCAAGAAGTCCTGAGTACCTTGTCGCAGTATTCCCTCTAAGAAGTGCCTACTGTAAACTGCGAATCGGCTTTTCTGGAGAGCGGAACAGTAGAGGCTTAGAGGCCGACGTAATGGAGCTCGGTATTTTCAGTGGAAACAGCTTTAATGCGTCCTAAAAGGAAAAGGAAAGGAAGTAAATAAAGTGCTGCTGGTGTCATACTTAATTCCTTCTCATTGCTAGCATCGTTCCCTAACGATTCTTCAAGTAATGGGACAACTCCGATAGTGGTACATCTTTGTTTATGATCTACAGCAGTGTTTTCCAACCTTTAAGTCACGACCACTGCAGGCGAAATTTATGTGTAACATTAATTGCGAATTAAATATGTTATGGATTGTTTTATAGTACAATGTGATGAATAAGTGCAACAGCTGAAACAAACAGAACCATTAGAAAAGTAGAAGAACATAATAGAATAAGTAATTTTGACAAAATCGACAAAAACATTTACTGCTTTACAAATTTTCTATACAGAGGGACCTTTCTTAATAAGCATAATTCGCTTCTGATTATTGACTTACATGCGAAACACTCGTTAAGTAAAATATATTTTTCTGTCAGAAATTATGTAAAAAAAACCTTAGTCCAACAATTTAAAAGAAACCTGTAACAAATTGAAGATTACATTATTTGTCTCCTTTGAGATAACATATTTCTATTACGGTTCGTGAGATTGGGGTCGCCAGATTGTTTTTAAAAGGTTGTTTGAAATTTCCTCTACCAGTCACGGATAGGATTTTGGTGTTAAAATTAATTAGCAACATGTTTAGATGATGTACATAATCATCAGGCTTTAGGCAAACAAAATCTATTACTACAGTTATACATTAATGTTTATTGACGAAATGCTGTTTGCGGCAATAAATCTGTGCGAACAGGAAGATGACGTATTTGAGGTTATGTCTCTTAATGGGTTGAAATATTGGCTGTTTAAAAATAGTTACTCTCTTCTTCAGTTGTCTGAGTTTATAGCAATTATATTTCTGGGTTTGCTAGCCCCATAACACAACACTCTTCCACACGATTTCACTGTCATCGTAAAGCTGACACACTAAAGAAGATGGCGGTGAAAAAGTTTATATCGATTACTCTATTGATATATCGATGCTTAGCTTAGAGAGTTGTTTTAAATGTCTTCTGCTGATTTTGCTACCATATAATTGACGAGATGCATAATGTATTGTGGCATATTTGTATTTACTTGGAAGGGGGTCAAATTTTCAGAAAGGTTGAAAAACACTGACCCGCAGTACTGAGTACTCTAGTGTTTTAGCAAGAGATACCTAGTAACATAATACTTTCTAATAGAGAGGTAGTATGAGTTCCTGAAATACAAAACATTTAGGAGTTTAATTATTTTCGAAATGATCACAGACGACAGTTTATAGTCACTCTTGCTGCGGAGTTGCATGGGTTCCCGATTAGAGGTTCGAACCATACCTCGGGCATAGGTGTGTGTGTTTACTTTAGCGTAAGTTACTTTAAGTAGTTTGTACGTTTAGGGACTGATGACCACTGCAGTTACGTCCCATAGCTTCACAAACATTTGAACATGTTGGATAAGTCATGAAACCTTATACCTGCTCCACCTTTACATGATGATAACTGTGGTAATGTTGCATGTAGTTGCTCTTGCAAAGTTTTATTTTCATCAGCGCTGTTATAAACGATACACTACTGGCCATTAAAATTCCTACAACAAGAATAAATGTAGATGATAAACGGGTATTCATATGACAAATATATTATACTAGAACTGAAATGTTATAACATATTCACGCAATTTGGGTGGATAGATCCTGAAATGTCAGTACCCAGAACAACAAAAAATGTTCAAAAGTTTGTTAAGCTTAAGGGAATTAACTACGGGGTCATCAGTGCTTAAACTTACAAACTACTTATGAACTACCTACAACTAAGGACGGCACAAATATCCATGCCCGAGGGGGGATTCGAACCCCGGACCGTAGGGGCCGTGCAGACCCTGACTGAAGCGCCTCAGTTCCCTCGGCCACCGCGGCCGGCCCAGAACAACCACCTCTGGGCGTAATAACGGCCTTGATACGCCTGGGCATTCAGTCAAACAGAGCTTGGATGGCGTGTACAGGTACAGATGCCCATGCAGCTTCATCCGATACTACAGATCACCAAGAGAAGTGACTGGCGTATTGTGACGAGCCAAATGCTCGGCCACCATTGACTAGAGTTTTCATTTGGTGCGAGATCTAGAGAATGTGATGGCCAGGGCAGCAGTCGAACATTTTCCGTATCCAGAAAGGCCCGTATAGGACCTGCAACATAGGGTGGTGCATTATACTGCTGAAATGTAGTGTTTCGCAGGGATCGAATGAAGGGTAGAGCCATGGCGCTCCTGTCTGTGATGCAGCGTCAAGGGTAACCGCAGCTATTGTCTCCGAGCTGATAGTCCATGCTGCTGCAAACGTCGTTGAACTGTTCGTGCAAATGGCTGTCTTTCAAACGTCTCTATCTTTTGACCAGGGATCGAAACGTGGCTGCACGATCCGTAACAGCCATGCGGATAAGATGCCTGTCATCTCGACTGCTAGTGATACGACGGCGTTGGGATACAGCACGGCGTTCCATTTTGCCCTTCTGAACCCACCGATTCCATATTCCCCTAACAGTCATTGTATCTCGAGTATCGCGAGTAGCATTGTTGCGATACGATAAACCGCAATCGCGATAGGCTACAATCCGAAATTTATCAAAGTCGGAAACGTGATGGTATGCATTTCTCCTCCTTACACGAGGCATCACGTTTCACCAGGAAAAGCCCGTCAACTGCTGTTTGTGTATAAGAAATCGGTTGGAAACTCTCGGCATGTGAGCACGTTGTAGGTGCCGCCACTGGCGCCAACCTTGTGTGAACGCTTTGCAGCATCTTCTTCCTGTCTTAAATTTCGCGTCTGTAGCACGTCATCTTCGTGGTGTAGCAATTTTAATGGCCATGAGTGTAACTCCGTCATCAAAACTTCATGTTAATTACAAGCATTCCACGCATTTCAGTGTAGTTCATTGTCAACCATCGATTCGACTTACATTCTGGGAGCTACAGATTCATTTCATCGCTACATATGTGGTAAAGCCAAGATGTTCTGAAACTGAACGCATGACGACATAGTGGTGCACTACAGCGTATAGATGGCGCCGTGTTATGGTACCATGTCAGTCTCTCGTCTCTAGAAGAGACCGTTGATTGCATGTTCTGGAATCAGAAGTTTGTTGTGATGGTGAGTTGAATACGCGTCTGACCTAGATATTCCACAATTTTAGCAACGAGAAAACATTAAATTCTGCCAGAAATTAAGCAATACCGCTGCCGGAACTCTTTAAGTTTTTCAGCAGGATGAGGAGGCAAAGTTTCGCAGTGTTGTGTTTCGGTGGCAGCGACGTTTTTTGCTAGGACGGAATAGTTGGAAAGACGATGTGCGTACTGGTCGGCCACGAACAGTTTGAACAGAACACAAGAGCCAGGCATTTGTGACGTTGTTACGTGCTAACCGCTCACAATACGTATACGCTCTCGCAGCTGTAGTAGGGTAAGCCATGGTGCTTGCCACTACATTCTAACTGACCACCTGAACACGTATCATCCAGCCAGTGTGCTACGAATCCAGTCGCGTGACCAACCTGATGATTGCATGATGATTCTTGCTGACATCAGTAGTGCGGACGATGACGTAACGTTTCTGAACCGGATAATAGCTGGAAACGAGGTATGGTGTTTCCTTTATTGCGGCAGCATGTGAAGCATACTGAGTCCAGTGGATGGCTACTCTCCGGGCCTCAAGTCTCAGAACTAATTGACTGTACCACATATATGTGTATACGGCCTGAATGTGAAAATCACGTCATTGAGAATAAAATGAGAGAAACTTTATTATGAGTATGAATGTAACGACGTATTCCTAAGGTCAGTACTCATTGTATACCACTTTAACACTGTAACTTATTAAGTCGTGCTTTCGGACTATGAAAGCTTGCCTCCTGAATAACGGTACTGAAAAGTGGTTAGGTGCATTTTTAACGATCTTTTGATTAAACTAATAGATTACCTATGAAACCTCAGCTAGGTCCAGTGTGTCATCATTCAGTCCATTAGCTCTGCTGGCTTGGTTGTAATAGGCCAATTACTTATCCAGGTTTGTCGCAATGAAAATAGAGGTACAATTCAGATCTTTTACTGTACTAATATTCATAGAACGATACTTGAATAGATAAGAAATATTTATATTCTCATTTTAAAAACAATCATTTGATGAACAAATATAAATATTGCATTTAGTTCTTACTTAAATATAATCTTTTCATCCTCTTCTTGCAATTTTTTTGCCAACGAGTGGATTGTATGTCAGAAACAGTAAATCAGTGCGATAGCAGTTTGGATTCTTATAAACACATCACTTGTTATGTAAACTCACAGTCTGAGTCTGTTTCATGAACGACTCCAGGTAGATCTTATAATTCGTCAACTTCACAGTAGATATGGGAATAATCATACTGTTTTGCTAGACTAATGTTTAACTACTTCTTAAAATTCTTAAACACATATTTCCCATTTAAAACGGAATCAATTATTCAGACATATGACTGTCTAGATCTTTCCGACGCGCCATGATAAGACACATCCCACGAGCAAAAAGATATCGATAATCTACAAGTCGTAGTGCAGTGATTCCAGCACAATTGTTTCGCCCAGAAATAAACGATACCATGTGTTTCCGTAAGAGCACAAAACTTTAACTGAATGTAGAGGATGGTCCGCTGAACAATATGAGGTCGGAAAACTGGATCGAAGAAGCCTGACTAACGAGGTAATAGAAATATAATCACACTATTGTGAACTTTTTTGTTTACATTACACATTTACACAATGGAAGTAGGACAATGAGGCATCCAGACAAATATCCGTGGTGTTCTTTGAATCACACCACAGGAGGCTACAATTCTGGCAAGCAATTTCAAGATCTCAATCACTGGGTGCTTATACAGTCATACACATGAAACTTCAGATATCAAATAAAATAATAAAGGGGGTTATTTAACGTGAACTCGCAACCATGGAATAGAGCTACCTGATGAACAAGTAAACAAGAAGTATATCACGACTTCATATTCACTGACTATTCCTTCTGTTCTTGACGAAGTATTTTATACATTGTGAATGAAAGAGAGCCGGCCGCGGTGGCCACGGGGACAGGCGCTCCAGTCACAGTCTGCACGGCCACTACGGTCGGGGGTTCGAATCCCCCCTCGGGCATGGATATTTGTGCCGTCCTAGTTCGTAAGTAGTTCATAAGTAGTTTGTAAGTTTAGGGACTGTTGACCCGTAGTTAAGTCTCACAGACTATACAAACATTTGAACATTTTTGAATGAAAGAGACAAAATAACTGAGAGATATTCTGCAAATTTATTGGTTTTACAAACCGGTTTTCGGCTGTTTCGCCATCAACAGGTAAATAATACAAGTTTAAATTTCAAAGATCTTAATTTGGTCGACATTTAAATTTCAAGGGAGACTAGTGCTTTGGTTTAAAACTAAACCGAGGGAATTTGTTACAATTGAAATTGTGATGTAAATTCCTGACATTGATAAAATTTGTGACAATATAATAAATTACGACATAATCCTAAAAAATACAAACTGAATCACTAGAAATTGGCTGAGAAAACTGACAAAAATTGTCTTATGTTAAAGAGGTCCAGTGTCTGGAAAATGGAAGCATGTGACTAAGTTGAATGAAACATCTGTGAATACATGTCTAAATTTTAACTACTTAAACTATGGTTAGAAGTAAAATATGGCGAGACAGTTTATATCAGGTAAGCAGTCAAACAATTGTGATTGCACAAGGATTTTATAGCACGGCTATGAAACGTGCCCCTACTACTGTTTCATAGCCATCCTGCTGTCATCACAACTGTTTGGCTGCTTATCTGACATAAATTGTAATTCCTTATTCTACTTGTAACCATAGTTTAACTTAACCAGGTAAAGTTTTAACGTATATTCACAGATGTTAGTCACACACTTCTACGTTCTAGTCATTTGACCTATTTAACGTAATTGTTTCTCAATTTTTGTTAGCCAGTTTTAATGTTTCAATTTATATTTCTTAAGATAATGTCGTAATGTACTATATTTTCAGATATTTTATCAGTCTCACGAAATTTACGCCATAAATTAAATTGTAAAAATTTCCCTAAAGTTAGTCTTAGACCAAAGCACTACTCTCCATTGAAAGTAATATATCTGCCAACTGACGTAGTATTGTATTGTTTACTTGGTGATGGCGTAAAAACGGAAAACGGTTTGAAAATTGAGTATAACGAATGTGCATGTAAATAAACAGCACCGAATGTGTAAACTTGTACGGACGTTACGTGTAAATGAAATGGAAAACACTGCTCGCACCCAGGTTCACAGCCTCAAATCGTTCAGTGGAGAGTTCTCTGTGTACTATTAGGGCAAGGTCGGCTGAATCGGGTCGGGAGTTGAATTGGGTCAATTTTAGGAATCGCCTAATCGCCATGTACGAAGTGGTATGGGAAGTGCTGCCACACAGCGGTGACTGTTGGAAATCTGTGTTTGAGTTGTAAAGTGATAATTGTCAGGCGTGTTCGTTGTTGTTCTAAGATTTTTGGAAGATTGAGCTGTTTGCGGTAAGTTCTTAAAATTTTGTACTTTGTAAAACAGTTTTGGATTCAAATTCATATATCTCTGGTAATTCGTTTAGTAATTTGTTAAGTATTCGTTTAGAGGAAAGTTTATATAATGGAGAAAAGGTTATGGTGTTACCTGCGAGTAGTTATGATTGTGCAGGACTGTCAACGTAGGGGAAAAAATAATTTGTATTTCCGCCGAATAGGGTAAATACAATCCGGGAGAAAAGGGTCAATGCCTTTATTTCGATTCATTGCAGTTATTATATTGTTTCGTTTTTTATTAATTCGTTTTCGGGTTTTTATTGTAGATGGGAGGTATAAAAAGAAAAACCGTTACTTTGTAAAGCAAGGATGACATGCAAAATGCAATTAAAGCTTACCGGGAGGGTAGGAGTCACCACCTTACAGAGAATTTTTTGGGGTACCGCATTCCTGTCTACAACAGCAACTGCAAAGTGGAACGGATTATCGAGCAAAGGTAAAAGGTGAATGTTAGATCCCTTAATCGGGTAGGAAAATTAGAAAACTTAAAAAGGGAAATGGATAGGTTCAAGTTAGATATAGTGGTGATTAGTGAAGTTCGGTGGCAGGATGAACAGGATTTCTGGTCAGGTGAGTACAGGATTATAAATACAAAATCACAGGAGTAGGATTGATAATGAATAAGAAAATAGAAATGCGGGTAAACTACTATGACCACCACAGTGATCGCATTATCATTGTCAAGATAGATACGAAGCCAACACCGACAACAGTAGTACAGGTTTATATGCCAACTAGCTCTGCCGATGTTGAGGAGATCGAAGAAATATATGAGGAGCTAAAGAAAATTATTCAGACAGTTAAGGGAGAGTAAAACTTAATTGTGATGGGAGACTGGAATTCGGTAGTAGGAAAAGGAAGAGAAGGAAAACTAGTAGGTGAATATGGACTGGGCAGAAGGAATGAAAGAGGAAGTCGCCTGGTAGAATTTTGCACGGAACATGATTTAATCGTAACAAACACGTGGATTAAGAATGACAAAAGAAGGTTGTATTCGTGGAAGAGACCAGGAGACACTGGAAGGTATCAGATAGATTTTATAATGGTAAAACATAGATTCCGGAACAAGGTTATAAACTGTAAGACATACCCAGGGGCAGATATAGACTCTGACCATAACTTGTTAGTCATGAACTGTAGGCTGAAAAAGAAAAAAACTGCAGACAGATAAGAAAATAAGGAGATGGGACTTAGATAAATTGAAGGAACGTGAAGTTCTGGAGAATTTCAGAGGGAGATTTAGGCAACAATTGACAGAAACAGGGGGGAATAAAAGAGTAGAAGAGGAATGGGTAGCATTGAGAGATGAAATAGTGAAGGCAGCACAGGAAAAAATAGGTAGAAAGGCAAGACGTACAAAAAATCCTTGGATATCACAGGAAATACTAAATTTAATTGATGAAAGGAGAAAATATAAAAATGCAGTAAACAAAACAGGCAAAATGGAGTACAGACGACTAAGAAATGAAATTGACAGGAAATGCAAAATGGCTAAGCAGGAGTGACTAGAAGCCAAATGCAAATCTGTAGAAGAATGTATAAGAAGGGGAAAAGTAGATACTGCCTACAGAGAAATAAAAGAGACATTTGGGGATAAGAAAAGCAACTCTACGAATATCAAGAACTCAGATGGGAAATCAGTTCTCAGCAAAGAAGGGAAAGCTGAAAGGTGGAAAGAGTACATAGAGCAGCTCTACAAAGGAAATGAACTTAGAGACGATGTTGTATGAAAGAACTACGTCGGAACAAGGCCCCAGGAGTAGATGACATACCCTCAGAGCCACTCAAGTCTCTGGGAGATCCAGCCATAACAAAACTATTTGAACTGGTGTGTAGGATGTATGAGATAGGCGAAATACCCTCAGACTTTAAGAAAAATATAATAATCCCCACTCCAAAGAAATCAGGCGCAGACAGGTGTGAAAATTACAGAACCATCAGTTTTATAAGTCATGGTTGCAAAAATTTTAACACGAATTATCTACAGGAGAATGGAAAAGCTGGTAGAAGCTGACCTCGGGGAAACCAGTTTGGATTCAGGAGGAACGTAGGAATCCGGGAGGCAATACTCACTTTACGTCTTATATTAGATTAAGGAAAGGCAAACCTACATTTTTAGCTTTTGTAGATTTGGAGAAAGCGTTTGACAATGTTGACTGGAATACACTCTTTCAAAATCTGAAGTCAGCAGGGGTAAAATACAGGGAAAGGAGAGTTATTTACAACTTGTACAAAAGCCAGACCGCAGTTATTAGACTCGAAAGGCATGAAAGGGAAGCATCAGTTGGGAAGGGAGTAAGACAGGGTTGTAGCCTTTCTCCGATGTTATTCAATTTCTACATCGAGCAGGCGCAGAAGGAAAGCAAGGAAAATTTTGGAATAGGCATTAAAGTTCAGGGAAAAGAAATAAAAACATTGCGTTTTTCTGATGACATTGTAATTCTGGCAGAGACAGCGAAGGACCTGGAAGAGCAGTTGAATGGAATGGACATGATGTTGAGGAGAGCATATAAAATGAACATTAACAAGAGCAAAACAAAAATAATGGAATGCGGTCTTAGAAAATCAGGCGATGCTGAACGAATTAGATTACGTAACGAAACAATGAAGATTATAGCTGAGTTTTGTTACTTGGGTAGTAAAATAACATGCGATGGTCGCATTACAGAGGATATAAAATGCAAATGACAATGGGAAGAAAAGCATTTTTGAAAAAGAGAAATTTGCTAACATCGAATATTAATTTAAGTGTAAGGAAGTCTTTTCTGAAGGCATGTGTGTGGAGTGTTTCCTTGTACGGGAGTGAAACATGGACGATAAGCAGTACGGCCAGGAAGAGAATAGAGGCTTTTGAAATGTGGTGTAACAGAAGAATGCTGAAGATTAGGTGGGTAGATGGCATAACTAATGAGGAGGTACTGAACAGAATTGGCGAGAAAAGGAATTTTTGGCATACCCTGACTAAAAGAAGGGATTGCTTGGTAGGACACATTCTTAGACTTCGAGGAATCGTAAATTTAGCATTGGAGGTAAGTGTGTGGGGTAAAAATCGCAGAGGGAGACCTAGATACGCGTATAGTAAGCAGATTCAAGTGGATGTGGGTTGCCGTTCTTATGAGGAGATGAACAGGCTTCCTCAGGATAGAGTAGGGTGGAGAGCTGCATCAAACCAGTCTCCGGACTGAATACCATAACAACAAAATTTTAAAGTGATGCGTACATTTTCATGCCGACCCTTTTTGCTAAATTGATGACCCGATTCCCCATACTTGAAGAAGGCAAATAAGGTCACGCAGCTCAGTTTTCAGATTTATTTTGTGAAACTATGATCAATATTTACGAAGTTTTATATATTTGAATTTATTAATAAAGGTACATAGTTTTTATGAATATACAATGAAAATTTGTCCGTGTGTAAATTTGTCTTTTATTTCGATTTTAACAAATTTTGACCCGATCGGCCGACCTTGCCCTATATTGTTGCAGACTTTACGGAAATAAGCTGCTGCTGTTGTGTGGTCTTCCGTCCTGAGACTGATTTGCTGTAGCTCTCCACGCATCCATGTACTGCACGAACCTCTTTATCTCTGAATAGGAACGGCAACCTGCACCTTTCGAAGCTGCTTACTGTATTCGCCATCCGGTCTCCCTCCGCAGTTTTTCACCGCACAAACGTCCCTCTTCGAATACGAACAGCAATGAACATCCATTTGATCCGGCTTGTTGTATTTGTTTCTTGGCTTCCTTCTTCGATTTTACCCCCTACATCCCTCTCCGATACTACACTGACATTTTAGGCCAGTCGTCGTAGACAAAAAAATGGCCTTAGGTCCGAAAAACTGCAGGAAGCTGAATTTTTGGTATGTTGTTAGGACATATTAGAGTACTATTAAACCACGTTTGCAGCTTCGAAATCCTTTAGTTTAACTTTTAAGAGCCAAAAAACCTCGAAATGTTCGGCCATTTTTCTGATTTTGGTTTATAACTCGTGAAGGGTGGTTTTTTGACGAAAAGTCACTCACACCTCTATGTAGATAAAATAATATAAAATTTAAGCCCAACCGCAGCTCTGTAAGTCCAATAGTTCCCGAGTTACTGGACTTCAAAAATTTACTTATATCTTCAAAAAGTTCAAAACTCCGATTTTAGTCATCTTTCGGCTAGAATATTGGCTCTAATGATCATCCCACGGGGATCGCCATACAAAACAAAGTTATAGAGCAGTTATTTAGCTTTAATCTAAGTACAGAACGAGGTCCATAGGCCCAATAGATTTCTAACTTTGTTTTGTATGACGATCCCCGTGGGATGATCATTAGAGCCAACATTCTAGCCGAAAAATGACTAAAATCGGATTTTTGAACTTTTTGGAGAAATAAGTCAATATTTGAAGTCCAATATCTCGGGAACTATTGGACTTACAGAGCTGCGGTTGGGCTTAAATTTTAGATTATTTTATCTACATTAATAGAGGTGTGAGTGACTTTTCGTCAAAAAACCACCCTTCACGAGTTATAAGCCAAAATCAGAAAAATGGCCGAACATTTCGAGGTTTTTTGGCTCTTAAAAGTTAAGCTAAAGGATTTCGAAGCTGCGAACTTGGTTTAATACTGCCCTAATATGTTCTAACAACATACCAAAAATTCAGCTTCCTGCAATTTTTTTGGACCTAAAAATATCTGGTGACTGGCCTATTTGCCTAAGAATGTGAAGTGTTCAAATGTTTGTAGATCTAAATTACTCTGGTCATCAGTTCCTAGGCTTACAAACTACTTAAACTAACTTATGCTAAAGACAACAAATACACCCACGCCCGAGGGAGGACTCTAACCTCCGACGGCGAGCAGCGGCGCGCTCCGAAGCTAGGAGCCTTGGAACGTTCGGCCACTCCTCCGTGGCAATGTGAAGGGTCAATCAATCACTTCCTTTAGTTAAGGTGTAATGCGATGGTAAAACGCAAATGAAGAGCACTCTCACAATTCTGGGTGTTAGGCCCAGAAGAATAATTACGCATGGGTAGGTCTGAGAGATAGGGCAGTGTAGCCCGCAGAGGATCATATAGAATCCCTATATAATACGGGATATACTGAACTTAATTGATGAGAGAAGAAAATAGAAAACTTTTGCAAGTGAATCAGGCAAAAGGGACTACAAACTTCTGAAAACTGAGACTGACACGAAGTGCAGATTGGCTGAGCAGGAGTGGCTCGGGGGACAAATGCAGAGCCGTAGAAGATTGTATAACTAGGAGAAAGATAGATACCGCCTACAGGAAAATGAAAGAGATGTTTGGTGACAAGAAAAGCAGCTGTATGAATACCAAGAACTCAGACGGAAATCCAGTACTAAGCAAAGAGGGTAAAGCTGAACTGTGGAACGAATAAAAAAATGTTCAAATGTTTGTAAAGCTTATGGAACTGCGAAGTCATCACTCCCTAAACTTACAAACTACTTATGAACTAGCTTATACTAAAGACGGCACAAACATCCATGCCAGAGGGGGGATTCGAAACCCCGACGGGAAACGGCCTCGCGCATCGTAACATAGCGCCTCAATGCGCTCGGCCGCTCCACCCCGGCGTGAAAAAAAATATATAGAAGGCTTATACAAAGGAAATAAACTTGAAGGCAGCATTCGAAAAATGGAAGACGAAGTGGAGGAAGATGAGACAGGAGATTTTATTCTGCGAGAAGAATTTGACAGAGCGCTGAAGGATTTGAGTCGAAACAAGTCTCCTAGTGTAGATAATACTCCGTTTAAACTGCTGATATCGTTAGGAGAGCCAGTCATGGAAAAGTTGTTCCACCTGGTATGTAAGATGTATGAAACAGGAAAAGTACCCTCCGACGTCATGAAGAATATTGTAATTCCAATTCCAAAGAATTAAAGTGCAGACAAATGTGAAAATTACAGAACTATCAGTTTAATACGTCATGATTGCAAAATAATAACAGGTATTATTTACAGACGAATGGAAAAACTTGTGGAATCCGACCTCGGGGAAGATCAGTTTGGATTTAGGAGACATGTAGGAACACGAGAGGCAACACATTACGACTTATCTTATGCTAAGGAAAGGCAAAGCTACGTTTTTAGCGTTTGTAGATTTGGAAAAAGCTTTTGACAATGTCGACTGCAATACACTCTTTCAAATTCTGAAGGCAACAGGGGTAAAATATAGTTAGCGAAGATTTATATTCAACAAATACAAAAACCAAACAGCGGTTATTAGAGTCGAAGGGCATGAAAGGGGCGCAGAGGTTGGGATGGGCGTAAGACATGGTTGTATCCTTTCCCCAATGTAGTTCAATCCGTACATTGAGCAAGCAGTGGAGTGGAGTGGAACGTGGCCAATGAAAAGCGACCTGGTTATCACTAGACAAGCCGAACTTATGATCCGCCATATTGCAAACGGAACTCCGTATTTCGTGGCCTTTTTCGTTTTAGCGTACGATGTTTAAATATAATGTTTTTAAAGTGTCGGAAAATTGAAGAACTTTTTCATACGCGTGATTTTAGGTATGATTTGTTACAGTAAATTACAGAAAACTACATATTCATAGCTTTAAAGGATATCGTATTTTATTATAGTCGACATGGTCGATTATAGAGAGTCCGCAACTGCACTACGTTATTTTAAATGTGTTTATTTCCGTCAACAGTTGCTATAAAATTGTTTCATAACATGTTTCGATCACTTGGATCATCTTCAGATCTTATACTTGCGTCCGCAACTCGTCTGGCTGAGTACTAATTGGTACCAATTAGTACTCAGCCAGACGAGTTGCGGACGCAACTATAAGATCTGAAGATGATCTAAGTGATCGAAACATGTTATGAAACAATTTTATAGCAACTGTTGACGGAAATAAACACATTTAAGATATCGTATTTGTATACCGTGAAAGAATACCGTTCATATGCTACGGTTCAACGCCTTTCTATCAAAGGAGCGTCTTTATGACACTTTGTCATAGATATTTAAGATAATACAATATGTTTTAGGTAGATAGTATATCACAAATACATGAACTCCCGAGGACAGTTGGTAGCGCGGTAAACTGCAGAGCGGAAGTTGCGAGTAATTCGGGTTCGCGACACCATAATTCTAATAAATAAATAAATAAAAAGTTTTTCCTTTTTTGTTTTCTTAATGTTTCTGGCACTTTATTATTAACTGAAGTGTAATATCCGATATTTGTTGTATTTCTTTTTAAGACGCCGGATTAGCGGTTAGCGTTAAGAGGTATGGAGGAAAAGAGATGTAAGTAACAGGTTTGTATCTACACTCTCGGAGATATTTTTTTAAAAGATTTGGTTTAATTACGGTTTATGAAATTTCTTTGTTAATTTAATACAACTATATTAATCAGCATTCGACGTTATTTACTACAAACATGTACGAACTCTGCCCACGAGAGAACTTGCTGAGTTTTTTTGTGCAAGTGCACAAGTACCAATAAATTTCGAGACAATAACCTACGGCATTCGGTTTTCGCCGTGGTGTTTGAATTCTGCTGAAGTTCAGTACAATGCTGGAATAGTTCAGTTTCACGATGCAGAGAGAGTGTGGTTATGAAAGCAGATGAAGTAAAGGATCAAACGTGTTTACGTACAATACTAAAAGCAAAAATTATCACAACGAACATTGTGTAGCTGAGGCGTTGTCCCGTGTGTATGAAGGAATGTATCAGACAGAACTTATTATCTTCGAAGGAATGCCAAAGTAAACATTTGGATATGCAGAATATGTACGTACATTGTGAAAAATAGGAATATAATAGAGCAAGAGAAGTGCAGATGGCTCAGATGATGGATATAACCGTTTACAGTTTTTTTATGATATTTTGAAAATATTAATTTGGTCGCACATTTTGTTATCATTATCAAACGCTTTCCGTTAATGTACCGTCTTTGTGTTTCTTAAAGAAAAAATCACGATTTCTGGGAGAGCATTGCATGCAACGTGCAAGCATAAGAAAGCTACAGTATTCAGTTTTTTTTCCGTCGTTCGCTAACTGATACTGTGTAATTTTACGCGCATCAATCATTGTAAAGACAATGATCTACGCGCCAGCCCGCAACGGGCGCTGGAGAGCGCTGCGGACGCAAATCACAATGAGCAGCACGTTCCGTGGGATGTAGCGGGTCGTTTCAGAGCGTGCTGTAGCTAGGTAGCCAGCCCGTAGAGTGTGAGCCACGTTAGGACAACACGTCCCGCGTGAGGACGGCTTTAGGGTCCACAGCTACCACGCTGGAAGTACCGTGTTCGGGTCCTACCCCTACAGACATCTTTTATTTTATTTTACAGAATATCAGCTGTGTGCATTTTGTGAAGATATTAACAAGTTATATTGTGTGCGTTCGGTCAAACAGAAAGCGGACTGCCCGCTCGGACATCCCGTGTGAATCCTGTGCGTTGCGACAGTGCATCATCCTAGACACAGCCTTCTATTGTCCATGGTACTACAATTTCATAATACACAGATATTTTTAGAAATATTTTTGTTTCTTTAGGAATGCCAGCGCCCTTATGATAATTTTATATATAAAAACTAGAGCGAAAAATCGATTATTTTCGTCTAGTTTCGATCCATTGTTCGGCCTTCTTCTGGATGTTGCACCGAGATGGTGCTCCAGATTTTTTTTTTTTTATCATTGATAACTAGAAAGAGAAGACTGACCTGATCGTATACGATCACATTTTCGTATTTTAGTAGATATGACGAAAGTACACACCTGCACTGTAAAAGTTATCCCACCAAAGTATAATGCACTATTTCGGTCTTGCTACGTATGTTTTTACCAACATGTTAAAATGTTCACGAAGAAACTTCAGAAAGCTCCCAGTTTTAACAGAGAAATCGGCTCCAGGAATGATACATAACACTACACTCATTAAGTTTTCATCAATTCAGAACATCTACTTCTTCGATGATGATCAAATACGCATGATTCGCATCAAAGTTAACGGATGATGGAGAACCATTTTTGTGTGTAACTGAACAATCTTGTCCGGTATCGCTCTTATAAACTCGATGTGCCTTCAAGACAGTAGCTTTTATTAAATGTGCTTGGTTCTATAAACCATTGTGATTCGGTTGCTTTTACGACGAATATTATCCAGATTTCTGTTGTGACACTGCAAGCCATGCAGCCGACAGTGAGTATGATTTTGTAATCATGAAGTGAGAAATTAAGGCGCCAAAACTGAGTATCTCTTACTAATTACATAAAATGTACACTGTTTGTGGATATTCTGTAAAATAAAATGGAAAAGTGTCGAAATATTCTGCTTAACCGCTGCTCCACGCTCACTTGGTTTCAAGGTGACTAGCGTTACGCCTCTTACAACGCGCAGTTTTCTCGAAAACCGTCGCTAAAAATAAAACTGATAGCCTTATACTCAGGAATAGTTCCTCTACAAGAGTGTTTTTCAAGTTTTTTTTGCAACCGTGACCCCCTTTGCGAGTAAAAATGTCCGAAAAAAATGGTTTTCATGTACAAAAGCTTTGGGACTCACATAAAATATACAGGGTATCAGAGATAAAGTTAATGAACTGCTTATTGATACTGATTCTGACATTATTGGTATTTCAGAGCACTTTTTAAGTGGTGTGACAATTCAGAGACTTCCTTTGCCAGGATACAGGTTAGCTGCCTTCTACTCTAGGAGTTCCTTGCAGTGTCGGGGAGTGGCCATGTATGTAAAAAACGATTTTTCATCGGAGTCAATCGATTTTTCTAAACACTGCACAGAACAGATATTTGAATGTTGTGCAGGAGTTGTTAATGTTAATGGAACTAAACTAGTAATAGTTGTTATTTATAGATCCCCTGACTCAGATTTTAAAATGTTTCTGACCAAGCTGGAATTGGTTCTGGGTTCACTGTATAGGAAGTATAAAAATTTAATTGTGTGTGGAGATTTCAACATTAATTGTGTAGGTGATAGCTCAAGGAAAATTCAGCTGTTAGATCTATTTAATTCCTATAACATGATGCAAACAGTATTTTTTCCAACAAGAGTGCAAGGAAATAGTAGTTCTACCATTGACAATATTTTTGTTCATTCTTCATTATTAGAGGGGCACTCTGTCAGCAGAATAGTAAATGGCCTATCAGACACGATGCCCAACTTTTAATTCTAAAATATATTTGTTCTCAAACAAATGTTAAACATAAATATCAACTACTCAGAAAAGTTAATCCAGATGCAATTGACACCTTCTTAAGCTTAATTAAGGAACAAGAATGACAGGATGTTTATAGTTCTGATAATGCAGATGATAAATATAATACTTTCCTTACTCTTACGCTGTTTGAAAGTTGCTTTCCGCTAGAACGCTCAAAACAGGGTACTTCCAGTAACATACAGCCAGGGTGGCTGACAAAGGGGATAAAAGTATCATGTAGAACTAAGCGGGAGTTGTATCAAAATGTTAGAAGCAGTCAGAATGAAGATGCAGTAGCTCATTACAAACAGTACTGTAAGGTTCTGAAAAATGTCATTAAAAATGCAAAAAGTATGTGGTACGCAAAAAGAATAGCAAACTCTCGGGATAAAATTAAAACTATCTGGTCAGTCGTGAAGGAAGTGTCTGGTCAGCAGCAGCAGGTAGAAGATATAACGTCAGTGCGTAGTAGGAATGTTTCTGTTACTGACAAGTTAGATATATGTGCAATATTCAATAATCACTTTCTGAATATAGTGGAGGAACTAAACAAAACTCTAGTTTCTACAGGTAATCATATAACGTTTTTAGAAAATGCCTTTCCGAGGCTGTTACCGGAAATGGTCCTTCATGATACTTCCATAGGTGAGATTGAGTCAATAATTAAATCACTAAAGACTAAGGACTCTTGTGGATATGATGGGGTATCTAGCAGAATTCTAAAGTACTGTTCGCCATATGTTAGCCCAGTACTAAGCCATATTTGTAATTTTTCCTTTCAGTATGGTCAGTTTCCTAACAGATTAAAGTACTCAGTAGTGAAACCGCTTTATAAAAAAAGGAGAAAGGGATAATGTAGACAACTATAGACCTATTTCTATGCCATCGGTTTTTCTAAAGTTATTGAAAAGGCTGTATATTCAAGATTAATTGATCATTTCAGTTCACATAATTTATTGTCAAACGTACAGTTTGGTTTTAGAAGTGGTTTAACGACTATTTTCGTTTCTCTGTGAGGCACTTGATGGGTTAAATACGAGGCTACGGACATTTGGCGTCTTCTTTGATTTAACAAAAGCGTTTGATTGTGTTGATCACAAAATATTGTTGCGGAAGTTGGAACATTATGGAATACGGGGAGTAGCCCACAACTGGTTCACCTCTTACTTTAATAATAGACAATAGAAGGTAATTCTCCGCAATGAAGAAAATGGCTATGACGTCCAATCCCAATGGGGCATAATTAAGTATGGGGTGCCCCAGGGGTCTGATTTGGGGCCGTTGCTGTTTCTTGTTTATATAAATGATATGCCTTCGAGTATAACAGGTGACTGTAAAATATTTTTGTTTGCTGATGATACCAGCTTGGTAGTGAAGGGTGTTGCTCCTAATATTGACACAGTATCAAATAATGCAGCTCAAGAGATTAGTTCATGGCTTGTAGAAAACAAGTTGATGTTAAATCACAGTAAAACTCAGTTTTTACAATTTCTAACACATAATTTGACGAAAGTTGACATTCTGATTACACATAATGGCCATGTGATAAGTGAGACTGAACAGTTCAAATTTCTAGGTGATCATATAGAGAGTAAGCTGTCATGGAAAGCCCATGTTCAGGATCTTGTTCCAAAACTAAATTCCGCTATATTTACCATTAGAACAATATCTGAGATAAGTGATTTTTCAACAGGAAAAGTAGTCTATTACGCTTAGTTTCACTCACTTATGACGTACGGCATTGATTTTTTGGGGTAACTCGCCTGATGCAAAAAGGATATTTCTGGCTCAAAAACGGGCGGTTCGAGCAATATCTGGTGTAAGTTCGCGAACGTCATGTCGACCCCTTTTCAGTAGTCTGGGAATTTTGACTCTGGCGTCACAATACGTTTTTTCTTTAATGTCGTTTGTTGTTAATAATATCAGCTTATTCCTACGAGTTAGTAGCTTTCACTCGGTGAATACTAGACAGAAGTCTAATCTACATTTGCATCACACCACCTTAACACTTGTGCAGAAAGGGGTACAGTACTCTGCGGCATCCATTTTCAATAAGCTTCCACAAGAACTAAAGAATCTTAGCACTAATCCACACGCTTTCAAATCTAAATTGAAGAGTTACCTCATGGCTAACTCCTTTTATTCTATCGAGGAACTCCTAGAAAAGTTAAACAATTAAGCTAATTTATTTTTTCTTTATTGATTCTTTTCACTTTGTCTTAAGATTGTCGTGTGCAAATGACTACTTAAAATTTTTTCTATTACCATTCTTGTGTAACAATTAATGTATTGACTTGTTCCATGACCATGGAGTCTCACTCCTCAACTGGGTCCTATGGAACAGAAAAAAACAATAAAAAAAAAATAAGGCACTGCCGTACGTTCATGACAGTGAAAGTCGTTTTTCAATATCTATTGTTGTTCCAGGGGTATGCTAGGACACCCTGTATGTATAATGATATCTCAATGAAAACCTTTTGCTTCAACTATCTTTTAATTCGGTGGACGACGTTTTTGTATGTGTATATATCGGAATAGAACATATTACTCCATTTTACATGATTTTCAACAGAAAAATATATTTCGCTTAACGAGTGTTTCGTATTTCTTGCAAGAGTCAGAAGCTAATTATGCCCATTACGAAAAGGTCCCACTGTATGGACAATTTGTAAAGAAGAAGATGATATTTTTAGATTTTTTCTGATTAACTTAGTATATCATGATCTTTTACCTGTCGGTTGGTTCCTGAAAACAATATTCAGACTTTCCTCTTATTCATCATTAACTCATTGAATTACAAAACAATGTATGACATATTCAAATCATAATTAATAATACACAAGGAACTCCGTAATTATTACATTAAATAAATTTCATTTAAGCATACGTTTTTTGTATTACTAAACTCCTAGTATTTTATGATGTAAGTAAGTCCTCGTGTGGCGGTGACCTCCCGAGCAAGACTTCCCCCCCCCCGCCCCCTTTTCTGGGGGTCGCGACACAGAAGTTGAAAAACACTGCGATAGACCTCGAACTGTAAACAAGCGTTTACACGGTACGCGTTTGTCTAGTCATCTGCTTCACGTGTCTACTTCGTTTCTTGTCAAAGCAATCGAGACTGTCAGCTATGTCGTGATTATTGTAGTTGTTAAAACTTTTTTTTATTTTTTTTATTTTAGACCGCCTCTGTCAAAGTGTAATTGTTTCCATACAGTTCATGTGAAACTACGTCGCTCACTTGTGTAAACGTCCGCCTTTGGGAAACTATATTTGTTTTCATGCAGTTCATGTGAAACTACATCGCTCACTTGCGTAAACGTCCGAATTATAAAAGGCGATTAAATACTTCCAGGCCACACAATTATGTGTGTCGTGGTCAAGCTCAGGTGTTTATGAAAGACTATCTATTCATAGACAATTCACTGCGATAAAGCTTCAAATAATGCTCAACGAAAAAAAAAAAAATACCTCACCTGTTGACTACAGGAGAAACAGCAAATATTTTACGAGATGGTAATAAAGACGATTTTCAATAAAAATGCGATATAATGTTTACTCCGCTTTAGTATGTAACCCAGGCAAACTTAAAGCATTTAACTTCCCGATTGTTGGGCCTGCAGTGTGCGAAATGTCCTTGAAGGACATTGTAATAAAAATGTAGAATCACTGCTTACAGTTTATTACTTATCGCTACAGCTGTTTCAGAATTTTGCCATTATCAAGCGCCTGCGTGTAAATACAATTTTGAATATTTTGACTGATACTTTCGTCGGCTCTTGGTAAATCATCAGATTTACTTTTATTTAAATAACCGCTTTTCGACTTACTTTAAAATCTGAAGATGACTTTGTAAGCCCAAACCAGTTAATGTAGAAAAGAACTCATAGAAAATACAGAAAATTATTTTTTGAATTCAGTATGATGTTGTTCTATCAATAACCGACGGAAAAATCTTTGAAAATGTCTTCAGTTACATTTGCTCTAAATTTGTTTGGATTTCATGTTAACAGCTATATCTCCGTTCTCAATAAAATTGTACACATGTTATAGGAAATCTTTATTGCAATTCGTCTATAGTACCAACTCCTAAAATATTTACGACTGCTCTTGAGACAGCCTGTATATACTGTATATGAGTCGAACAACTATGTTTCCCAGAACAATAAATTTGTGACTTGGCTCCGTTCGTCAGCTCGGTTCCCCACTCGGTCTTCTCCGCATGCGCAAAGCACTTCCATACGTGTGAAAAAAAAGATCCATCCTATTCCGTCTACTAGCGATCGTTTGCGTGCATCTTGTGCAAGTGGACGTGTCTACACGGTGCGTGGCAGGCTAAGTCGATGCCTCATGGGTAATCTTGTAAGCTCTCGCTTTCCGTGTAGAATGGGCTGATAGAACTTTGCTGGGGAGCGCGCGACTGCACCTCCTCGGAGGTTCCAGTCCTCCCTCGGGCAAGTGTGTTTGTGTGTTTACCTTAGGTTAATTTTAGTTAGTTTCAGTAGTAAGCCTTATAGATATAGAAACATTTGAACATTTTTGAATCTGTTCCTCTCCCACATGGATCGAGTGGGAAAATTTATTGCTCTGAGCTGGAACTGACCTTGTCTTCACAATCTTACAGGAGACGAATTGTGCGCTGGCGACAGTAATAGTGGTAACTAATTCAGGTTTCCTATATATTCTCAACAGTTATATATGTGGTTTCTTTCGATACATGTCATATGTAAATTACTTGCGTAATTTCCAGTTTTAGTCCGTCTCCACTGCCCTCTCTTTCTGTACGTATCCTCATCGCTCCTCCCCCTGTTTGTCTCCTCCTCAACCTCTCTCCACCCATACACTCCACCCCTTTCTCTACAACTCGCATTTTCTACATGTGAAACTTTCTCAGTTCCACTCCTCTTTCACCCCGTCTCTATTTCACTCTATTTTCATTTCCTCCTCTTCAACTCATCTCGCTCCTCCTCCTCCTCCACCACCACCCTCTAGCACCCACTCTACTATAAATCCCCCTGCCTCCTTTCCTCCTCTTATTATAAGCGCTGGTATATATAACTTCACTTAACACTTTATACACTATGCCCTTATTAAAGTCTTCCAATGGTCCTTAGCATCTGGCGTGACTACCAGGTGTCCGAAAGCAATCGTGCCGTCACGACGGCGGTAACTATGACACAGTTTCATCCCAAGTTTAATTCTCTCCATAATCAATACGCTGAGACTGCAGCTGATAAATTTGAAGGTGGAAGAAAGTAGCAGAAGCTGTATTAAGCTTATTTATTAAATTGAGAGGCTGGTTCGCTGCTATAATCACACCATTTTCAGGCCCCCGCTGTGCAACTGTCAGTACTAGCACATTTAAAAGGGGTGGCTGTTAGTACCAGTAGGCGTAAATTTCGTATTCCTTTCTTGTCAGAAATTGGATTTTTGACATGAAAGGATTAAGAAATTTGCGGTTACTGGTATTAACGGCCACCCCTTTTAAAGGTTGTACATCGGAGCCCTGAAGATTGTGTCGCATAATTGAGTAAATAATCTTAATACAACTGCTTGTACTTTCTTCTACCTTCCAATGACATCCTAGTGGAAAACATTTTAGGAGCGATAAAAAATAAAAAATATGATAAAAGGTCTACAACATCTGAAGATGACAGAGTGTTGAATCAGGTCATTAAATAAACTGCCTATTTAAAGCGCGGTAAGGGCAAGACTTGTTCGTAATTACAACAACTTATCCTTCCATTGAATTATTTTAGTGCCAATTAGCAGTTAACATCTTAAATTCTTTGTGTATATTCTTAGCAATGTGAGAGAAACGACTCCTTTCTTTAAGGAATTCCCTTTTGGAATCATGACTGTCTCTCGGCTTGGATTCTACGTTGAAGTCCTAGTGTTCGGTGACTGTTTTAAATAAGAGGAAAAATCAGTCAAAAATATATCCTTTATTTGGCAGAACTACAATTCGGTTACTGTGTGACCGTCATAAACACAAATAAATCTGAACTTAGTCTTAAATTTTTTTTTTTTGGTGCACGGTTTTAGCACCCCTATCAACTGACATACGGAAGAAGTACTTTTTTAATGGAACCGCTTTCTTTTATAACTGCTTTCGATAGCGCTTGAGAAGGCCGTTATAGTTAAAAATGTTCAAATCTTTTAAATCTATGGGACTCAGCTGCATAGTTTTTAATTCGTAGCTTGCAAGCGACTTAACCTAAGGACAACACAGACACCTATGTCCGAAGGGGGACTCGAACCCAAGATGACGAACTGCCGCGCGCACGGCAGCACGGTGCCACAGTGCACACGGCTAATCCGTCGCGGCACAGTTACAGTGATACAGCGTTTGTTGACGTTAAGAGCTCTTGTAAAAATAATTTGAGAAATGTCACAAAATTTGAGGGCACAGTGGCCGGGAATCAACGTTAGCAGGGCAAAGACTATCAAACGGAGCTCTCGTGCTACGTAGCGTCGTAATGTCAGCACATTTGACAATCGTCTTGTTTGCACTGCAGGCCGCCCATTTCCGCTTCAACATCCATTGTGTGCAAACATGCACACGAATGAACAGTTGGATATACTACTTTTATATGGTGAATATGGAGAAAGCTTTTGACAATGTTGACTGGAATACACTCTTTCAAATTCTGAAGTCAGCAGGGGTAAAATACAAGGAAAAGGATAGTTATTTACAACTTGTACAAAGGCCAGATCGCAGTTATTAGACTCGAAGGGCATGTAAGGGAAGCATCAGTCGGGAAGGGAGTAAGACAGGGTTGCAGCCTTTCTCCGATGCTATTCAATTTGTACATCGAGCTAGCGGTGAATGAAAGCAAGGAAAAATTTAGAATAGGGATTAAAGTTCAGGGGGAAGAAATAAAAACATTGCGTTTTTCTGATGACATTGTAATTCTGTCAGAGACAGCGAAGGACCTGGAAGAGCAGTTGAATGGAATGGACAGTGTGTTGAAGAGAGCGTATAAAATGAACATTGACAAAAGCAAAACAAAAATAATGGAATGTGGTCTTAGAAAATCAGGTGATGCTGAAGGAATTCGGTTAGGTAATGAAACAATGAAGGTGGTAGATAAGTTTTGTTACTTGGGTAGTAAAATAACATGCGATGGTCGTAGTAAAGAGGATATAAAATGCAGAATGGCAATGGGAAGAAAAGCATTTTTGAAAAAGAGAAATTTGCTAACATCGAACATAAATTTAAGTGTAAGGAAGTCTTTTCTGAAGGCATTTGTGTGGAGTGTTGCCTTGTACGGGAGTCAAACATGGACGATACGCAGTGCGGACAGGAAGAGAATAGAGTCTTTTGAAATGTGGTGCTACAGAAGAATGCTGAAGATTAGGTGGGTAGATCGCATAACTAGTGAAGAGGTACTGAACAGACTTGGTGAGAAAAGGAATTTTTGGCATACCCTGACTAAAAGAAGAGATCGCTTGGTAGGACACATTCTTAGACATCGAGGAATCGTAAATTTAGCATTGGAGGAAGTGTGTGGGGTAAAAATCGCAGAGGGAGACCAAGAGACGCGTATAGTAAGCAGATTCAAGTGGATGTGGGTTGTAGTTCTTATGAGGAGATAAAAAGGCTTGCTCAGGATAGAGTAGGGTGGAGAGCTGCATCAAACCAGTCTCCTGATTGAAGACCATAACAACATATGGTGAATATAAGAAACAGTCCAGCGGTATAGGACTACCTCTCCGGATCGCTAATGGCCGACGCGCTAGGCAAGTGATGAAAGGCTGCTTCAACGTCAAAACGAGAACAAGAAAAATGACTGCATCCGACAGAGAAGACAAAAGAAGCTTTCCTGGCTACGACGCCGATGAATCCGCACAGAGGTAGAGACATATACAAATTCCACCCCTACTAACTGTCACTACATTAGGACGCGGCGAACGTGATTTAGAACGACGTACAGAATTTTCTCATTTTGCCCTTCAACAGCTGAGAGACGACACTGCGGTTTCTGATCACGTTCTCTTTATACATGAAGCAACGTTTACTAACCACGGTAATGTAAATTTGCGTAACATGCACTATTGGGTAGCCGAAATACTACGTTTGCTTCGTTAGGTGCAAGATCAAAGGCCGTGGAGCGTAAACGTATGATGCGGCACGATAAGCAGTTGTATTGTGGGACTTCATTCCAGGCACGCTGAATGGACATTCGTACGCACACTTCTTTACAGTCTGTCAGTTCTTCTAGAGGAGGTACTTCTGGATATTTGAAAGTGTATGTCACAGTCTGCACGGCCGCTACGGTCGGGGTTCGAATCTCTCCTCGGGCATGGATGTTTGTGACGTCTTTAGTATCAGATAGTTTGTAAGTTTAGTGACTGATGACCACGCAGTTAAGTCCCTTAAGCTTAACAAACATTTGAACAAATAATGCATATCCTTGAGACAACAATGTCTCGTTATACCAAAGGTATTAAATATAAGGAGAGGCATTGAATTAAAATTTGTGCTTTGGCCGGGATTCAAACCCGGGACCTCCTATTTACTAGGTAAGCGCTTTAGACCACTCAGCTAACACAGAGAACATAAGGCAGAATTAAAGTATGTGGTGTGGAGGGAGACGTGCATTAAGACAGCCCGTGTAGTCACTTAGGATGCAATGCTGCGTTAGCTGAGTGGTCTAAAGCGCCTATCTAGTTAGTGGAACGTCCCGGGTTCGAATCCCGGCCACAGCACAAATTTTAATTCAATGCTTCTCCTATTTAAAACATTTGAACATTTGATTTGAAAGTGTATGTGGCTGCAACGCAACGGATGCGCAGCTCACTCTTCCCGTGTTGCAACGCTGATACTGGAAGAAAAATTTCCTGTACGTTGGGTACGACGAAATTCTGTTGTAAAATGGCCTACATATCATCAACTTTAATTACATCTGACGACATATGACATAAATATTTTTTGGGTGTTGTACCGCGTCATGATGTAAGGCTATTACTTAAATAACCGACGTTTCGGCCAACGTTACAGTGGCCTTTATCTGGGTATACTGATGTGAACTGGTTGTTACAACAATTTGTATTACTTTCATTTGGACATTACGTCAAAATTTTTAAGAATGAGCGATGTTATTGGTGAATTTTTGGCGGAAGAATTGAACTTTACTTTGATAGGATGCTGAAGCGGAGGGGATGGGGGTTAATCGTTGCTTCTTGCATAGCGAGACATGATTGGTGTTCATCGGCGAATGGGAAGAGGGCTTCCGTTTCTCTCCTGCTTGCCGTGGGCCGCGCGGCGGCAGTTGCTTACTAGTGACGCTCGCGTGTTGTGTTGTCAGTGCGGCCTATTTCGTTGTGATGGCAGTTCATCGTTCTTTCGAATGACGATTGCAAATGTGTCTTTCATTCCATGGTCAACATTCTGGAAACATGTTGAAATAAACGATAGAGTTGTATTTCTGTAAGATAAAACTAATGATATGTTCATTGGGTGTTTACCACAGCGTTAATAGTAAATTCGTTATTACAATTACGTGAAATTGCATTAGAATGTCAAAAAGTGGACGGCGCATTTTGCGGACAAGCGCTCTACCGACTGAGCTATCCCGACACGACTCACGGCCCGTCCTCATAACTTCTCTTCTGGCGGTACCTCGCCTCCTACTTTCCAAATTTCACAGAAGTTCTCCTGCAAAACTTGCAAGACTAGCACTCCTGGAAGAAAGGATATGATGGAGACTTGACAGCCACAGCCTAAGGGATGTTTCCCGAATGAAACTTTTACTCTGCAGCGGAGTATGCGCCGAAATGCAACTTACTGACCGATTAAAACTGTGTGCCGGAACCGGGACACGAAGCTGGGACCTTTCTTCCAGGAGTGTTATTCTTGTAAGTTAGCAGGAGAAATTCTTTGAAGTTCGGAAAGAGAGAGGCGAGGTTCTGGCAGAGTTAAAGTTGTGAGGACGGGCCGTGAATCGTGTCGGGATAACTCAGTGGTAGAGCGCTTGCCCGCGAAAGGCAAAGGTCCCAGGTTCGAGTCCGGTTCCAGCACACGAGTTTAATCTGCCAGGAAGTTTCATATCAGCGCACATTCAGTTTCATTCTGGAGAGGACAGCGTGAATTGCACAAGAAATTGCGTTTGCGTATAGGAAAAGGAACGTGAGAGTAGTGCAAATTCTGATACTGGATGACAAATCTGTGGATAAATAGTTTTAGGTTAAAACAAAAATGAAGGAAATCGGCCTTGTAGTTTGGTCTGGCCGACTGATTTTAATTTTCATAGATTCTTTGTTCTGTACAGGTGCTCACCAAATTATTTTCAATAAAATGTTTAGTTTGATGAATATAATTTAGAGCAGTGTAGGTTGAGACAGTTGTTCGACAGCATGTATTGTACCTCTCAGGAGCAACCAGCCATGTACAGGACACGATAGGTCAATATTATTCCTCCTATAATTTAGATATTTAATGCAGCGCGTACAAGAACTCTTCTTGATTCAGCTCACGTATATCCAGGAAAGTAAACGAAGGCAAAGTAGATTCTAGCTTATGTCATACGTCCATATACAACATTAGGTGAACCTGCATCCACTGTAGTAGTTGGTTCAAGGGGAAACAATGAGTCACTATAGTCGAGTCGCATAGGCCTACTTCACGGTGTTCAATTACGCAGCATGGTCCGTGTTAACACTGCTAACACAGATTCAAACCACAGTGCTCGCAAATGCTGGAACATTTCACGTCTTTTTTCCGAAATGTTTCAATGTCAATATTAACAGATACTATAGCACTGTAATTGACTTCTTACGATCTGTCGAATGGAGTTATAAATCGTAAGCCGTTCCCTTCAAGAAAAGTACTTGCTTGAGTATGCATTTCCCACCGGTAATAAAATTGTTCACGAATCAAAACTACGTGTATACTTCGACGCTCTACCATGTGTCAAAAACCGCGTTTCGATATGTGTAACCGTTCCGTTGTGTCTTACGTGACTCACCCTGTGAATTAAAATAACTTTTGTCAAAGGGCACATAAATTCTTCAGGGTTAAATAATCTCAAAATATTACAAAAAATGTTGCGTGTAAAGGAGACAAATGTCCTCATGGTCGTAATGATAGCGACGATTTTCGGTATACCTTTATTCATTCTACGCGCTCCCGTTGGCTGCGATTCGTGTGATCTTGTCGTGACCTATCGGCTGCATAGTATTTTCTGTGAGACATTTGGTGTAGTGTATCTAACCTTTAACGCGAATTATACCAAGTGCGAATGGCCGCGTGGTCTAAGACACCTTGTGTCACACTGCGCGGACGCTCCCCTTCAGAGATTTGAGTCCTACTTCGGGTAAGGGTGTGTGCGTGTGTGTGTGTTGTTCTATAGCATAAGTTCGTTTAAGTAGTTTGGAAGTCTAGAGACCAATAACCTCAGCAAGTTGTCCCTTATGTTTACAAACATTTGAACATCTTTTTAAATGATTTCACCGCCATTTGACTGAAATATTGTTTATTTACACTACCAAGTTCGGGCTTAGGCCATTATCAATTGACTTTTTCTAAGTCATTGTCATGGCAATAAAATCGTTAGGATAAGTTGATAAGACCACGTCATTAACATATAAAAGGTACCACATTTGTACCTGATGTTCGTTTAAAATAATTTACTGAATGTTTTCGTTATGACGTTACAAAAGCAGTTGCTTATCAACTTGACCTAACGATATTATTGCCATAACTATGACTTATAAAAAAACCTGTCTGAAGAGTTTCATCATTTGATAATGGCCTATGGCCGAAACCTGGTCGTGGAAATAGACAATATTTCAGTCAAATGGTGGTGAATTCCGTTAATACGATTTACTTGAGTTATGCCCAAGATGAATAAAAATCATAAATTTAAACATCTGCACATTCGAATATTTTTAAATGCGCATTGCGGCTGTAACCACCTCTTACTAAACTTTCTTTGCAATGTAATTTTACATTGGAATCAATGGATTGAAATTGAATATTTGTCGTGTGCAATTTGTAAGATGATAAATACATTACAAATGTGATAAACATTGATAAAAATTCGACAAGAAAAAACGGAAAGTATAGTGAATTGGATTAACCAGTGAATTTTTTATCCAAACAAATCTCATCATCAGTGTTATTCATCGTTTGCTAGTGTAAAACAATAAAAGAAAAGCCTATTTGAGCATTACCGGCATTTCAGTAGAAGTAACCGTGATCTTTAATACGAATATCGGGTACTTTTATACACTCCTGGCCATTTAAAATTGCTGCACCACGAAAATGAAGTGCTGCAGACGCGAAATTCAACCGACAGGGACGAGATGCTGTGATATACAAAAGATTAGTTTTCCAGAGTACACAAACAAGGTTGACGCCGGTGGCGACACCTACAACGTGCTGACATGAGGAAAGTTTCCAACCGATTTCTCATACACAAACAGCAGTTGACCAGCGTTGCCTGGTGAAACGTGATGCCTCGTGTAAGGAGGAGAAATGCGTACCATCACGTTTCTGACTTTCATAAATGTCGGATTGTAGCCTATCGTGATTGCTGTTTATCGTATGGCGACATTGCTGCTCGCGTTGGTCGCGATCCAATGACTGATAATATGGAATCGGTGGATTCAGGAGGGCAATACGGAACGTCGTGCTGGATCCCAGCGGCCTCGTATCACTAGCAGTCGAGTTGTTAGGCATGATATCCGCATGGGTGTAACGGATCGCGAAGCCACGTCTAGATCTCTGAGTTAACAGATGGGTACGTTTGTAAGACAACAACCATCTGCATGGACTGTCAGATGCGGATACACTTGACGCTGCATCACAGACAGGAGCGCCTGCGATGATGGACTCAACGAAGAACATGGGTGCACGTATGGCAAAACGTCATTTTTTCGGATGAATCCAGGTTCTGTTTACAGCATCATGATGGTTGCATCCGTGTTTGGCGACATCGCGGTGAACGCACATTGGGAGCGTGTATTCTGCATCACCATACTGGCGTATCAGCCGAGGTGATGGTATGGGGTGCCATTAGTTGCACGTCTGGGTCACCTCTTGTTCGCGTAGCCAGCAGTTTGAACAGTAGCCGTTACATTTCAGATATTTTACGACCCATGGCTCTACTGTTTATTCGATCCCTGCGAAACCCTACATTTCAGCAGGATAATGCACGACCGCATGTTGCAGGTCCTGTACGGGCCTTTCTGGATACGGAATATGTTCGACAGCTGCCCTGGCCAGCACATTCTCCAGATCTCTCACCAATTGAAAACGTCTGGTTAATGGTGGCCGAGCAACTGTCTTGTCACAATACGCCACTCACTACTCTTGACGACCTATGGTATCTTGTTGAATCTGCATGTGCGTCTGTACCTGTACCCGCCATCCAAGCTCTGTTTGACCCAATGCCCAGGCGTATCAATGCCGTTATTACGGCCAAATGTGGTTGTCCTGTGTACTGATTTCTCAGGATCTATGCACTCAAATTGCATGATAATGTAATCACATGTCAGTTCTAGTATAATATATTTGTCCAATGAGTACCCATTTATCATCTTCATTTGTTCCCGGTGTAGCAATTTTAATGGCCAGTAGTGTATCTTCTCGTCGCATGTTTTAAGGAGCTCGAGCCGTTTAGGTTCGTCTTTGTTTTCTTTCCGCTGAACTGGCAAGTGGCACATATTCTTAAGATGCGGTCGCCTGGCAGATGGGGTGGAGAGCCCCATATCTGCAGAAGTGGCGTTCTCGGAAGGTTTCCTTGAGCTTTCCACTGGGGCAGATGGCGGGAGCGAAGCGCGCGTAGGCATCTCCGGAGTTGCAGCGTGGCCAACACACCGCTAGCAGCAGATGGGCGTTATGTTTGAAGTAGACTGCGTAGTCATTGACATCTCCGGCGGTTGTGCATGTGTCTGAATTGCATGTCTGTGGTTTTTGCCTGTTTAATCTGTGTAGAACTTATTTTGTGCTGTGATTGGTCTATGATATATTATTCTCGATCTGTGTGTAAGGTTTATACGTACATGTGGTTGATTTCCAGTTTTTTTCTCCTTTAAAAACGATTTGTATGATGATGTTAAAGTTGTAAAAATTTTCTCAGTTTAACCGTTTGCTTTTCTGGTTTGTAGTCATTCGCGTTTCAATTTAAGATAGTCCTGCTTTCCTTCTGCGTTGTCGTTTTTACTCGGAACGTGTGTGTGTGTGTGTGTGTGTGTGTGTGTGTGTGTGTGTGTGTCTTTTGATGCGGTTCTGCTGTTTGTTCCTTGACGTTTTATAGTCCGTAAACGCCTTGTATCAGTAGGTTTAGCTCGAGTGAATGTGGCACTAGTGATTTCCTTTGCTCCCACTATGTCTGTATTTTGGTTATATATTCTGCCCCCATGTAACTCGGTCTGTGCGATCACTATGTTGAGTTTTACAGGGTACCACCTGATGTTTTCCAGTTGTAAAAATATCTCCGTTAATCCATGGACTTTTCTGGTGTGTACCGTTCACGTTTCCGTTGCTCGTCCGGAGCGGATCTATAATTTAAGGACACACAGCGACTGCCGGACGCATGTTCGTAATTTGGATAGTGTGTGGGAGTGTTACAGGTGGGCTGTTTCCTGTTGCACATCGTTCTTCATTTGTATGTGTTCTGGTCAGTGGGTTTGGTCGTTGTGTCCGTGCCGCACGTCCTATCCATACGATCCTGGTATTCCCAAGTTGTTATCGTTTGGTCGCCGTTGTTACCCGCGAAATTAATTTAATTGCCTATTTCCGTCCATTAAGGCCCTATCGCATCCCGTGTTTTACGCCGGGCACAGCAAGTTTCTGAAAAATCATATTGGTGTCTTTTGTTGTTGTTGTAGTCCTTAGTTCGGAGACTGATACAGCTCTCCACCCTACTCTATCATGAGCAATCCTCTTCATGTCGTCAGAAGAACGGCAACCTACATCCATTTCGATCTGCTTACTTTTTATATCTCTCGGTCTCCCTCTGCGACTTTTCACCCACACTCTTCTCTCCAACACTAAATGTACGATTGTCTAAGAATGTGTCCTATGAATCAATGCCTTCTTTTAGTCGAGGTATGCCACAAATTCTCCTTCTCCTCAATTCTGTTCAGTACCTCCTCATTAGTTACGCGATCTACCCACCTTAAGTATTATTCTGTAGCAATACATTTCAAAAGCCTCTATCGTCTTCCTGTCCGCACTGTTTATCGTCCATATTTACTCCCATACAAATGCCTTCAGGAAGGACTTCCTTACGCTTAAATTAATATTCGATGTTAACACATTTCTCTTTTTCAAAAATGCTTTTCTTCCCATTGCCATTCTGCAGTTTATATCCTCTCTGCTGCGACCATCGTATGTTATTTTACTGCCCAAGAAACAAAATTCATCTACAATCTTTATTGTTTCGTTACCCGATCTAATTCCTTCAGCATCGCCAGATTTTCTTAGACTGCACCTTATTACCCTTGTTTTGCTTCTGTTAATGTTCATCTTTTATGCTCCTTTAAACACACTGTCCAATCCGTTCATCAGCTCTTTTAGGACTTTTGAGGGCGCTGACATATTACTATGTCGTCATCAAATCGAATGTTTTTTATTCCGTCTCTCTGTACTTTAATTCCCACTCCAAATATATCCTTGTTCACAGCTTGCTCAATGTACAGATTGAGCAACGTTGGGGAAAGGCTCTCTCCCTGCCTTACTCCCTTCCCAACCTTTGCACCTCTTTCGTGCCCTTCGACTGCTGTCTAGTTCTTGTGAAAGTTGTAACTAACTATGTGTTCCCTATATTTTACTCCTGCTTTCTTCGGAATTTGTAAGAATGTATTCTAATCAACATTGTAAACGGCTTGTTGGAAATCTACAAAAGCTAGAAAAGTAGGTTTCCCTTACCATAATCTCTCTTCAAAGACAAGTCGAATGGTTATTGCCTCTCGTATTGCTACATTCCTCCTGAATCCCAGCTGATCTTCTCCGAGGTCGGTTTCTGCCATTATTTTCGTCGTTCTGCAAATAATTCGTGTTAAAATTTTCCAAGCTTGACTTTTTATTGTGATGGTTCTTTAATTTCCTCACTCGTCTAAACTTGCTTTCTTTGGAATGGGGACTATTACTTCTTAAAATCTGAGGTACTTTCCCCGTCTGATACATCTTACGTATCAGGTGAAATAGTTTTGTCATGGCTGTGTCTCCCAGACCAGTAGTTCTGAGGGAGTGACATCCACCCCAGGGGCCTTGTTTCAACTTTGGTGTTGATCTTTGACGAAAAGGGCGTCCGCAGTCCAGCGGCAGTTTCTTTGAACCGTGGGAGCAGCCGAGGACCTAACCCTTACTGAACCTCTCTTATTATTATGATTTCCGTGATGTGCCTATTGTTAATGGTTCGATTGCAATATGTAATATTATGATTACTGGTCTAAGTGTGTGTTAAAATGTGTTTCTTATTGCTTCTTTCTCCATTCTGATGTTAGTTGTTTTCGAAGTGACCGCAATCTGCATTTGAAGCAACTAATTTCATTGAATTATATCCTCCAGACCGACGTTGGCTTGTTATTCAGTGTATTTTAAGTTTGATTGAAAATCTGTTTTAATCCGTATTTGAGGCATTTATTTGTCCTTATCTGACTTATATCATTCAGACAAGATTCGTGTGTCATACAAATTGCTTATCTCTATTTGAAGCAATTCTTGCTTTAACTGAATTCCTGTAATTATGAAACTTGAGGAAAGTATATGTTATAATAAATATAGTATGCAGCATTGGTCGATTTTATTAACTTTTTGTCAGATCGATTTCGATCACATAATGATCATCTTCAATGCACCAGTCATCGTAATATCAGCTATGCATAATAATATGCCATATTAGCTGAATGTAGTAAGGCATATGATTATGCATAGCTGATATTACGATGACTGGTGCATTGAAGATGATCATTATGTGATCGACATCGATCTGACAAAAAGTTAATAAAAATCGACCAATGCTGCATACTATATTTTTTTCATTATTTTGTGGCCGCTGAGCACATCGTTCCAAAAAATGGAATCAAACCTCAAAAAAGTATATATTATCCTATACGTCAAACATTTTTGAATTATGCATAAAATCACATAGTTTTGGAAACATTTACTTTTTTTTCGTAGGGAAAACAGCGCTCTTCACCATCTCGGAGCAACATTCTGAAGATGGCCCAACATTGAGTCGAAACTTGTCGATAATAAAAAGTCAATTTTGCTCTCTAGGATTTTTTATATAAGGAATTAAGGAAACATTGCTGTTGTTTTGGTCTTCAGTCCGGAGACTGGTTTGATGCAGCTCTCCACCCTACTCTATCCTGAGCAAGCCTTTTCATCTCCCCATAAGAACGGCAACCCACATCCACTTGAATCTGCTTACTATACGCGTCTCTTGGTCTCCCTCTGCGAGTTTTACCCCATACACTTCCCTCCAATGCTAAATTTACGATTACACGATGTCTAAGAATGTGTCCTACCAAGCGATCCCTTTTTTTAGTCAGGGTATGCCAAAAATTCCTTTCCTCGCCAATTCTGTTCAGTACCTCTTCATTAGTTATGTGATCTACCCACTTAATCTTCATCATTCTTCTGTAGCACCACATTTCAAAAGCCTCTATTCTCTTCCTGTCCGCACTGCTTATCGTCCCTGTTTCACTCCCGTACAAGGCAACACTCCACACAAATGCCTCCAGAAAAGACTTCCTTACCCTTAAATTAATATTCGATGTTAGCAAATTTCTCTTTTTCAAAAATGCTTTTCTTCCCATTGCCATTCTGCATTTCATATCCTCTGTACTGCGACCATCGCATGTTATTTTACTCCCCAAGTAACAACTCATCTACCACCTTCATTGTCTCATTACCTAATCTAATTCCTTCGGCATCGCCTGATTTTCTAAGACTACATTCCATTATTTTTGTTTTGCTCTTGTTAATGTTCATTTTATACGCTCTCTTCAACACACTGTCCATTCCATTCAACTGCACTTCTAGGTCGTTCGCTGTCTCTGACAGAATTACAATATCATCAGCAAAACGCAATGTTTTTATTTCTTCCCCCTGAACGTTAATCCCTATTCCAAAATTTTCCTTGCTTTCCTTCACCGCCTGCTCAATGTACAAATTGAATAACATCGGAGAAAGGCTACAACCCTGTCTTACTCCCTTCCCAACTGATGCTTCCCTTTCATGCCCTTCGAGTCTAATAACTGCGGTCTGGCTTTTGTACAAGTTGTAAATAACTCTCCTTTCCCTGTATTTTACACCTGCTGACTTCAGAATTTGAAATAGTGTAGTCCAGTCAACATTGTCAAATGCTTTCTCCAAATATACAAAAGCTAAAAATGTAGGTTTGCCTTTCCTTAATCTATCTTCTAAGATAAGACGTAAGGTAAGTATTGCCTCCCGGGTTCCTACGTTCATCCTGAATCCAAACTGATCTTCCCCGAGGTCAGCTTCTACCAGCTTTTCCATTCTCCTGTAGATAATTCTTGTTAAAATTTTGCAACCATGACTTATAAAACTGATGGTTCTGTAATTTTCACACCTGTTTGCGCCTGATTTCTTTGGAATGGGGATTATTACATTTTTCTTAAAGTCTGAGGGTATTTCGCCTGTCTCATACATCCTACACACTAGTTCAAATAGTTTCGTCATGGCTGGCTCTCCCAGAGACTTTAGTAGCTCTGAGGGTATGTCATCTACTCCTGGGGCCTTGTTCCGACCTAGGTCTTTCAGGGCTCTGTCAAATTCATCTCTCAGTATAGTATCGCCTATTTCATCTTGATCTACTTCCTCTTCCCTTCCTACTACATCGTCTCTAAGTTCAGTTCCTTTGTAGAGCTGCTCTATGTACTCTTTCCACCTTTCAGCTTTCCCTTCTTTGCTGAGAACTGGTTTCCCATCTGAGTTCTTGATATTCGTAGAATTACTTTTCTTGTCCCCAAATGTCTCTTTTATTTTTCTGTAGGCGGTATCTATTTTCCCCCTTCTTATACATTCTTCTACAGATTTGCATTTGGCTTCTAGCCACTCCTGCTTAGCCATTTTGCATTTCCTGTCAATCTCATTTTTTAGTCGTCTGTACTCCATTTTGCCTGATTCATTTACTGCATTTTTATATTTTCTACTTTCATCAATCAAATTTAGTAATTCCTGTGTTATCCAAGGATTTTTTGTAGGTCTTGCCTTTCTACCTATTTTTTCCTCTGCTGCCTTCACTATTTTATCTCTCAATGCTACCCATTCCTCTTCTACTGTTTTATTTCCCCCTGTTTCTGTCAATTGTTGCCTAAATCTAACTCTGAAATTCACCAGAACTTCACGTTCCTTCAATTTATCTAGGTCCCATCTCCTTATTTTCCTACCTTTCTGCAGTTTTTTCAGTTTCATCCTACAGTTCATGACTAACACTATACTAGATATTATGTATAGTATCATATCTACGCATATTTTCAATTTCAACTTGTTATGTGTAGAATATCGCGATGTTTGAAGAATGACTAAGTACATACCAGCGATCGTAGACCTCAGATAAATCGTCTGCCCTTTTGTGGGAATTTTTTATTAGATAAAACACAAACGCAGTAAACGTGGCAGGCTGATTCTGCTTTAATTTGGAATTAATAAGAATAACGACTTATGGGGCGTTTACCGTTATGTCAACCGTTTCAGAAGTGTCTACAATTTTTTTTCTTGATGCTTCCAAGAAATTTTTGGACAGTACTAAGTGGGCCAAGTTAGGCCAGGCACATGTTCATATACGTATCTATCGAGTCGACATACTTTTCAACAAAATTTCATAATTTATCACACACTTTATGAAAAATGCGTCATGGGTTTTCGCACTACAACAAGTAACTTACAAGTATGTACCACGAGATGGATTGTAATGTCATAAGACTTCTTCAAGGTATGGGATGATTGTTTATTTTCCAAAATTCACGAAGAATTGACAAATTTACGTTATATTAATTAGGGAAATTTTCAGATCATCAGTCATTTCTCGAGATAAATCGATCTTATGCAAATAAAATTGTTAATTTCCATACCTTGGCTGTTTGTTTTTTGCTAATAATTTAGTTGAAGTGTGTGAAATAACGTATTACTGTGTTTCAACTGTTACTTTCCGCCCTTCGAAAGAACTATCCGACACTATTTTAGAATCTGAGCTTCCCACAACAGCAGGCAGAACTGCAGTACACACAGTTGCTCTTAATGGACAATGAGGCATCCAAACCGACGCGCCACATCCGACAGCCCAGGTGGACCATTTAGGAAATTAGCCATATTGCCACCATTAGCCCTAAGCAATTCACGATCCAGTACACCATTAGGGACGGCAGTTAACCACTGCATGACCTCACCTGTACCTCCGTGTAACGTTATTTAAAGATACTTGTATAGATTAATTACATTCCTTCCTCAATTACATAAATTTACTTTTCTCATTCCTGAACAAATCTCGCCGCTTTAGTGCCTACGTTTGTACGTTATTAAACAGACAACGAAATACAGGAATTCTGTCATAGTTTTCACACTGAATTCTGACTTCTTTAACTCTTAACATTCCAAGCGGCATCCTCTAGGCGTCCCAGACAGTATTTTCTTGTGACATTTCTGCAACTATAAAAACCAATTCATTCTTGATTTTTATATGTCATGCATCCATTTAGGACACGTATTTCATAAATATATGATGTGTTTGTTAAAAAATTGTAAAAGAAATAAAAAAGGAATTGGGTTCGTGGCGGGACTCCGCTTGGTAGACTACGTTAGATTTTTAAAATCTATTTTTGAGACTTAGGACGCCGTAAATTTACAGAAATGGCCCACAGGCAAATCTCAGACGATGAATTTCTTCGTTTGGTAAATGAAAGTGACCTCTGTTACCAAGAAGATGTCTAGAGCCAATGTGATGAGAATCTTATTCCACAACGAGATGCGTCAGAATCGGAAGATGATGGAGATTAGTTCATTGCAAAGTCAGAACGAAAATGGACAAGTTATGTGTCTCCAGTGACTCGTCGTCGTCAGTGCAACATTGTGAATGGACCTGCCTGAATAAAGCGAGCAAGCGATCTTGTTTTCTACATTTTCTTTGATGAAAAAACTGTAAATACTGTAGCACCTTCACCAGTGCTGAAGCATCACGAGTTGTTCCGCATTACAAGGAAACTGCTGTGACCCGAATGAGGACAGACGTAGATTTTATCAAACTGAGTTCTTTTTTTGCTGGAGCTCTCCTAATCAATTTCTGACATCGAAAGAAGCCATATAGATTAACCTTGCACACGGGCACGTTGATGAAATAAAAAAGAACGTGGAGTCCTCAGATGACCCTAGCTTGGTAACATACGTTGATGACACAGGCTTGGTATTTTAAGGCTTAAATGAATGGCATATAATCAAGAAAAGAATACTCGACTATGAAAAGAAAACAGTTGGCCTCGTTTGCTCTCGAAACGTTCACTGAAATAATTGTTTATAGTTTGAACAATGTTTGTACAATGTTTCGTAATGAACTTTAAAGTGTAGGTTCCCACTGAAGTGGCTGGTTACGACACTTGAAACGTCGGAGGAAAGCAAAAGCGTACCAGCTGCAACAGGACAATGCCTAGTAAATCACTGAGGTGTTCAAAATAATATTCGGACATTACTACTATAGTCTAACAAGTGGCGTGAAACGTTGCAGATGTTTTTACGAATATCAAGATCGATTACCCATCTAAAGCTTTTTCTTCGGATTTTATTTATGTACGAAGGCAGGAGAGACATCGTTATTGATGTTACTTAGAGACAAGGTTGTCCAAATATTTTATCCCAAATTTATGTTTCTTACTGCGTCAATAAAGCAAATCGATTGTACAGGGTGTCCCAAAAATTAATTAAGTAGAATTATTTATTAGGAAAAGGGGCAGAACACCAATAAATTGCATACTACTCACAAAGGCCAGAAGTTCATGAAAATCCATCATACATGTTCAATATGTCCTCCATTGGCTGTACGTAAAATATCTACCCGATAGCGGAATCAGTTCCAAACTGAGCATAAGGTGTCTTCTATCACTGAAGCTACAGCAGCTGATATTCTGGCTTTTAGCTGATCAACGTCACGAGGTAAGTGAGGAACGTAAACACACTGTTTAACATATCCCCACGGTATGAAATCACATGGTGTTAAGTCAGGTGACCTAAGAGGCCAAAAGTGTAAAGCCTGGTCTCGCGGTTCTGTACGCCCCATCCAACGTTGGGCATTGAGGAAGCTGCACGCATTTTTCTGCCAGTGCGGTGGTGCTCCATCTTGCTGATGGATGAAATTGTCAAAGTTGTGTGAATTACCAGTTCCATAGCATTCCAAGATATGACTATCCTTTTACGGTTTCTTCCTCAAAACAGTGGGATTCATAAACCTTGCTTTGCGAAAGAGCACAAAAACATTCACTTTCGGTGAATCACGTTCGTGTTCATTTGTTTCATGAGAAGTTCGAGCCACCATATACGCACATTGTGATGGTGAACCTTGCCACGAATATGGTAAGCTGCCTCATCGCTGAATATCAACCGTGTCATCTCCATGTCCTGTAGAATAGCATTGCTACTTTCCACTCTCTTGCTTCACTTTGTCAGTATCTCGAAGAGTTGGTACCAGTCGTAATCGGTATGATTTGAGTGCTAAACGAGGCGTTAACACATGTCACTGTCATGCGCGGTAAAGCAAGTGCTCGACAAGCATGACTCGTAGACTTGCGGGTGGGTCCGTTCAAATCTCGTCGGATTTGTTCCACTGTCCAGGAACGCGTTGCCGGTCAGGACTTTACCCTTTACAGAGGCACCCTGTTTCTTCAAACTGTTTATACCACCGCCGAATCTTCTTCGGTGATGGTGGTTTAGCAGAAATCGAATGGGAAACGCCCGCTTAACTTCGATCACTGATTGAGTATGACTAACTTCAATAACACAATACACCTTCTGTTGCACGGACGCCATATTGCGAGAGACTGGCTGTACGCTCCAGAGCAGCGCTCGTAGCGACATCTACGTCTAGAGGATTTTTTTCTGGAACTGTATGTAGACTATGCCCATTACATCTAGCGCTGCTTGTTGCGTAGTGACAATTGTCGCAATGCTTTTACAAGTCAAAATCGGGTCTTTCTCCCCTTTTTTTGACATTGTTACTTTCACCGATAAAATATTTTCTAAATTCGTGAAATTTACATAAAAAGGGCTAGTATGGAGTTAGTTTTCAATGTCGCTTAACATAATTGCACTGCTTGAAAGCCGCGGTCGAGCGCAATGAGGCGCTGTTCTGCGATGCGCGAGGCCGTTTCCCAGCGGGGGTTTGAATCCCCCATCGGGCATGGATGTTTCTGCCGTCTTTAGTATAAGCAAGTTCATAAGTAGTTTGTAAGTGTATGGACTGATGACCCTGTAGTTAAGTCCCATAAGCTCTACAAACATTTGAACATTTTCAACTGCTTGAAAGATATAGTACATCTTGAAAGATGTTATGTAGGCTGATACTTGTTTCATCGTCATATTAGCATCCTGAACGCCATCTGTGTGTACCATTTAATACCGAATATTTACTTCCGCAATGTTCAGTGTGATATCGATGTGTGAAGCACCACGCACTTGTCTTTCCTACAGCCGTCTTGACCGTGTTAGGAAGGGGACAAATTGTGTCAGTGTGGGTTTGGTCCTTTCGGAACATTGAATCACAAAATGGGCGTGCTGTGTCAGGTATGCTACGATGCTGGTTGCTATGCTAACGTGAAGATACTCACACCTGTAGAGTAGTTTCTGGAAGTTTACGCAGGAAGATGGTTGTCAGGTAAGGCGAGAAGAGGGAGATCGTACATTACTCACAGCTCATAAAAGAAATGTTCAAATGTTTGTAAATCTATCGGACCAAACTGCGTGGTCAGCAGTCCGTAGCTTACAAACTACTTAAACCTAGGTAAACTAACCTAAGGACAACACACACAGCCATGCCCCAGGGAGGACTCGAACCTCCACGGCGAGCATCCACACGCTCCGCAGCGAGACGCTTTAGACTGCTCGGCTAATCCACCGCGGCCTCATAAAAGAGACTTTGTGCGCCCAGAAGTGTTAACACAAATTGTTGCCAACCGCTCACTGACAGACTACGGGTACACATACTTCCAATCACGTCACTTTGTCAACATGTACTGCTTGATTGATGCTGTCAGGATGACGGAGCGTGGTCTTCAGCGACGAAAGAAGATTCTGCCTGCACGGAAGTGATAGTACGACATCAATGTGTTATTGAAGTCTGCAAATTTATCTCCATGTAGTCTCTGGAGGATCTCTCTGTACGTCTTCGCGACGCCTTAGCGCCTTTTAAGGGAATCTGCGGCTGAACCTGCTGCTCTTCATATCTTTTTTATTGTCTCTCCGTCCCATGTGGTACATTCGTGACTGACGAACAGTGTTAAAGACCTGGTCGCCTGAGTATGACCTTTGTTGATAGACTTAATTACGTAGTTTTTAACTTCGCGGATACTTGTTTGTAAATATTGGAAATTGTGGAATCGTGCGTGACTTTGAACTTAACACGACTTATTTCAGACATTTCATAGGAAATAGTCAAAAATAAAATTATTTCTACATCCATAGGAACAGCACTATAATTATTACATTGTAGCACCCATGCGCGTTTATGGACAGTGACGGTTACTGGTAAGATACTATATTTTGAAAAAAAAAAAAAAAAAATACGCATAAAACAGTTAACATGGCTCTTCATGTATTCTTTAAGTAACGTAATATTTTATCTTCGTGTTATTTCTGTGTGCGCCAAATAAAGAATTAATGGACACTGGCGTGCTTACTTACATGCATGTGAACAAAAAGTATTATCCGTTCTTCTTATTCAGTTCTCTCTTTATAATTCCCAGATATTCAACTGAATTTACGGCCTTCAGAATACGTCGATTTATCTGATAAACGAAGTTCAGCGTACTCCTTTTCGTATTTCGCACCTTTCAGTATGTAGGGTTCATTGACAAGTTCCACGTTATAGCCGGCAGCAGTGACCGAGCGGTCTGCGGCGCACCAGTCACAGTCTTGCACTGTCGCTACAGTCGGGTGTTCGAATCCCACCTAGGGGAATTGATGTCTGTATCGACCTTAGTATAAGAAAGTTCATAAGCAATTTGTAAGTAGTTGTAAGTCCCTTAAGCAACTTTTATACTCAGATAACTTTACTACACGATAAATGACAGCATCATCTGGAAAAAAAAGGACGAAGACTGCTCAGATTATCTCCAAAATCGTTTTTATAGATAAGGAGAAGGAAAGGAATAATGATAGTACTCCAGGAAATTACAGACATCACCTCTGTTTCAGGGGATGCTTTTCCATTTATTAATATGAACTGCGCCCTCTCTAACAGGAAATATTTGATATGACCCTCTCAGATACTGCTGAAACGACCAAATATCGTTTCCTGTTTATGAAGACATCAGGTGCTACTTAAATGATTTTAAGTCCAGCATATTGATGGAGACATTAGATGCTACGAACACTCAGATAGCAGCACATTTGTTTAAATATGTTCGTGAAAAGTTCGGGTCGTGGCGACACTAGACATCTGCTTGACGGCGCAACTTCAGTGCATTGGCCGTGCTGACAAAAGCCGTACGGCAGATTTCTTGCGCAGGTCCAATGGCGCTCTTCCAGTGTAGCCGAGCGCAAAAGTTTCCAACGGCACGGCGCGCCCGCAGCAGCGCGACAGCTGCGGCAGCAGAGCAGTATGCGGGCTTCACTGCTCGGCGAACAGCTGTGGGCCGCAGTGCTAAATAAAGCCGGCACTACCATTCGTCTTTATTACTGAGAGACTGGCGCAGTCCCAACAGCAGGTTACAGATTCCCAGAAACAGTACTAATATGATTTGCAGAATTTCACAGAACCTCACCTGGCAGAAAAACTATTTATCCCAAGTACAGATGAGCCGTTAAGCTTGTGCATTTGTTTCAGCGATGGAGTCACATACTGAACCGCATGCGTAAGACGCGAGCGTAAAGCAGTAGCGAACAAAACTAAATTTATAATTCAAGCAGGTAATGTGCTCATAATTGCGTAAATGCAATGCCGTCATAGAGTGACAGAATTGGGCAGTCGTGTTTGGCCATACCTATGACCAAACCGTGTGAGAAGCTCCTACTTTTAGACGGTGTTTTGCAGAGGAGTGTTCATCGTGTCTACACGCAATGGCGTAACACACATGGTCACGAAACAAGAACTCAGTACTGTATATCGAAAAGTATCCTAACGGAGTGGAACTGGATATACTTTCACCGTGTTCTTGTGGTCCTCAGTCCGGAGACTGGTTTCATGCAGCTCTCCACCTTACTGTATCCTGAGCAAACCTCTTCGTCTCCTCATACGAACGGCAACCTACATCAATTTGAATTTGCTTACTATATTCATTGTCTTGATCTCCCTCTGCGATTTTTATCCAACATAATTCCCTCTATTGCTAAATTCACAATTCAATGATGTCTAAGAATGTGTCCTACCAGTCGATCCCTTCTTTTAGTCAACGTATGCCAGAAATTCCTTTTCTCCCCAATTCTGTTCAGTATCTCCTCAATAGTTACGCGATACACCCACCTAATCTTCAGCAATATTCTGCAACACCACATTTCAAAAACCTCAATTCTCTTCCTGTCCGCACTGTTTATCGTCCATGTTACACTCCCATACAAGGTAACACTCAAGATAAATGCCTTCAGAAAGGGCTTCCTTATGCTTAAATTAATATTGGATGTTAACAAATTACTCCTTCTCAGAAATGCTTTCCTTCCCATTGCCATCCTGCATTTTGTATCCTCTGTACTGCTACCATCATATGTTATTTTACTGCCCAAGTAACAAAACTCATTTACCACCTCTATTGATTCGCTACCTAATTTAATTCCTTCATCATCGCCTGAGTTTCTAAGACTGCTTTCCATTACCCTTGTTTTGCTCTTGTTACTGTTCATCATATGCTCCTTTCAACACACTGCTCCTCCACGTCCTTTGCTGTCTCTGAGAGAATTACAATATCATCAGCAAAACGCAATGTTTTTATTTCTTCACCCTGAACTAAATTTCCTTCTCCAGATTTCTCTTTGCTTTCTTTTATAGCTCGCTCAGTGTACAAATTGAATAACATTGGGGAAAGGCTACAACCCTGTCACACACCCTTCCCAACCTCTCATTTCTTTCATGCCCTTCAACTCTAATAACTGCGGACTCGTGTTGTACAAGATGTAAGTAATCTCAGTTCCCTATATTTTTCTTCTGCTGATTTCAGAATTTGTAAGAGTGTATTCCAATCCATATTGTCAAAAGCTTTCTCCAAATCTACAAAAGCCAGAAATGTAAGTGTGCCTTTCCTTAATATGTCTTCTAGGATAGGTCGTAAAGTGAAGATTTCCTCCCGTGTTCCTACATTTCTCCTGAATCCGAACTGGTCTTCCCCGATGTCGGCTTCCACCAGTTTTTCCATTCTTCTGTAAATGATTCGTGTTAATATTTTGCAACCATGACTTATTAAATTAAATGGCTCTGTAAGTTTCACATCTTTCACGTTATATGATAAAAAAAATCCCTTGCAGACCCGACGGTTACTGCCACAGGCAGTGTGCGTAGTCAATGCAAGTATAATAGCGAGAGAGTAAAGGAGGAATAGTATGGTATTATAGCGGTGGTATTACAGACAAATCGTGATAAAAATGCCATGTAATATGTCCAATTTCTATTGATTATATACAGGTGACTTCACTGCATTTTAATTTCGTGTGTTGTTACTGCGAATGATATCGATTGTCAGCAGTAGAATGTGTATTTAGAAGTTATTAATCCATGCTTTAGTTTACATTTAAGTTATCGTTGATATTTGATGGCCACGTATACTCTACTGAAGCGTGAAAACATGCCCCACGCGCTGGGAATGCCGTTATAGTATTTATATATGGATTTTGTAATGGATTCTCCTGTTAGTAGAGAATACGGCATATCATTTCCTACTCACAGACTACTACATTCAAGAGTGTTTGCTCATTTTTTCAATGGGCCATATGAATAAAACAGAGTTTCTGTTTTATACTGTGGATTTCAGAGAACACGTTCAGGTTCACATGTATGAAGCGAGTCGGAGAATATACTTCAACTGAGTATGTTTTCAGCGTGAGTAAAAGGGCGCGGAAAATTGCTGACGACAGAGAACATGCTCCGATTTCGTATGATTAAAACTAGAGACGTTTCTCACGACCAGAGAACATTCTCCGGTTTCTGAAGCGAGCTGTCTAGCATACTTCGAGCTGAGTGACTTCCATTAACATTACTTTTTACAGTGTTTTATGATAAGAATGATGTAATTTGTCATTATAGTCGACATGGTCGATTATAGAGAGTCCGCAACTGCACTACGTTATTTTAAATGTGTTTATTTCCGTCAACAGTTGCTATAAAATTGTTTCATAACATGTTTCGATCACTTGGATCATCTTCAGATCTTATAGTTGCGTCCGCAACTCGTCTGGCTGAACTCAGCCAGACGAGTTGCGGACGCAACTATAAGATCTGAAGATGATCCAAGTGATCGAAACATGTTATGAAACAATTTTATAGCAACTGTTGACGGAAATAAACACATTTAAAATGATGTAATTTGTGTTGCTTAGAAGATAAAAACGTTCTTTTATACGCAATCTCAAGAAATACCAGAGGAACTAAAGAATTTATGCAAATAAAAACATTTTTCTCAAGAGTCGCTTCCATCACAAATCGTGTGACTCCTCAAACATTTTATTCGCGAGAGTAATGTCAGAGGATATTTCTCATTACTGACATTCAAATAAAACGCAAGTGGATTCAGATGTCTGATTTACTCGTTTGTATAGAGTGCATATTTACAGTTCTAAGCAGATACATAGGAAGATAATATTGTATGTTTTAAATAGGGTCTATTAATGAGACCTTATGACTTTATTTACAAATAAATTGCATCTCTGGACCTCACAGTCTGTACCACACAAATATTGCAGCAACATTCGGTACTGAAGTATTGTTTAATGTACTGCTCGTATTCATTCTACCCAAACTGCTTGGCCTATTTAAGATGCGTTACCTGACTTTGTAGTCGCAACACCTGTTATGTTAGAAGTAGAGAAGACAGATAATTTAATAACTGATTACTTACATACCTAGTACTCTGTTTCTTGTAACAAAATCGCAAGGCTTATCGCTTATGAACAGACCACTGGGTGTGATATTGAACATAAAGTATCTCGTGTTAGAAAGCTCTGAAAGCGTTCCCCGTTGAAACAAATGAAAATGTAATCCATTCTTAAAATTTCGTTTGCAAATTGTGCTAACCCAACAAAAATTTATAATCCCCATTCCAAAGAAAGCAGGCGCAGACAGGTGTGAAAACTACTAAAACATCAGTTATTAAAATCTTGGTGGCAAAATATTAACACGAATTATTTACAGAAGGATGGAAAAGCTGGTAGAAGCCGACCTGGAGGAAGATCAGTTTGGGATCAGGAGAAATGTGGGAACACAGAAGGCAATACTCACTTTAGGCATATCCTAGAATATAGATTAAGAAAAGGCGAACCTACATATCTAGCTTTTGTAGATTTGGAGAAGGCTTTTGACAATGTTGATTGGAATAAACTCTTTCAAGTTCTGAAGCAAGGAGGAGTAAAATATAGCGAGCGTAAGGTTATTTACAACTTGCACAAAAACCAGACAGCGGTTGTCAGAGTTGAAGGGCAATATGTACATTGAGCAAGCTTTATAGGAAAACAAGGAGAAATTTGGAGAAGGATTTAAAGTTCAGGGTGAAGAATTAAAAATTTTGCGTTTTGCCGACGACATAGTGATTCTGTCAGAGACTGCTAAGAATCTGGAAGTGCAGTTGAACGGAATAGCCAGTGTGCTGAAAGGTGCATATAAGATGAACATTAACAAGAGCTAAACTAGGGTAATGGAGTGCATTGTAAGAAAATCAGGTGATGCTGAAGGAATTGTATTAGGTAACGAAACAATAAAGGAGGTAGATGCGTTTTGTTACTTGGGCAGTAAAATAACAAATGTTGGGCGCAGTACAGAGGATATAAAATGTAGAATGGCAATGGGTAGAAAAGCGTTCTTGTTAACATCGAATATTGATTTAAGCCTAAGGAAGTAGTTTCTCAAAGCATTTGTTTGGAGTGTTGCCTTGTATGGAGGGGAGTTTAACATGGACGATAAACAGTGCGGACAGGAAGAGGATAGTGGCTTTTTAAATGTGGTGCTACAGAATAATGCTGAAGATTAGGTGGTTGGATCGCGTAACTAATGACGAGGTACTGAACAGAATTGGGGAGAAAAGGAATTTCTGGCATACCTTGACTAAAAGAAGGGTTCGACTGGTAGGACACATTCTTAGACATCAAGGAATTGTGAATTTAGCGTTGGAGCGAAGTGTGTGGGGTAATAACCGCAGAGGAAGACCAAGAAATGGATACAGTAAGCAGGTTGCCGTTCTTATGTGAAGTTGAACAGGCTTGCTCAGGATAGGGTATTGTGGAGAGCTGCAACAAACCATTCTACGGTCTGAAAACAACAACAACAAGAACAATATGCTGTTGCACAACAAACTAATACCTAAAAATGGTACAGTTTTTCCAAAACATGTAGATTCCTACTCTATATTTATATACTGAATAATTTGCCTGATTGAGCTAGTTTAAAGAAATACACGACTGAGCAGCTGTTCTGTGCCGGACATGGCACACGGAGAACTTACTCAAGATGGAGGGGAGCTGGCCTAAATGAACTTCCTGCTCAGATATGCTTTGAAGTTTCCATTCATACGAAAGAGAGAAATTACTCAGAGAACGATCTTTTGCTCCGAAAATCTTCTCTCGGTCATGTGCTCTTCCTTATTCGTACGGCCCAATATCTTTCGAGACATGGAACAGTGCCTAGCAGTCATATTCCATCTGAACTCAGCCGTCCTGTTTCTTCGATTGACCCTGTCCTTGATTTCATTATTGGCACAAGTACCATCGATCTCTCTGTGCTTGCACCGCTCGTGGTGCTGTTTGATCTATCGCACGTCAATTGTCTTATGACTTGTGTTTCCATGCCGCGTGTGGAGCGACGGTGGAGCGCAGAGGCAGTTGGAGAGAGGAGCGAGTCAGTCATTGCGGGGATAACGAGCGGGATCATGCAGTGATTTGATTGGTATCGCCAGGGTCTAGTTATTTTGAGTAAAGGGCCGTCTGTGGCCGGGCCCGGAGTGTGCATCGAAGCTGTTCTGTGGGACTCCGTTTATCGGTGGGAGCCACGCATGCCAAGAGGTGAAGAGGTTGGTTCGGAGAAGCTCTTCTGTCAAGTTGCAACAGCACCTCGGCGCGGGCTGTTTACTTCGCCTCCCTGCTATGTGGTCGCGTTCCTAGCGGCCGCGCGACACAGCGCCCGTCCCTTGCCAAGCTTCGGAGCTGTCAACAACTGTTAGGCCTACTTTGCACTCGGCCCCGGCTGCGCCTCGCATCTTTCCAGCCGCGTTTCATCTGGGATCTGTGAAATGTTTCCTCCTACACCATCGCGAGGGTGCCTACACTTGTCGTGGAGTAAGAAATAAATACGAGGGTTGTTTTTTAAGTAAGGGCCGTTTTTATTTTTAAAAAATACAAATACTTTTGTAAAATTCTTTTATTTTCTGATTCTACACACTTTTAACTATTTTTCTACATAGTTGCCATGTTTATTTAAGCACTTGTCATACCGTACTAAGTTTTTAATTCCCTCTTCAAAGAATTCGGCCGCCTGCTCCGACAGCCAAGAGTTCACGGCCGCTTTCACTTCATCGTCGTCATTGAAGCGCTGCCCAACAAGATGGTGTTTCAGGTACTGGAAAAGGTGAAAATCGCTAGGAGCAAGGTCGGGGCTGTATGGTGCATGGTCCAAAACTTCCCAGCCAAAAGAATCAATCAATTCCCTAGTCTTTTGAGAGGTGTGAGGCCTAGTGTTATCGTGCAGGAGCAAAATTCATTTTGTCAGCATGCCGCGCCTTTTGTTTTGAATTGCTCTGCGGAGCTTCTTTAGAGTTGCACAGTAGGCATTTGAGTTGATTGTCGTTCCTCGTGGCATAAAGTCCAGTAGCAAAACACCGCGCCGGTCCCAGAACACAGTTGCCATAATCTTGCGCTTTGACAGCGTCTGTTTGTCTTTGACCTTGATGGGTGAGGTTGGTTGTCGCCATTCCATCGATTGTCGCTTGCTTGCATCTCCAGTGACAATTTGACTCAACATGTCATCCCCTACTTCCTCGTAACAAATCAAAAAGTCCTTTGTGGTCCTCTGTGAGGAGTCTGGATACCAACCGAGAACACAGTTTCTTAAAGTTTAGGTTTTCAGACACAATTTTGTACAAAACCGATCTTGAAACTTGTGGAAATTCCACAGAAAGAGTAGAAATTGTGAATCTTCTGTCCTCACAAATCTTTGTTTCGACTGCAGCCACCAAATCATCAGTGATCACAGAGGGCCGGCCTGAGCGTTCTTCCTCATAGACGTTTTGACGGCCATTTTTAAACTCTCTAACCCATTGACGCACTTAACCTTCACTCATTGCATTCAAGCCATAAACTTCTGTTAACTGACGATGAGTTTCTGCATCTGATAGGCTTCTCGCGGTCAAAAAACGTATCACTGACCGTATCTCACACGCTGCGGGCGATTCAATAATCGTAAATATTATAAAGTAGCACATCGAAGCGTACACGTCAGCTCCAGAGCTGCAACTGGCATCAGTGTGAACGGAAAGGATGCCGGCAAGTGGCGCGGTGGCTTATTGCGTCGTCCGCACGTACTACGGGACTATACCCGGGCCGCAGAAAAAAATTGCACTTGACGTATCGCGTTACGGCGAGTTAAGTTGGCAACACTGCTATAGCGACGTTGCAACACTAGCCTCTAAAAGCGCAGAAGACGAAACGATTTTCAGTTATATCTCGTAAATGTAAGCTATTGAGCAATAAAAATGCATATAATAATTCGTTCTTGAGCAGCAATTAATTAACGGCATATCAATGAAGACCAGAGCACAACAATACACACGCTTTCAATAACAGAGCAAAGCAATACAGAAAATAAGCATTGAATCACGACAGATACGAAATAAACAATAATCAAGATAGTAACTACTTTCTGTACGTTTTATAATCAGAATGCTTTTCACTCAACAATTTTCGGCGACAATGGTACAATTACATCCAGCTCCCCATCTTCACTGTTGTCGTCACAGCCAAAATCATCATCACCAAGACAAATCATTAACCGTTCGTGATTACTGATGATCCCTTCCATTGTTTGCGCAGCCCGAATTAGTTTTTTAAAGTGCTCGAGTCTTTTTTTCTTCCAAGATGCAGCATCCACATTGGCAACAGCTTCATGCAACAGCTTTTCCACCTCTGTTACTGTGAAAGACATATTGTTCCTTAAGTAATTCTTCATGTCACTCCATACAAATTTCATAGGGTTAAAACGGCAGTGAAATGGTGGAAGATTTATTACATTGTGACGCTGCTAAATTGCGATTTCGTCTACTGCATATGTGGGTGTAATAGGCTTATTTTGTTTCACGAGCGATTATAAAAGAAGTTTTGACTTTGACATATCTGCAGCAATATTTCTTTCTTTTAACCACTTCACCATAACTTCTTTCCAACCGTTTGAAGCGAGAATGAACTTCCTGCTCAGAGTATAAACTTAGAAGTTTTCATTCGTACGAAATTGAGAACTTACTTAGTAAACGTCACTAGACAAACGTCTTTTCGGTGATATTACCCAATTACTTGAATTCGGAAAGTCAAGTTAAACCACTCACAGTAAAACAAATCCCAGCAATAAAAGCACACACAACATAAACACGCGATAAATACTATACACAACTTTGTTTACGTTATAACTGAACAAAGACGGCAACCCGGGAATGTTGACGTCACGGCACGTGATCACTGGAAGTGTTTATCGCGCTGTGATTGGATCGTTCCTAGCGACTAGCGCCTCGTGATTCTTGCTCTTCACTTGTTATTTGTAAACGTCAAGTTCAAAGTTTCAGCGGCCCAGGTACATACGCGCGAACGGACCTTACTGATACAGTCCTTACTGATACTGATACAGTCCTGCTCAATAAATTTGTGTGTGTTAATTTGTCAGAATCGGTGGTCGTTTCCCAGGGGCGTCGTCGCCTCTGTTTTAGTCGTTACATGTTCCTTGATGTGTTATGCCGCACTTCTAGTTCAGTTCAATTGAATTATTATTATTATGTTCAAATGTTTGTAAATCTATCGGACCAAACTGCGTGGTCATCAGTCCGTAGCTTAAAAACTACTAATGTAAAGTAACCTAAGGACAATACCCACTCACACACACACACACACACACACACATACACACACCAGGGAGGACTCGAGCAACCGCGCGCTCTGCAACGAGGTGCCTTAGTACCCTCGGCTACTCCACCGCGGCTGCTCTAAGTAGCAAGTACTCTATATCCATTACTTCCTTGCTGTCTCCATTAAACATTTGTGAGACGTGGCCATTTTTGATGCTCTTGAAATAAACTTTAGACTCTTGACCACAAATTTCAATTTATTGAGGCCTTAGGCGTTTCGACGTTTCGTCATTATCGAAGGCTACAGCTAGACAATGGAATTAATATTCATCAAACATTTTGATAAACCTTAAATGAGAACACTATCTTCACTCTCACAATATCTTTTAAAAGCTTATTAAAAAGTAAATCTAAAACATTCCTTTTAAAATAATCACTGTCAGACATATGTCAAACATAATATAAATTTGACATACCCCCAGAACATCCCTTACTTTCTAATAAGATTTTAAACGGTACGGTGAGTGTGAAGATACGGTTCTCATTTATGTTTTATCAAAATATTTGATGAATATTAATTCCAATTGTCTTGCTGCAGCCTTCGATAATGACGAAACGTCGAAACGCGTAAGGCTTCAATAAATTGAAATTTGAGGTCAAGACTCTTAAAGTTTATTTCGACTATATCCATTAACTTGGTTAACGTAACTGGGGAATTTACCTAATTTGTACCCCTCTACTAGCTTGTATCTACACGGGTGGTAGTTGTAAGGCTTTGTTTTCCTTTTTTTATCTTGCAAAAATTTTCCATCCGTGAGGCGGCAACCCGCGGTAGTAATTTGGCGTTCTGTCCGTTTGTGTAAGCCCCTTAGTGTCAGAGCTGTAGTTCTTGTTGACCGTTGGGCACCTTATTCTTCTCCTTCCTGTTTTGAGTCAGCCCATCTGTTTTACCTGTGTGGGTGTATTAAATTAACTAGTATCCAGCTCACCACCTCAGTGTGACTTTCCTGTTAATGATTTTCTGTCATTTAAATTGCAGGGCTTATTTGTAAATTTTAATGTGTTTTTTTAATTGCCCTTTCCCTATGATATTATTGAGTAGGGTTTCCTGTTGCCAGCCTTTACTATTAAAGTAAAATTGATTTAAAATTTTGAACTAGTCTTTAGTGTGTTTTGATCATTGTATTTTATAGGCCTGCGTTCAAGTAAATTTTGGAGCCCCACCTTAGTGTGATTTCCCTGTAACTAAGCTGAACTGCTTTCATTTAAGTTGCAGGGCTCTTTTGTAAATTTTATTGTGTGTTGTTTAATTGGCCTTCTGCCTATTGATATTATTGAGCGCAGTTTCCTGCTACCAGCCTCTATTAGTTAAAGTAAAACTCAGACTTTACTTAAATTTTTGAGCTCGTCTTTAGTGTGTTTTGGTAACTGTAATTTTAAAGGGCTGTGTTCACATAAAGTTTGGAGCCCCACTTTAGAGTTACTTTCATAATTAAGTTAGGCTGTTTTTATTTAAATTGCAGGATTAATTTGTAAATTCTGTCGTATTTACAAGGGTTGCTGTTCATAAATTTTTTTTCCACTTTCGCTTAAATTGCTGGGCTCATTGTGTCTTTTATTTTATTTTAAAGGGTCGCTTTTACTAAATTTCGATCCTACTCTATGATTATTGGTATTATGAAAATTTGCCTTGGGCCCTCAACGTGTTGTTAAATTATAAAAAAATTGGTTCAAAAAATGTTCAAATGTCTGTAAATCTATCGGACCACATTGCGTGGTCATCAGTCTTTAGCTTCCAAACTTCTTAAACCTAGGTAAACTAACCTACGGACAAACACACACACCCATGCCCCAGGGAGGACGCTAACCTCCACGGCGAGCAACCGCGCGCTCCGCAGCGAGATACTTTAGACCGCTCGGCTACTCCACAGCGGCACAAAAAAAAAAAAAAAAAAAAAAAAAAAAATTCACAACTTGGCCTTTTCCCTTGCATCACTTACTGAACTGTCTTTTTGGGCCTTAAGCCTCTGACTGTAAAACAAATGGTACTTGAAATAACTATTCTTGCGTAACTTCACCAACCAACTTCCCACCGCCCCCACAACCTACCCTCTCAGCAACATACTGTATAAGAAGTAGAAGACATTATTCAGGCAGTAGAACGTCACCGTTCAATAAGCACACGCATGAATCTTTGTTCCAGATACAAGAGTATGGTGGACAATAAGTATCATTTAAAGCTCATTTACCACCTTGGGGTGGGAAATGAAGATAGAGATTGGAATTTTATCGTTGAATACTTGAAAATCGCCGAGTAATCCAATTATCACTCTTTATTGAACAAGGGAGTTATGACGGCACATTTATAAGAATGCTTCGCTATAAATGTGTTATATAATATTTTGATCCTGCATCCATTATCAATCAATATATAATTGATTGAACCTTTTTTTTTTTTTAAATTGCTACACTATTTTAATAGCTCCATTCCAGTGCCGAGGTTCAGATTTGTAATAAAAATAAGATTATGGTGTCCAATCTAAGTTTTGAAATGTATGATACGCCAAACTGCCATGCTGGTTCGGCGGTCGCGTGACCCTTCAGAGCCGTAAAAAGACTTCCTTCCGTTTCACTGTCACGAAGGCTTCCACGAAGCACAACAGCAGTCCCTTTCGTCGTTACGTATGCGACGTGTGGTCGTAGTTGTGTTTCAGTGATTCACGAGTGTGAGGCCCTAGATGTGATCATGCTAATCTCCGTCCAGCAGCCAGATGTTTGCAACGGCAGGAAAGCAAGTGGCGCCTTACCAAGCAATTATGTAAACGAGAGAGTGTTCCACGTTCCTCGGGCAAAGAGTCGTTTATTACGGACAATATCTCTCCAAGCATCCTGTTAAGCATAGGCAGCAGTAGTTGCAGCCAAAGAATACCCCGTGTCACGCTACTGCTTGGGTCACGCGTAGGAAACGAAACCACGAGATACGTTTCAGATTCTTTAATTTTACGAACTTCAGTCCTCCCAAAAATACGTAACAGTAAACTGAATGAAGGGAAAATATGTACTTGAAATCCTAAGCAAAGTCATAATACCAGACAAGGTATTCCTACCAAAAAAACCAGATTATACTGTTGCTGGTGGATTTAGTCGTGAACAGCTGTACTGTAGTTAAATCTCAGAACACCGCACCATCTGAAATGTAGAAGAGCACTTGCCCGCGAAAGGCAAACGTCCCAGGTTCGAGTCCCAGTTCCGGCACACAATTTTAATCGGCCAGGAAGTTTCATCTGAAATGTATTTTAATGACATTGAGTAACACAGCATTGTACTTGTATTCATAGGACACGTTATGTAAAATGACTGGAATGACATACATTAATTAGTTCTTTTTTATGTGATTAGTGGTTAAATTCTACATGACAATGTAAATAAATTACTCATGAGAGTGGGATACCCCAACTCTTCCCTCCCCCAAATGGTCTCGTCTAGACTCTGAGAAACCCAAACAATCACGATTTGTGTATCTAATATTCAAACATTTTATATATGGTTATTCCCTGATGTTCTGTTTTAGTATAATGTATAGGTACTAATACATAAGATTTAAATCCATATCTATATACGTATAAAACACATTTGTTGTCTGTCTGTCTGTCTGTTATCTTATAATTCAAGATCCAGACAACCAAATAACGTGAAATTTTATACCCGTACACTACATTACATGGGGATGGTTCTTAAACAAGTTTTCTGGAAAAACAACCGCAAAATTTGAGAAAAAGTGAAAGTGCGTTTACAATGTGTACGTGTAAATCTATATCTTCGCACTGATCTTGATGAAATTTTGCACCATTAACCTTCAAAACAAGAGGAAGGGCACTGTCTACATTAAATTTCGTTCAGTGCATGGTGGAGGGTAATTATGGATTTCGCCACCATCCACAGTTTTGCTCCGATCTTGATGAACTTTTGTACACTTGACTTTGAAAACACCATACAGTTCAAAAGAATACAGTTCCCTTTGAAACTGTGCTTTGCCATAACAATCAACAAGTCACAGGGCCAATCGTTTGGGATTGCTGGTACAGACTTGCACACACCATGCTTCTCTCATGGATAGTTGTATGTGGCCTACCCCAGAGTGGGCAAAGACAAAAATCTTTTTGTATATACTCCTAGTGGAACTGCCAAAAATGTTTATCACATTGCTTTATCACAAACGTACCCTTTTATTACATACAAATAAACGGTTTTGTACGCTTCTACAGAAAACCTTATTTTAACCTCGGGCAAAGCCGGGTACTTGCAGCTAGTATGTAATTACGATGCATCATATATTTCAATCCATATATGTAATTACTTTGAAAATAGGTGCATATTGCTTCTATGGCCGAATTTTACTTTGAAATCTGTAATATCACTGAATCTTTTTATTAGAAAGTACGCTATGAAGTAGGATTGATTTTTCCAAAATGAATCAGTATCTTAGTACTACAGTCTCTTGCAGTGCTAGAGCAGCTGCGATTAAAGGATATAGATTTTACGAGCACATAATTGTTCGTAGTAAGAGTAAACAATATTACACATAACAGCACACTCTGGCGGTAATTTAAGTATCATTGCTACAAGCCTCACTACGCCGGTTAGGTGTAAGAAGGCGCTCTGACTGTCAACATGATATATAATGGAGAAAGTGTTTTAAATGCTTTAATTGTTTTTGTACTTGACGTACCATTTGTAAAAGTTAAGTCTTATGATTGACATACCATTTTAATGTCGTGCACCATCACGAAATGGAAGCGTAGGACACTATGAGTTGTGTATGTAAACTTGTTGCATTACTGCTGTAGTTGGTATTATTGCATTTCACACAACTGTAATTGAATGTACCTTACTTTCTTCAGTGACCAGACGATGGTACCGTAAGTGTATCTAAATCGGTCGTCAGAAAATTAAATAATTGCGATTTTGGCATTTCAGTACTACAAAGTAAGAAGATCTCCGCTCTACCATGGAAAACTTATATAAGAAATAGTTATGTAACAGTAGAATTCTGTGGAGATCCATTGTAGAAGAATTAAAGGATTCATGTAATAAATAAACACCTCTGCGAATGAAATGACACTATTTTGAAACAAAAGTGCTCCACGCTCTACACTACACTATCCGCTGCAGCGCTGCGATTGCAGTTCCGCACAAGCGCTGTAGACGATGTGTATCAAGGAGAAGAATGTGCGCCATTTGGAGATTGCTGTCAGTTACGTATGCTTTGTTGTACTTGTTTGAAATGTCGGCGTAGATTGAAAATCCCGCCGCCTGTGAAATCAGGTCGGTGATTTGGTTTCTGAATGCGAGGAAAGTGAAACCAAGTGAAATTTATGGGCAAATTTGCGATGTTTACGGACCAAATGCGATGAGTGATTCGATGGTGAGAAGACGTGTCCGACAGTTCAGTGGCGGGCGTAGTGATGTGCACGATGAAGAACGAAGTGGGCGTCCACCTCTGGTTACAGAAGAACTGGTTCACGCGATTGATGATAAGATTCAGGAAAACCGTAGGTATACAATTAGTGTTTGGCGGTCATCACTTCACCAATGACGATGAGCTGAAAGAAACTGTTTCCAACTGGTTGATGACACAGGCGGCAGATTTCTAAGAAGAAGGTATACAATACCTGGTGCCACGCTATGACAAATGCCTGCAATATTTCGGCAGTTATGTGGAAAAGTAGTTTAAGAGTTGTAGAATTTTGTGCAATAAAAATTTCTTCTGTATCTGTGTACAATTTTATTTTATTACCAAACGGACCATAATTTCTGGTCGCGCCTCGTATTTATATGAAACCATATAATGCGGTGCGTCTGATGTTGTAGTGTTCAAATGTTTGTAAAGCTATGGCACTAAACTGCAGTGGTCACCAGTCCCTGGACTTGCAAACAAACCAATTAATGCTCAGTACAACACACAAATACCGATGCCCGAGGGAGGACTCGAACCTCCGGCAAGGAACAACCACGCAGTCCGCAGCAAGGCCATACCCGCGCTGTGACTGTTGTTAACAGTTTTTGTATTATTTCTATAGAATTTATGTTAATTTTGTCGAGTTTACAGCGAGGTGGTAAACCAAACCTCACTCTCGTTCATCGCAACCGTATTCCATAATGCTTCTTATTTTGGTGCTTCCAGCAAACAAGAAATTTACGACAGCTTCCACTAGGTTCACTTAAGCTATCGTTGTTATGGTCTTGTTTGGTTTGGTTTGATGCAGCTCTCCACGCTACCTTGTCTTGTTCATCTCTGAATAGGAACGGCAATAAACTTCCCTTTGAAACCGCTTACTGTATTCGTCTCCCACCTCCCTCTTAAATTTTGTACCCTACACCTTTCCCTCCAATGCTAAATTGACAATTCCTTGACGTCTCAAACCAGAAATTTATCTTCTCCCCATTTTTAGTACCTCCTCACCATTTATGCGACGTACCCACTAATCCTCAGCATTCTCCTATGACACCAAATTTCAAAATCTTCCAACTGCGGTCGGGGGTTCGAATCCCCCCTCGCGCATGAATATTTGTGCCGTCCTTAGTCTTAGCTAGTTCATAGGTAGTTTGTAAGCTTAGGTACTGATGACCCCTAGGTAAGTCCCATAAGTTCTACAAACATTTGAATATTTTTCAAAATCTTCATCATTTTGTCTCGACTCCTTAGAGTCCACGTTCCACTGTGTTACATTGCTACACTCCAGAAAAATGCTTTGAGAACGACTTCTTGACAATTAAGGTATGTGTATTGTCGTTAGTGTAAATTCGTTTAAGTAGTTTGTAGGTTTATGGGCTGATGGGCGTACCAGTTTGATCCACTTTAGACATCCATCCCACAGCCATTCTGCATTCTATATTTTCTTTACTGGGGCCTTCAGATGCTATTTTTGCTACCCAAATCACAAACCTACTATGGTTATTGACTCATCACCTAATCGAATTCCTTCCGCATCGCCTGATTTTCGACTACTTTTCAGTATCTTTATTTTGCTCTTGTTAATACTCATTTTATAACCGCCGTGCAAGTTTCTGTCCATTCTGTTCAGTCGGTCATGCAAGGCCTTTGTTGTTTGTGGGAGAATTATCTGCGGTAGAGGGCAAAAACTGACAATTGCTCACGCAGGTTCTGTTTGCCTTATGCATCATACAGAAGTGCCACTGCACCAACGTGTAACTGCGCTTTAGCCTACATCCTCGAGTTATTTATATCGTCACAATAAAAAGTAATATAGGTTTCATAAACCTATTAGTACATTAGTACGTTCATTTAAGGAATGGCCTACTACTGAGGGCGCAGCTGCTTTCCGTCGGAAGTTTGAACCATCCATCGGGTATGTGTGTGTGTGTGTTGTCCATATGTTAGATTAAGTATTTTGTATGTCTAGGAACTGATGACCACTGCAGTTTGATCCCGTAGCTTTACAAACTTTAATTTAAAAAGTGATATTTATTTCAGAAACTAAAATAGCACACATCTAATTCAGAATAATACGTACACAAACACAATACCATCATTAATCATTTCGTAGTTTCCTCAACACGTAGAGCTAAATACAAGTCTTCAGGACTGTACTGCATTCACCAACTGTCCTCTGAGTGCTAAAATAGGCATTCCGATTTATCAAACATCAAATATTCACTATGCTCTGAATGTCTACTCACTCCTTCAGGTTATAATTACTTGATCGAATCAATTAACTTGACAATGGTTAGTTTTGTTTGTATTTTCCGTCTTTACGAAAACCACAGTATAGGGAGGGAGCTTTAATATATGTGTGCTTTTAGTGGTCATCAGTCTTACTTGTTTTCAAAGTTTACTTTCTATGAGACCTAGGATGACAAATGGCAATTAAGTACATCTTAATTCACGTGCGTACTCCGCAAGCCACAGTTGGGAGCGTGGCAGAGTTTACCTTGTACCACTACCAGGCACTTCTTTTTTGTTTCACTCCTAGACAGAGCGAAGGGAAAACTAATGTCCATATTTCAACTTCAAATGCTAGTCCTCTAAATTTTCTCAATAGAAACTCCCCGAATAGAGACTTCCCTCCAGGGATTCCCAAGAAATCTCCCTAACAATGGCGTGCTGATCGAACCCAACAGTAACAAATTAATCAACCCATCTTTGATTTGGCACTATGTCTTTCTTTAAATCGATCCGGTGGGGATCCCAAACACTTGCGCAGTAATCAACAAGGAGCTAATGAAGTAAGTGTAGTAAGCAATTTCCACCCCTCAGTTACCTGCACAGTAGGCGTTTTGTGATGGAGGGCGGTGATGTCAGAACAAGTATGTCTGGCTGACGTTTCGCTAGTACTATACTTCCGCTGTCATTTCAGTATCAATTTATTCTCAGAGTAAGGCTTAAAATCAGTTTTGTTTTATTTATCCTATCAGTTCTTCGAGACAATTCGAAAAAAAAGAGCTATTTGTTGAACATACCCACGAAAACGAAAAGTAATACAATAATATAAAATCGTGTTGAAATGGTTGAACATTGAAGATGATTTTATATAAAGCGAAACGCTTCTGGTCTTTATTAGGACAACATTTACAACGGCGAAAGTTGGTAAGATACTGTAAGCTGTTCGGAAAACTGGGTCAAAGTTCTCGTTGCATATTTCTGACCGTCGAGAACGAGTTTGGAGGAAACCTGGTAGTAATGCATGCAAAACGCGTATAGTCACTCGAGTAAAACAAGAGGCGGATCAATGATTTTCTGAGCGGGTATCATGTGGGAATTTCGAACGCCATATTTGTCCATCAGGGGTAAGCTCAATAGCTCCATATTACAGGGATGATTCATCGTTGACCTGCTTCATCAGCGTTTTGCGGAAAAATTGAAGAGTATGAGGACAATTCCGCCGTACATCGTGTACGGCGTATCGGCATTTATTGGCACCACTGTCGACGCAGGATCGACGCAACCGCTGTGCGATCCATCGACATTCGTGGCTTCCCGCAGCGGCCGCAGGACGTCGCGAGGTACCGATCACGGCCGCAGCATATACCGCGCGCATTGCAGCGGGCACGTCGGTGTATTACCGAGAGACTGTGGAACTGCACCTCGGAGGGACAAGAGTGCATTGGGGACGGAAGTATTGTTAACAGAGTGTTATGACGGACAGCAAACATCGATAAGACTTTTCCTTTTCAGCTGGCATATCTCTTTGTAGTTTCAAAATGTTCAGATGTCTGTAAATCTATCGGACCAAACTGCGGAGTCATCAGTCCGTAGCTTACAAACTACTTAAACCTAGGTAAACTAACCTACGGATAAACACACACACCCATGCCCCAGGGAGGACTCGAACCTTCACGGCGAGCAACCGCGCGCTCCGCAGCGAGGCGCTTTAGACCGCTAGGCTACTCCACTTTGGCCTTTGTAGTTTCATACCATGCCGTGAGGAAGGATCGCATTTGTTGGTTGTGTAACATAGTTAACCCAAACTGCAATCTGCATGAAAATAAATTGTATTCAATACGGAGAAAACAATGTAGATATCGTCAAAAACTTCATCAGTGATGTCGGATTTACACGATTAGATTGTCCTGCTTGTAACCCTTCTTTTGATTCTCCACTCCGAGGAGTGGCTTTTTGAAATCCGGCCCATAAAGAGTTGCGGCTCTATTCAGGCAATATCAGACAAGCTGATAGTGGGGCAAAGGGGGATCCCAATTGGGAATAAGTGGGAGGGGCGTAACAGTTCCGACATTTGCCTGACAACTAAGGAAAACCTCCCGAAAACCTTGCTTTGAACCGGGGGATTGGGACAAATTTAATATGGCTCTGGGACATTAATAATGACACAGATACAGAAATAAACTAAAAAGTGAATTCGGGAAGTGGATTTTGATTATTGATTGTGCCCTGCATGCTGATAAAGGGCAATTATGCGCTGTACTGAGAGAAGTTGTCAATTGCATGTGTGTTTTGTGATTTGTCACGGTATAAATAACTATCACTTCAGAGAGTTTCTGATACATAAACGAAGCATGGGTAGATACCTAAGCACTTCACAGTTCTTTGGCTTAGTCGCGAAAAAAGTGTTTGCCATTCGTGAAGAAATATCTCCCTCAAAATGACAGGGGTAGAAATGCATCGTGGAAAAGATTAAATATTTCTATAAAATGCAGTGTTACTATGTATTCCTACAACTTAAATTTATCATTACATGGCAAAGAACATCTTATGAACGACCAAATCAAATCGTGCATGAAAGAGTTACGTCTGTCTGACAAAGAGATCACGTGACTATCGGGTTTTAGAATTTCTTTTATCTTTAAGGTACGTGAAGTTCAGAATATAAATAACAATCAGCCAAAGCCATTCGACGCAACTCCCAAAACTTCTCGATGTTTTGCGATGTTTTTGATGTTTTGCGAAGTACACGTAAGTGCAACATCATTCGGTGTTGCTCAGGTGGTAGAGTTCTGACCACACAACCATAGAGAGGGTGCTTTGAATCCTACTGAGACAGATATTTATTTCTTTTTCGAATTCAGTTATATAAAACATTCTGGGATCTCTAATTCCACGTGTTGTGTCAATTTTTGTTTATGTGTATGTAGACGAGCTGTAAAGCTTGTCCTCGCGTAAATTGATGATTGAGTAGGTTAGCTGCTTGGAAAGTCATTAGTAGTTTCAGAGATGACTTTCCAAAACCAATGTCATAGCTCTTCACAAACTGAAAAACCAATTACTACCGTTGCCAACTAATAGTGATGCCTATAATGAAAAAATATAACATATGTTTTTTGATTGAAACCAACATTATTAACAACCTATTAAAGAATATAGAAAATTACGAATAAACAAAAATACGTGCACATTTCTCTGAAATTAACATTAAATATTAAATCTGTGTAAGCATTCGAACGCAACGAAGTAATAGTAATTAAAAAAACTGTCACGTCAACATTCGAACCCCTACCCTAAAGTGGTGAGACCAGAACGCTACCACGTGAAATACTCAGACATATGCCAGAATTCATTTAATGATTGGTACTTACGCGTACTTGCAAAACTTTAAAGTAATTTTTATCGAGAATCTTGAGAGTTGCGTCGAATGGCTTTGGCTGATAGTTATCTGAGATCTGCACTTCACGTACCATAAATATCAAAACATTCAGAAATCCGATAGCCATGTGGTCTCCTTGTATGAGGCAAATGAATTGCAAAGTGTTAACATTCTTCAGTACTCCTACTTCTTTAAAAATTACTGAAAATTTCCTAAACGTACGAGTAGTGATAATTTTCAAATTAATGAATTAGTAATCCAATAAATTTCGGGCGTGCAGCCGTGCAAATTCTATGTCTTCTACTAATATTTCGGCCGCGTATCGTCCGGCCAGCTTCAGAGTGAGTCCCAAGACTGCCAACAAGTTGCCAGGCGCGGCCTTATATACACCATCGCGGCGTCACTGCGCATGCGGGTCTCAGATGCTGGTCGGCGGCAAAGAGGTACACTTGGCACGCGCGCCCCCCGTGGCGAAAGGAATCAGGAGTTCGATTCTGTTATCGATCCTGGAATCCTGCACTCAATGTAATAAAAATACAGAGATGTCGACAAGTTGTTGCCATCACAACACACATATCGATAACAGAATCGAACTCCTGTTTCCTTTCGCCACGGGGGGTGCGCGTTCCAAGTGTACCTCTTTGGCGCCGACCAGCGTCCCTAGACCCGCATGCGCAGTGACGCCGCGATGGTGTATATAAGGCCGCGCCTGGCAACTTGTCGGCTTCCTTCCGTCCCCGAGATTTTTATCTGACCCTCCTACCCTAAAGTACCTGGGCCTCACTATTGATCGCACCCTCTCCTGGACTCACCATCTACGCACTATCCAAGAAAAAGCCCGCTCCCGCCTCCGCCTCCTCAAACTCCTTGTTGGCCGAACATGGGGCCTCAACCCTTTTACCATCCTCTATACCTACAAATTCCTCATCCGCCCTGTCCTCTGTGTCGCCCATCCCGCCTGGATCTCCGCTCCGCCATCCTTCTACAAATCTCTGAAGCTACTGGAGCGCCATGCCCTCCGCCTCGCCGTCCGTATCCCCCTTTATCCCCCCTCCCCCACGCGGATCCTCTATGATCTCATTCCTTTCCCCCCACTCGTTCTCTTTATTGAACCTCCGTTACATATCCCGCAAATCAGATCCGCCTAATCCTCTAGTCCATCCCCTCCTCACTGCACCTGGTACATTGCTGCGCCTCCCCCACTGTATTCCCCCTGCTCTCCACTTGTCCACTCTCCGGATCCTTTGCCGTGGCAACTTCCGTACCCTCCCCCTCCCGGATGATGCCCTCCGACCAGACATCTACCCTTCATACCAGCTGTGATCCTTCTCCTTGCTCCCTCTCCACCTTCTCTCCCTGAGGGCCCCGACTATCCCTCCCTTCCTGTCCCTCCTCCCCTCCTCCGTCGCCTGTCCCTCTGGATCCTCCTCTTACCACCCTCCCCTACCCTTCTTCCCTGTGGCTTCCTGGGACATCGTTCCCCCCGTCCCTTCCCTGCCGGCTGTGTGGCAACTCCCCACCCTCTCCCACTCCTTTCAACCCCTTTCCCCCCACACCACATCTTCAATGCTGTCAGTGTCCCACCATCTACGGAACCTCCTTTGTGCTTCGACAAGTGTGGTGTGCTTTAACTACATTGTCTTATTTTACAACAGTGGACGGCCAACCCGCAGCCGCCACCGTCAGTTTTAACTTGTGTATTTCTCCGAGTGTGTGTTGTGTTTTGTTTTTGTTTTAACTCCACAATAGCGGACGGTCTCATCATAGCCGCCACCCTATGCTCATTTTAATTGTGTGTGTGCAACTGTTTTTATTCACCACTTTCGCCGTTCCAAGTGTTTTATGTCACCACCGTTTCCCTCCATTTTATGTACTTTGTTTTATCTCCATTTTAAATCTCCGTTTTATGTATGTGTTATCTCCAAAATTTTATCTCCTTTGTGTTTTTATGTTTCTCCGCTGTCAAATTTTATTTCTGTAGGCTGAAGAGCGCCATTGAGCGCTGCCGGCCCTCCCCTTTTTTAGGGGAATTGAAACCACAGTAAAGGAAAAAAAAACTTGTCGGCAGTCGTGGGACTCACTCTAAAGATGGCCAGACGATACGCTGCCGAAATAGTAGTAGAAGACATAGAATTTGCACGACTGCACGCCCGAAATTTATTGGATTACTCCTTACGCCGTGAAAAGTTGAATATGCAAATAATGAATTAGTAGTTCACTGATTGGACCATTATTGAACACCCACACTGATTTAAAGAAAATTGGGGCCCACAGAAACAGCCATGCACGAGGGAGGACTCGAACATCCTACGATGACGGCCCCTTAGTCCGCAGCATTACGCCTTAGACCACGTGCCACTGACGTTCCGCGCGTTATTCCATCTCACAGAGTCATAGAAGATCGCTCCCGCATACGGCGCTTCTCAAAGCCTCGGCAGTCGCCTCGCACTCAGCTGCCGCCATTTGTGGCTGCAGGCAACGAACCACAAAAAGCAGCCACCGCCGGAACGGCGAGGAGTCTCCGTTCCGGATGTGGGTCGCGCGCGTGCAGCGTGCAGCGTTCCGCGGGAGGGAAGTCGGCATCCGCTTAAATGAAGCGATCTCTCTGCCGGGCCATGCGAGGCGTTGCGGCTATGGTGCTTTGTTCCCCGCAGGAAGGACAGAGGCGGCGTAGCGCAGCGTGGTGTAAAACCCCGCGGAGCTGTAAAGAGAAAATTGTTTCCGAGTTCTCACTTACGGCTAGACCGCCACAAACGCAATTTTATTTCCACCTCATCTGGGATATTCGTTTGAATCGTTCATGGCTTTGATAATGAATCAAATCCGGTATGAAAATGTTCAAATGTTTGTGTAGCTTATGGGACTTAACTACGGGGTCATCAGTCCCTAAACTTACAAACTACTTATGAACTGCCGGCCGCGGTGACCGAGGGGACTGAGGCTCTTCAGTCACGATCTGCACGGCCACTACGGTCGGGGGTTCGAATCCCCCCTCGCGCATGGATATTTGTGCCGTCCTAGTTCGTAAGTAGTTCATAAGTAGTTTGTAAGTTTAGGGACTGATGACCCCGTAGTTAAGTCCTATAGACTATACAAACATATGAACATTTTGAACTTATGAACTAGCTAACACTAAGGACGGCACAAATATCCATGCCCGATGGGGGGATTCGAACCCCCGACCGTAGTGGCCGTGCAGACCGTGACAGACGCGCCTCAGTCCCCTTCTCTCTGTACACCTTCTCCGCCCCCCTTTCTCCCTGCCCCTTTCACTGTCCATTTCCTCCACTCGCTCCCTCCGTTCATCTTCTTTCACCTGTATGTCACCATGTCACCTCTCTCATTCACCTCCTCCCCCCTCTCTCTGTCCGTCTCATCCCTCCCCTTTCTATCCATCTCCACTTACTCCTGTCCCTCCTATATATGAAACATACATATATGCGCCAAGTTTCATAGTGACTGGTCAAACGGTGTCAAATTCACAAGGTCCTCCACCATGCTAAAGTCACTGGCTTGCAGGTTATAAAAATCTCCTTCATGAAAACATAATTTCATATGATGAATTTCATGGTGACTAGTCACATAATTTAGATGTTAACGTACCCCCCGCCATGCACGTACCGATGCTTGCGAAAAGTAGCCCATGTATTAATTCGGTGCTTAAACTATCTTCGTTCCACGTTCCATTAGACTCCGTGCAGCCGTTTCAGCGTGAAGAGTAGCAAACGTGTTAATCCACTGTAAGGTACCCTCCGCCACGCATTGTATGGTGGTTTCCAAAAAGTAGCTCAAGTGTCTGCATTCCAAATTTCATTGAAAGCAGTCGAGATGTTTCAGCGTGAAAAGAAACAAACCTATTGACACATTATTAGGCACCCTCCGCCACGCACCGTACTTTGGCTTACGTTGGCTTAAGTGTTATTCAAAGGTATGTGCTATCTCGGTGCAAATTATTTTTTCAAATCTAGCCACAGTCAAACTCACTCTCACTAATTCTCACTGTCACGTAAAGACAGCAACGTAACACGACCTCTGAGTAGTTAATGCCTCCTATGAACTTGACACATGCCCTACCAAACGGCAATATGTCGTTCTAGAAGCATGTTTTCCTCAAAAACTATAATACTCCTAAATCATGCCCAAAAATAGATAAGCTACGATATGCCAATTTTACTGTCTCAACCTTGTGTGCAATAACTTCGAGTCAAATTTTTTTAATGTTTCTAAATCTGAGGGACTTCCGTGATTGTTAGTCCATAGACTTACAGAATACTTAGACTAACTTTAACCCAACACACACACACCCACGTCCGAGGAAGGACTCGAACCTTCGACGGCGAGCACCCGATCGCTCCGGAGCTAGGCGGCTTTGAGCGCTCGGCCAGTCAACCGCTACTGTAGATTATGTCGAAGTCAATTTGTAAATTACCCTTCGCCATGCGCGGCACGAAATTTTATATCGATAGTGATCTTCGTCTTTCTTTGGAAGTAAAAAGTGCAAAATTTCATCAAGATCGTAATAAAACTGTAGACACGTTTATGGAATATACCGGCGGTCCTTGGACGAACAAAGACATATTAAAAAGTTAGATACGTAGTATTTTTGTTCCACAATATTATTTATTTGCTTGTTATTAGCAGTTTTCGGCTTCTTAGGCCATCGTCAGATAACTTCATACTAATCGGATAGTCCACACGTAACACTGAGGTTACATATACAAAGATGGTTTTAAAGATATGTGAACTGCAAATTAATTATATCTATGAATCGATATTACATAACACCCGTACTCGTAGAAAATAAATGCATTTTAAATAAACATGTCTTGGGCTACATTGATATTAAATATTAAAATAATAACCTCAATTTTACGTGTGGACTATCTGTTTAGTATGAAGTTATCTGACGATGGCCTAAGAAGCCGAAAGTTGCTAACAACAAGCAAATAAATAATATTGTGGAACAAAAATACTACGTATTTAAGTTTTTAAAACAGTAGACTTTGTCGAGATCCAAGAATGTGTCGTATGTGGTTCTTACTCCTACAATAACTGTTACCTCATAAGTACACCAAATATGGTTGTAATTAGTCCAGTGGGTTAGGAGCATATGCGCAACATCGTCGCGTAATGTATCAGTTCTTCCTCAGTTTCTGAGGTCATATCTTCTGAACTATGAGTCATACAATGCTATAATTAGGCCTACATCCTTCGTAAAAGTGTAAGCAATATGTGAACAAAGTTCCATCGCAATTGGACAAACGGTTCGGCCGCATATAAGATACGAACACACATACACTCATTTATATTTTTTACTAGGTGGTACCTGGCGCAATGCTGCAGCAGAAAAAATAATTGTGCAATTAACGTTTGAATTTTGAAATGCCCCCACCCTGTTCATCTCCTTTCACATGTCTGTCACTATCTGCTCTCTCTCATTCTCCTTCTCTACCCTCTATCTCTGTTCATCTCCTTCTTTACCACCACCCCTCTCTCTCTCTCCACCACCTACTCCTCTTCCTCCTATATATGAAAACATACATATATGTGCCAATGTGCCAAGTTTCATAGTCACTGGTCGAACGGTGTCAAAGTTACGAGGTACCTTTCGCAATTCTTTATTCACTGGCTTGCAGATTATAGAAATCTTACTCATATATATATATATATATATATATATATATATATATATATATATATATATATATATATATTTGCTGACTTTTATTGTGACGAGTCAAAGAATTGGGATGTTTGTTGTAACTTACCCTCTACAATGCACCTATGGAGGCTTGTAAAATGTAGCTCGTGTATTAATTCGAGGTATAACACATCTGCATTCCACATTTCATTTATTTTCGATTATCCGTTTCAACATAAAGAGTAACAAACCTGTTAACCCACTGTAATGTTCCCTCCGCCATACACCGTACGGTGGTTTCCTAAAGGTAGCTCATGCGTTAATTTAAGGTATAAGCTATCTGTATTCCGAAATTCATTCAAATACGTTCAGCTGTTTCAGCATGAAGTAGCAAATATATTAACCCATTGTACCATCCGACACGCACTATACGGTGGATTAGAAAGGTGTGTTGTTGTTGTTGTTGTGGTCTTCAGTCCGGAGACTGGTTTGATGCAGCTCTCCACAATAACCTATCCTGAGCAAGCCTCTTCATCTCCACATAAGAACGGCAACCTACATCTGTCTGAATCTGCTTAATGTATCCATCTCTTGGTCTTCCTCTGCGGTTTTTACCCCACACACTTCCCTCCAACGCTAAATTCACAATTCCTTGATGTCTAAGAATGTGTCCTACCAATCGATCCCTTCTTTTAGTCTAGGTATGCCAGAAATTTCTTTTCTCCCCAATTCTGTTCAGTACCTCCTCATTAGTTACGCAATCCACCCACCTAATATTCAGCATTCTTCTGTAGCACCATATTTCAAAAGCCTCAATCCTCTTCCTGTCCGCACTGTTTATCGTCCATGTCTCACTCCCATACAAGGCAACACTCCATACAAATGCCTTCAGAAAGGACTTCCTTATGCTTAAATCAATATTCGATGTTAACAAATTTCTCTTTTTCAAGAACGCTTTTCTACCCATTGCCATTCTGCATTTTACATCCTCTGTACTGCGACCATCATTTGTTATTTTACTGCCCAAGTAACAAAATTCATATACCTCCTTTATTGCTTCGTTACCCAATTTAATTCCTTCAGCATCACCTGATTTTCTTACACTGCACTTCATTACCCTAGTTTTACTCTTGTTAATCTTCATCTTATATGCACCTTTCAACACACTGTCCATTCCGTTTAACTGCTCTTCCAGGTCCTTTGCTGTCTCTGACAGAATTACTATGTCGTCGGAAAACGCAAAGTTTTTAATTCTTCACCCTGAACTTTAATTCCTTCTCCAAATTTCTCCTTGCTTTCCTTTATAGCTTGCTCAATGTACAAATTGAATAACATTGGAGGAAGGCTACAACCCTGTCTTACTCTCTTCCCAACCACTGCATCCCTTTCATGCCCTTCAACTCTGACAACCGCTGTCTGGTTTTTGTACAAGTTGTAAATAACCTTACGCTCCCTATATTTTACTCCTGCTTGCTTCAGAACTTGAAAGAGTTTATTCCAATCAACATTGTCGAAAGCCTTCTCCAAATCTACAAAAGCTAGAAATGTAGGTTTGTCTTTTCTTAATCTATCTTCTAGGATAAGCCGTAAAGTGAGTATTGCCTCCCGTGTTCCTACATTTCTCCTGAACCCAAACTGATCTTCCCCGAGGTCGGCTTCTACCAGCTTTTCCATCCTTCTGTATATAATTCGTGTTAATATTTTGCAACCATGACTTATTAAACTGATGGTTCTGTAGTTTTCACACCTGTCTACACCTGCTTTCTTTGGAATGGGGATTATAACATTTTTCGTTAAGTCTGAGGGTACTTTACCTGTCTCATACATCTTACACACCAGGTGAAACAAGTTTGACATGGCTGGTTCTCCCAGAGACTTCAGTAGCTCTGAGGGAATATCATCTACTCCAGGGGCCTTGTTTCGACTTAGGTCTTTCAGGGCTCTGTCAAATTCTTCTCTCAGTATAGTGTCTCCTATTTCATCTTCATCTACATCCTCTTCCCTTCCTACAATATTGTCTCGAAGTTCATTTCCTTCATAGAGCCCCTCTATAAACTCTTTCCACCTTTCAGCTTTCCCTTCTTTGCTGAGAACTGGTTTTCCATCAGTGTCCTTGATATTCATAGAGCTGTTTTTCTTATTTCCAAATGTTTCTTTTATTTTCCTGTAGGCTGTATCTATTTTTCCCCTATTTATACATTCTTCTATATCCTTGCATTTGCCTTCTAACCACTCCTGCTTAGCCATTTTGCACTTCCTGCCAATCTCATTTCTTAGTCGTCTGTACTCCATTTTGCCTGTTTCATTTACTGCATTTTTATATTTTCTCCTTTCATTGATTAAATTTAATATATCCTGTGATATCCAAGGATTTTTTGCAGGTCTTGCCTTCCTACCTATTTTGTCCTCTGCTGCCTTCACTATTTCATCTCTCAATTTTACCCATTCCTCCTCTACTGTTTTATTTTCCCCTGTTTCTGTCAATTGTTGCCTAAAGCTCCTTCTGAAATTTTTAAGAACTTCAGGTTCCTTCAATTTATCCAAGTCCCATCTCCTTATTTTCCTACCTTTTTGTAGTTTCTTCAGTTTCAGCCTACAGTTCGTAACCAACAAGTTATGGTCAGAGTCTATATCTGCCCCTGGGTATGTCGTACAATTTAAAACCTGGTTCCGAAATCTATGTCTTACCATTATAAAATCTATCTGGTATCTCCCGGTGTCTCTTGGTCTCTTCCACGTGTACAACCTTCTTTTGTGATTCTTAAACCAGGTGTTTGTAATAACTAAATTATGTTCTGTGCAAAATTCTACCAGGCGGCTTCCTCTTTCATTCCTTTTGCCCAGAACATATTCACCTACTATCTTCCCTTCCTTGTCCTACTACCGAATTCCAGTCGCCCATAACAATTAAGTTTTCCTCTCCCTTAATTTTCTGAATAATTCCCTTTTGCTCCTCATATATTTCTTCGATTTCCTCATCATCGGCAGTGCTAGTTGGCATATAAACCTGTACTACTGTTGTCGGTGTTGGCTTCGTATCTTTCTTGACAATGATAATGCGATCACTGTGCTGGTCATAGTAGTTTACCCGCATTCCTGTTTTCTTATTCATTATCAATCCTACTCCTGTGATACCTCCAATTGATTTTGTATTTATAATCCTATACTCACCTGACCAGAAATCCTGTTCATCCTGCCACCGAACTTCACTAATTCCCACTATATCTAACTTCAACCTATCCATTTCCCTTTTTAAATTTTCTAATTTTCCTACTCGATTAAGGGATCTAACATTCCACGCTCCGACCCGTAGAATGCCAGTACTGTCTCTCCTGATGATCACATCCTCCTGAGTAGTCCCCGGCCGGAGATCCGAATGGGGGACTATTTTACCTCCGGAATATTTTACCCAAGAAGATGCCATCATCATACAATAGAGCTGCATGTCCTCGGGAAAAATAACGGCTGTAGTTTCCCCTTGCTTTCAGCCGTTCGCAGTAACTGTGTGGCAAAGCCACATTAGCTGATGTTACAAGGTCAGCTCAGTCAATCATCCAGACTGTTGCCCCTGTAACTACTGAAAAGGCTGCTGCCCCTCTTCAGGAACCACACGTTTGTCTGGCCTCTCCACAGATACCCCTCCGATGTGGTTGCACCTACGGTACGGCTATCTGTATCGTTGAGGTACGCAAGCCACCCCACCTCGGCAATGTCTGTGGTTCATGGGAGTGGATTAGAAAGGTAGCCCATGTATTAATTAGGGTATAAGCCACCTCTGTTCCAAATTTCATTCATTTCCGTCCATACATTTCAGCGCGAAGGCGTAAGAAACGAATCAACTAATTTTAAAGCACCCTCCACCATGCACCACGCGAAGTTAAATTTGGTATACCTATAATTTTCCCGCTGGTGCAAGCAATCAGTTGACAAAATTTTATCGGAATCGGATTTACAGTATGGCCGTGCATAACCAGAAATTTACAAAAATTACATTAGTGTCTGACATTTATTCGTTATATTTTCCTTCTCTTTCAGTTTTTACCTTAATGTCTACAAAATAAGTTTACTGACAAATTTTATTATACATTAACGAAAGAAGGAATTGCATAACACTGAAACTTAACACGTGTCTGCACTTATCTCTGTGCTTACTGTAAATCTTCTTTACGCCTCTTTCTCGGTGTGCCACTATACATTTCTCGTGACGGTAAATCTCTTTAAAATACTGCGGCATCGGAAAGCTGCAACATTGCTGCAGAACTCCATTGCTTTCCTATCGTGTTCCTGCGAAAGTAATGTGCCAATATTTCTTCGAATGAAACAATAAGAAACGGCCCCCGAACAACATCGGATACCTAACTCAAGAAAACGTTTGAGTCATTTCACTTGTCACAACCAAGGTCATCTTCTGTAGACGGACTTAGATAACAAAGTAAAGTAACAAAAAAGTCGCTTTTTCATGGTACATGATTTAGGGCATCACAGAACTCAAATTTTGACGAGATACTGCGTTTCGCACTGACATCGACCAGAGAGAGGAATGTCATTTTAATTTATGTGAAATGTCTGTGTCTTGTGTCACAGTAGCAAACAAAACAAAAGTGGATATACAGTACCGCCCATAGTAGAAATAACTGTTCTTGGAAACAGGTAACCTTTCAAACAAAAGGACACGCTATATTTCATGTAGCGGAGTTTACTTTTTCCTTACAACTACCAACAGTTTATTTTAGCCATTTAAGAATATTTAGCTTTTTTTTTAATAACAATGAAGAACCAGTTCATAATGATGTGCAGGTAAATCAGCCTAAAGCCTAGTACCTATATAATGAACATACACATACACTATCTGATCAAAAGTATCCGGACACCCCAAAGACATACGTTTTTCATAACACGTGCTTTGTGATGCCACCTACTGACAGGTACTACATATCAACGACCTCACTAGTGATTAGACATCATGATAGAGCAGATCAGAACAATCAAGAGATTCCCATCCAGTATATGCATAAAGTATGCAGAAGAGCAGATAGAAAATTCCTGGGATTTCAGTTTGACAATAAATTCAGTTTGGAGGAACACGCCACAGAACTGCAGAAACCACTAAACAAATCTGTATTTAGAATACGAGCAGTATTAGACACAGGAGACATAAAAACTAAAAAAGCTTGCATACGTTGCTTACTTTCAATCCGTAATGTCATATAATATACTTTAGGGTAACTATTCAACTCAAGCAAAAGTTTTCAGAATCCAAAACGTGTAATATGTATTATTTGTGGCGTACATTCACGGACACCCGGCAGAAGCCTCTTCAAAGAAGTAGGTATAGTAACTACTGCCTTTAAGTATATTTATTCCTTAATGAATTTTGTCATAAATAATATATCTCTTTTCCCATCAAACAGCTTAGTTCATACCTACAATACTAGGAAAAAAATGATTTAACAAGGACTTAAAAGCACTTACTTTAATTAAAAAAGGGGTCCACTACTCAGGAACACAATAATTTATTAACAACCATAAAAAATTTATCTACAAATAAAGATCAGTTTAAGAGGAGCCTAAAAGACTTTCTAGTGGCCAACGCCTTCTACTCCACTGACGAATTCTTAAATAGAACCAAGTGATGCATTTATCTGTATTCATATTATTAGTATTATTGTATTATAAACTTAAAAAAAAATTAAAAATTTCACAACGACGAGGATCACCTCATCACGGGTCTATGGGAGGAACCAACTAATCTAATGTAGCAGAATGGGGCGCTTCGTGGGAGTCACGGACTTCGAACGTGTCTAGTGATTGGGTGTCGCTTGTGCCAGAAGCTTGTACGCCAAATTTCATCACTCCTAAACACCCCTAGGTCCACTGTTCCTTAAATAATAGTGAAGTGGAAACGTGAACGGACACGCACAGCACACACAGGGGCAGTGGCGGACTATGGCTGTCGGAGGCCCGGGGTGGCGGCAAAACAAAATGATGCCCCCCGTTCACTAGGAAATACATGTATTACTATAAAAATAAAAAAAGTAGCTTTTGAGATTTGGATACCTCCAGGACGAGAGGCATGGAACTTGAAAAAAGTAGCTTTAGAGATTTGGAGGCTCCAGAACGACAGGCCAAGACGGTTACAAAATAAAACAGCCGAGGTATTTGGAGCTCCCCACCCTCAAGACGCCTGGGAAGGGTCCGCCCCCTCCGTCGATATCCCCTCCCTCTTAGTTCCCCACTGCAATGAAGAATGACAGGGGCCAGACAGAGGAGACTCATTTTAATTTATGTGAAATGTGTGTGTAACGTGCCACAGTAGCAAACAAAACAGAAATTAAACAATAAATGATATACATAGTAGAAATAGCCATTCCTGGAAACAGATAAAAGGACACGCCATTTTTCATTTAGCGTAGTTTACTATTTGTTGAAAAACTACTAGCAGCCTTTTTAGCCATTCAAGAATATTTAGTTTTTTTAATAACCATAAAGAATCAGTCATAATGATGTGCAGGTAAATCAACGTTGTCAGGTACCTAGATAAGGAACATAGACATACACTATCTGATCAAAAGTATCCGGACACCCCCAAAGACATTTGTTTTTCATATTGGGTCATTGTGCTGCCATCTACTGACAGGTACTTCGAATGTGGTCAGGTGATTGGGTGTCACTTGTGTCAGAAGTCTGCACGTGAGATTTCCACACTCATAAACATCCCTAGGTCCACTTTTTCTTAAGTGATAGTGAAGTGGAAACGTGAAAGGACACGTACAGCCTACAGTTGAACAGGATCGTACAGTGAAATAGGCAGGCATCTATCCCGACAATCACACTGCTCTCCAACTGAATCAGGGTTCACTCCACGTACTATGGCAGGCAGGAGGTGGGAAACATTGATTTCATGGTCGAGAGGTTGCTATACGCCACTCATCACGCAGGTCAATGACAAACGACTCATCGCTTGGTGTAAGGAGCGTCAACATTGGAGAGATTGAACAGTGGAAAAACGTTGTATGGAATAACGAATGACGGTACAGAATGTGATGAACAGATGTCAGGGTGGGGGTATGGCGAATGCCCGGTGAACGTCGTCTGCCAATTCGGATGCGGTAGTGTTATGGTGTGGTCGTGTTTTTCATGGAGGGGCTTGTACGTCTTGTTCTTTTGCTTATTACTATCACAGAGCGCTGGTCTACATTGATGTTTAGCCCTTTATAGGATAAAACTTTTCTTATGGATGTTAGAAAGGTTACATTCTTATTGCATCCCATTTGCCTTACGTAGGCATCTAATAAACTCATAATGATTATATGTTCATTTGACTTGGAAGTAAAAGGAAGAAATAGATGGTTGATGTACAGACCGCACTGTCCATTTTGGGTTGGGCTTTGACTACTGTGGATGGTGCGCATTTAAAAGACCAGCGTCTTAAATCTGGAATAGGTAACTAAAATAAAGTTTTTGAAATGCAAAGAAGATACAATTTATCATATAATTTGCTCAATTACAAAAATTGAAGACAAAACAATATTCAAACAATACAAGATCACTAAACGCAAAAATATTACAAATTTCAGCGGTAAACTTGTTATTTAGAATGAAACAGTTAAAAACAAGGAAGGCAAAGAGCAACGTACACTGTTTCGCAATTATGGTAGGTGAAAAATATATCGACCACTATCCTGTAAAGGGTTAAGCACTTTCTTGCTTCCCTCTGTTGAAGAGCAATTCGGGGTTGGAGATTGCATCGCCATGGTGGAGTGACCGAGCACACTAAGTCGCTTTGCAGCGGAGCGCGTAGTTCCTCACCGTCGGAGGTTCGAGTCCTTCCTCGGGCATGGGTGTGTGTGTGTGTGTGTGTGTGTGTGTGTGTGTGTGTGTGTGTGTGGTTGCTATTATGTTGTTTTCAAGCCTAAGGACTGGTAACCACAGTAGTTAAGTCCCTTAGATTTAGAAACATTTGGACATTTTTGAGCGACTGCATCTATCAACACGAACGAACACCTCTTCATAATGCACCGCATTGGCGGAACGCTTACACCACAATAACATCCCTGTAATGAACTGGCCTGCACAGAGTCGTGTCCTGAATACTGTAGAAAACCTTTGGGATGATCTGGACTTGTTGGCAGGCCTCACTCACCTACATCGATACTTCAGCACCGTGCAGCACGCCGTGAAGAACTGGCTGCCATTCCCCAAGAAACCTTCCAGCATTTTATCGAGCGTATGCCTTCGAGAGTGGAAGCTGTCATCAAGGGTAAGGGTGGGCCTACACCATACTGAATTCCAGCAGTACCGATTTTCAGCCAGGAGTCCGGATACTTTTGATCACACAGTGAATGAAAATAATGACTTTTTCGCATTAGTCATTCTTCTTTTAAATATATTACTATTGTTCGTGTTTTTAAATACTGTCTGTGGATATCAGACAAAAAAAAATCCGAAGAGAGAACGCTGGACAAGTTATAAAATTGAGGACGATCGAACAATTTCAGAGATCAATGTATGTACACTAGCGCTCATTATTTTCAATACACCTCGGTATGTCAGATTTACAATACAAGTCAAACGTTATTTCTCACGAAACATATTTATATTAACTTACATATATATAATACAATAGTTATGTTTTACTTTCATAAAAGTATCCTCCTTTGGATTTAATGACTGCCTCACAAACTCGAGGTCTATCAGTTTTCGTAGATATCGTGAATCTATATGATTCCACACATCTTTAACAGCAGCCTTGCTGGATATGTTAACTTTCCTGATATGCCTGTCCATTTCATCCCGCACCATTTCAATAAAATTACAGTCGGGGCTTTGGGACGGCAATACCATATCTTTCAGTACATTCTGTTTTTCCTTTGATGCAATGTAGTTCCTATAGTATACCGACCGATGTTTTTGGGTCATTATCCTGTTGTAAGCGCAATCCACTTAGTATTGCATGATTTTGAAGTATGCGGTGGTACTGCTTCTGATCCATACAGCCTTCTATTTTCACAATGTCTCCAACTCTATTTCCGTCAAAACGTCCCCAAACCATAACAACACCTCACCGTGTTTAACTGTAGGTAGAACACACTGCTCGGCTACCCTTTCCCCTACAGATCGGCGAAAAACCGTTCTCCTTCCGGTTCCAAAAATCTCGAACTTTGATTCGTCGCTGAATAACACCTTTATCCACTCTTCCGATGTCAAATTACGATGTTTACTAGCCCTGTTAAGTCTCTTCTGTTTAATTATGGGCCTTAGGAGTTTTCTTGTAAGTCTCCTTTTTACTGTTGCAAAAGGTATTGTTGTCGCGTTCATTTCTACCAATTATGCACCAATTTGGTGCGCTGTTTTGAATCTATTTCTTTTACTGGTAATTATGATGTATTTATCACCAGTTTTAGTTGTTTTACGAGGTCGTCCTGATCATGGTATATCCGTATTGTTACCTGTTGTCTTCTGGCGACGAAGGGTCTAATGCACTCCCCCTATAGGCAAACTACACTGTGGGGGACTGATGACCTCCGTAGTTTTGTCCCTCAAAAACATCCAAACAACAACAACACTACACTGCTTCGCAATTTGGCGAATAGATAAACTGGCTTGGCTAAGTGCTACAATTGCAGCACGTTTTTCTGTGGATATCTCCACTCGTGGAGCCATAATGGCGATATCTAAACTTCAACTGTCACGAAGGAACTGACATGCAGGAACCAGATGTTATGTATTGTAGCAGTGCTTGACGTTCGCTGTGGACATCACATCACTACAGAGAACAAGTATAATCAGACAAAAATTGTAGTTTCGTGATGTCATTACTTCAGATGAATCCTTCTTCGTGTTTACGATTTGTTTTGCGTAGTGCTGCTACTCACCTCCGGAGACGATGCAGGTGAGGGCAATGGTGGCCCCCTCGAAGTACGGTCCAGCGACAGACGTCACTTCCTCTCCTTCGTCAGTTACGATACGTGGCACATCCGGCGGCACTGTAACAAGATAGGACAGGAATGAGGATTAATAAAAACGTCACATGAAATTTCCTTAATGGCAATCACATCGTAATACACTTGCTGCCGTAAATAATGCAGTTTTTCCAAGCCCAGAGCATAGACAATCTGATCATACACAAAAGCGGTTGGTTTGCCAGTATAGATCGAAGTTTGATGAAAAGATGGAAAAGACAACGTATGGAAATAAATGGATTTCCAGAAACAAGCGTGGAATAACTAAAGATAACAGGCAGTGGCCAGTACTGGACTTTTCGTTGAAAACTATTGCTGACATCTATATATTCAACAAACTTCCAGCGGTATTTACAAGTTAATGCATCTCTAGTAGTACCATCCTTAAGTGCGCATTTATTTGAAACGTCTCGTTACTTTGGACCGCAAATGGGATACAATTACCGGCATAAATATCTGAATTATCGTCATGTACGTTATAGATCCTTAACCAGAGAACCATCGTTTCGTGGGGATGGAGTATTTTGAGGTCCCTAATTAATTTCTATTATAAAATATGGTGAACAGCCACAACGGCCGCTCCCATAGTTATTTTGAACGATTGGACAAGAGTTCCTCAGGGAACAGCGAAAGGACACCATTTGAACGACCTTACTTCGGGCGTTTCCCGCCTCTGCAGGACATCAACCTAAGAAGCGCGGCGAAGTGTCCAAGCGGATTGAGGCGCTGTGCTCAGATGCGCGAGGCCTTTCCCCTTCGGGAGTTCGAATACCCCTTCGGGCATGGATGTTCGTGCTGTCTTTAGTAAAGTTAGTTTATAAGTACTTCCAAAGTTTAGAGACTAATGACTCCGCAGTTAAGTCCCATAAGCTTAACAAACATTTGATCATTTTAAGAACCGTGCAACCTCACCGCACTGGCGGAAACCTATGTTAGCCGTTCCTCCGGAGAGGCTACCTTAAAGTTCCTAATTTTTTCGGCTGACGAATACAGCGGTTCGACATACGAGGTAACAAACCCAACAAACCCTCAGTTGCACGCTAGTCGTGAAGGGTACCGCTCAGCCAACTACTTTTGTTCGGGAGTTGTCACCATTGTACTTGATCTTGGTGCGCTTTATTGTAGGAGCCATTACCTTCGCCGTCTAGACAGGTATGCGTTCGCGATCGCCCACGTGTTTGCAGAAGTAAACCGGTTTGCATATAAACGGGAGGCGCGATCATCTTAGCCGTACTCTCGCTTTAAAACTCGCTCTTCTCCTGCCTGGCCTCTGTTGTTCCTTCTATTGGCTAAAAAGATCAACAAAGTACACTCTTTCGCATTAAGAACTGGACGAGTTAAAAGATCATTTACTTCAATATGTGTTTTCATTTTTATCTTGTCCTGCAGTACGCCGTTCTCAGTGTCAAGTTGTATTTATATCTTGTGTTTGTGTAACAAGCCGCCTCGGCTTCCAATATGTCTATTGCAGAATGTAATGACCATTTACGTTTGCTGATGATGCTCTGTTGTATGGAAAGGAGTCGTCATTGAAAATCAAATGTTCAAATGTTTGTATAGCTTATGGGACTTAACTACGGGGTCATCAGTCCCTAAACTTACAAACTACTTATGATCTAGCTAATCTTAAGGACGGCACAAATATCCATGCCCGAGGGGGGATTCGAACCCCCGACCGTAGTGGCCGTGCGGACCGTGACTGGAGCGCCTCAGTCCCCTCGGCCACCGCGGCCGGCGAGTCGTCATTGAACGATTGCAGTACGATGCAGGATAATTTGGAACAAAATTCTAGGTAGTTTGAGGAAAGATAGCTAGCTCTACATGTAGAAAAATGTAATGTGATGCAGATGATTAGGACAGACAATCCCGTAATGTTCGAATACAGCATTAGTAATGTGCTGCTTTAAATAGACGAGTCTTAAGTGTCTAGGCGTAACGCTGGACAGCGATATGAAATGTAACGAGCATATAAGGATAGTTGTGGGGAAGGTGGATGGTCGACTCTCGTTTATTTGGAGAATCTTGGGAAGGTATGATTCGTCTGTAAAGGATACCGCATATAAAAAACTTGTGCGACCCCGTCTCGAGTATTGCTCAAGTGTTTGGAATCCCCACCGGGTCGGTCTAAAGGAGCAATTCAGAGGCGGGCGGCTACATTTGTTACTGATAGCTCCCATCAATGCAACTCAAAAGGCAGTCGCTGGAGGTAAATGGATTTCATTCATTCTTCCTTCGTTCTACGTGGGAATGGAACACGAATGCGAGGACCTAGTAATTGTACTAGGCACCCTCCGCGACACACCTTTCGGTGGATTACGGAGTATGTCTGTAGTTGTAATATGGGTGAACTGCTAGACCTTTGGTTTTTGCTACCATTTTTTCCACTAAACAACAAACGGGAACCTATTCTAGAAGTGAGGAGGTCCGATGCTGGCAACGGCCATAGAAGCAGTACATTATCAGGTAATTGGGGAACAAAACTCAGGCAGTTTTATTAATTATAACAATTTGTACCTTGACGAGTAACGAAAGTCGCAACAGCAACAATACTATTATAATAAAACATGATTATTTTGTTCTTTAATGCGCTCTTTCGGTGTACATCACTGAAATACGAGGCGTGTTTTTTAAGTACCGTTTTGCCACATCGCAACCGCAGTGCTGCGGGCGGCGTTCAGCGTATGCGCAGTGGGTACCTACATCAGTTGTCTACGCACTGACGCCATTATAGCCTGATTCTTTCTTGTTTACGTTGTGTACTGAGTGTTTAAGGTGTCTCCGATAATCGTGAGTCCCGCCGACTGTGAAGTACGGGCTGTTATAAGATTTCTTAGTGCTAAAGGCCGAAAAACGATCGATATTCATCGTGAGATCTGTGCAGTTTACGGAGAAAACATTATGAGTGATGGAATGATAAGAAAGTGGATGAGAGCATTTCAAAATGACCGTACAAATGCATATGATGAGGAACGGAGTGGGCGTCCTTCGGTCGTTAATGAAAGTTTGGTGCAGGAAGTGGAAAATAAAGTGAGAGAAACAAGACGTTTTACGATTTGCAACTTGCAGGATGACTTAAAGAAACAAGTGGGCGGTCAGAGTCTTCAAGACGATGACGGAGTCAAAACAGTTGTATTCCAGTGGTTAACAAGTCAGGCGGTACACTTCTATGGGGAAGGTATTCAAAAACAGGTACAACGTTATGAGAAGTGCCTCAATATTGACATAAATTATGTAGAAAAGTAGATTATGGTACAGGCATTCATATAAAAGTACTTACTAAAAAACACGCCTCTTACATTTGTCTGTCATCAACTTTGTCTTTTTTTTTTTTTTTTTTTTTTTTTTTTTTTTTTTTTTTTTTTCAAAAGCTAGGGAATGTCTAGCAAGAAGCTGATCACGTGTCTCCTTATCCAAATGTTCAAATACGAGTATTTTTAAAGCTTATGGGACTTAATTGCAGGGTCATCAATTTCTAAACTAACAAAACACTTATGAACTAAATTATACTTAAGACAACATCCATGCCCGAACGCGGGAAGCCGAGCGATCCGCAACGTGGCGCTCCAGACCGCTCGGCTACTCCCACGCAGCTGTCTCTCTATTTCCAACGTAGACCGTAAATGCTGCAATTGATGAAAATCGATGACCACGTCACACACTTTTCTCATAACTACCTGTGTAGAAGTATACAGACGAAGATAGCCGCCACGGTGGAGTAGCCGAGCGATCTAAGGCGCCTTGCTGCGGAGCGAACTTTTGCTCGCCGTCAGAGGTTCGAGTGCTCCCTGGGGCATGCGTGTGTGTGTTTCCCTTTAGTTTACCTTAGTTTAAAAGTTTGTGAGCTACAGACTGATGAGACTGATGACCACGCAGTTTGCTCCGATAGATTTACAAACATTTGAACATTTTTTGAAGATATTCCACCGTAGTTAAGTGTTCAGAATCTTCCATCAGCAGCAATAACATCAGTGGCGAACAGGTAGCTACCACAGTGAAACATCTTCATACAACTATAAAAATTCTAATACAGTAACCAATACTTTTAAACATCATTCTGAAAGACACTGTGTAAATAACAGCTCACTATGTTTCCTACAAAATAGTAGCAGAGTCACATGTGGAGAATAAATAGAGTCAATAACAATGAATTCAGTCGGCAACTAATTTCCCTTAAAATAATATTGCTGTTTCCTTGATACATTTCAGCACTTCATCCAGAACATTCTCTTCCACTGAAATTCACACAAGCAGCTACATGACAAACAAACGCATATCAAACTGCATACAAATACCACAATGCAAACAAACGAATGTCGAGAAACACAGAGTGACAGTTGGCGGCACCGTAAACATTTAACACACAAACTGTAAACTAACCAAACACGATTTTTTAGAAAAAACGTGTACAAGTGAACTGTTCAGATGACACGAGTTTGTAAACTCCGATACTCCGACATGCTGGTCTAAGAAGAGTAACAAGATACAACTCCAAGGCGACGCATGTCACATATAGACGTTAGACTCAGAAAGCAGTTTAACCTTGTCTTCTTACCTAAAAGTATTTTAAAAAAGCTGTAAAAGTTTAATATTTCTACACACAACAAAGTGTATTGTAGGCCACTAAGGCTTCTTCCGAAATGAAAAAATAAAAAAGAAACATCTGAAACACATACAGCATAAAAAGAAACGGCTTTTCTTTTACAATGGACTCTTGTGTGTGAACATACAACGTTTGGTTCCTAAGACACCTTGCTTAAAGTAAAACTGTATCATAAGAAAAAGTAGTCTTTGTCTTTTACACTCGTGGCCATTGAAATTGCTTCACCAAGAAGATGACGTGCTACAAACGCGACATTTAACCGACTGGAAGAAGATGCTGTGATATGCAAATGATTAGCTTTTCAGAGCATTCACATAAAGTTGGCGCAGGTGGCGACAACTACAAAGTGCTGACATGAGGACAGTTTCCAACCGATTTCTCATACACAAACAGCAGTTGACCGGTGTTACCTGGCGAAACATTGTTGCGATGCCTCGTGTAAGGAGGAAAAATGCGGACTATCACGTTTCCGACTTTGATAAAGGTCGGAGTGTAGCGTATCTCGATTGCGGTTTATCGTATCGTGACATTGCTGCTCGCGTTGGTCGCGATCCAATGACTGTTAGCAGAATATGGAATCGGTGGGTTCATGAGGGTAATACGGATCGCCGTGCTGGATCCCAACGGCGTCGTATCACTAGCAGTCGAAATGACAGGCGTATTATCCGCATGGCTGTAACGGATCGTGCAGTCACGTCTCGATACCTGAGTCAACAGTTGGGGACGTTTCCAAGACAAGAACCATCTGCACGAACAGTTTGACGACGTTTGCAGGAGCTCGGGGACCATGGCTGCGGTTACCCTTGACGCTGCATCACAGATAGGAACGTCTGCGATGGTGTACACAACGACGAACCTGGGTGCACGAATGGCAAAATGTCATTTTTTCGGATGATCCATGTTTAGTTTACAGCATCATTTTGGTCACATCCACGTATGGCGACATCGCGGTGAACGCACATTGGAAGCGTGTATTCGCCATCGCCATACTGACGTATCACCCGGCGTAATGTGTAAGAGGTGCCATTGGTTACACGTCTCGGTCACGTCTTGTTCGCATCGACGGCACTGTGAGCAGTGGCCTTTTCATTTGAGATATGTTACGACCCGTGGCTCTACCTTCATTCGATCCCTGACATTTCAGCAGGATAATGCACGACTGCATGTTGCAGGTCCTGTACGGGTCTTTCTCGATACGGAAAATGTTCGACTGCTGCCCTGTCCAGCGCATTTTCCAGCTCTCTCAACCACTGAAAACGTCAGGTCAATGGTGGCCGAGCAACTGGCTCGTCACAATATGCCAGTCACTACTCTTGATGAAATGTGATATCGTGCGGAAGCTGCACGGGCATATGTAACTGTACACGCCATTCAAGCTGTTTTTGCCGTAATGCCCAGGCGTATAAAGGCCGTTATTACGGCCAGAGGTGGTTGTTCTGGGTACTGATTCCTCAGGATCTATGCACCCAAATTGCGTGAAAATGTAATCACATGTCACTTTTAGTACAATATATTTGGCCAATGAAGACCCGTTTATCATCTGCATTTCTTCTTGGCGCAGCAATTTTAATTGACAGTAGTGTATGTTGTCTCGTTTAGGGTGATGACCCCAAACAGAAATAAAACCACTGTCGATGTAGCCACGGGAACACTGACACCGACAGTTGGTATTATCAGTTAATAGTTTCCCGCTCATTACGAACAGTAAGTGAAATCTGAGTGGCCGCAGCGTAGTAAAATATCGTCGCATACTGAGTTTAAGACAGTGTTAGTATATTCGGCACAGAGTACATTGTTCCAGCAGTGAGTTCATCGAGGCAGCGAATAGTGTTCATCGAATGATGGCATTGTGCATCATTGCCAAAGTTTGTATCATATTTATGCAGTGCTTCAGATATGTTAATGCATTGATACTTAGAAATAATAGTGGACGGTCAAGGAAACTGTGAAGTATTTTCGTCGACGTCTTAACGTTAACTCCATTAGTCTGAAATGATTCTTCTCCAACACCATAGGTCGAGTATTCACTTATTTGAATAAATTTCTCATCTTACTAATAAGAAAAATAGCAGGCATAACATTGTAAATACACACTGACGGGGAAAGCAGCGCACGTTCCTGGACTATCACGAAGTCAGCTCGCTGGTCAGAACGCAGTGAAATAAAAAAATGGCGTTCCACAGCAAGGTGACTTGGAACTACATTTAGTACTTTCGCATCAACACTGTCTGGGGACCAAACTATAAATTATTTCGCCGAGCCTACTAAGGGTATGGAATTTATCTTAAATTTTGGTAGAATATTAACCATAGATCAAAAAGCCTCGTCATTTCGACGATGCATGATTGGTAACATTGCTTCCTATGTTGGGTTTTTCGCGCCACACAGCTATAACTCATTCTAGCTTCCTAAGTTCCTGAGTGCTGGTCAGTGAGTATATACTGTTTTAATTCGTTCGTTTGTTTCAACTGTATTGAGCACTACGTAGTAAAATGTACGAGGGTTTGTGTTTACGTGTTTAGAATGACATAAGGAAGTGAAATAACAGGAAGCGTTTGAAGCAATTCTATCGCTTCCGTATGTATTTGCGACAGTACAACGTGCATAACATCTGCCTCCAAGTATCTGAATTTTTATTTTACAAGATTTTAGATGAGTGTTCTGCGGAGACGACCCACAGTAAGAAAAGCTTTTGAAAATGTTTGAAAAGAGGACTGAAATTCAAGTTCAAATACTGGTGTAGAAGTTGATGAAATAGTAATGACTCATTCAGATTGCGAAGATATTCCGGGGCCATTTGTTGATATGACTGGCATTCCCGAAGATTCTCTTGCACTTGTGGAATGCGGACGAGAACGGAATCGATTTGAATCTGAAAATTAAGGCATCCATGATCAGTAACTCCAGTAACAAGCCACACAGAGTTGAGGATTATAATGCTACGAAATATGGTGTAGATTTTCTAGACCAGATGTGTAGTACCTACTCAGGTAGCCGTAAAACCAGAAAGTGGCCGCTATGTGTGTTTTATGGCATGCTAAACATTGGCTGTGTGAATATACCCACAGTTTTCAGCAGAACATTGCTAACAGGTTGCCAAGGAAAGACGACTGGGTGAAGAACTTACTAAAACTTGGATGACAAAGATTCTGGAAACTCCTAGTCTACAAACACACGTTCGAGTAGCTATACGAGATGTTCTAACTAAAGAGTTACCATTACAAAGGCAGGAAGAAACCACAACTAGCAAAAGAACTCTTGGTCACATCTAAACTTCTAAAAAAAGAAGAATGACAGTCACGTACAGCAGAGAATGTCGTTAATCTTACTGCAAAGAACACCGAGAAAACTTGTGAATTAACTGCTATAAATGAACTAGTAACATCTTTGAAAATGAAATAAAATTCTTAAAGAGATGTTTTTCTTTTGGTTTGTACCATTTTCTTAGTAATTTCAATTTCTTGTAGTGTGTTTATTTGAATATAATAAAGAGTAGTAAAATTTACGAGGCGTATGTACTATTAGAATACGCTTTGTGATCTGCGGTTAATATTAGGTGCTGAAATAGAACGACAAATTACATCTCGCCGGCCGCAGTGGCTGAGCGGTCTGCGGCGCGCCAGTCACGTTCTGTAAGGCCACTACGGTCGGAGGTTCGAATCCCCGAATCGATGGTGGTGTGAGGAACAGAAGCCAGCGTTAAATATAAGGTGATGAAGATGAGTAGGAGAAACAATCCCGTTCGAATAAGGCATTAATAGTCAGCTGCTCGACAGAGTCGCGTCAATTAAATACCTAGGTGTAACGCTGCACAGCAATCTGAAATAGACCGAGTATATAAGGACAGCCGTGGGGAAGGCGAATGATCGGTTTATTGGGAGAATTTTGGAAAGGTGTTATTGGTCTTAAAAAAAAAACGCATATAAAAAGTTTTTACGCCCTGTCTTGAGTATTGCTCATGCAGTTTGGGATCGGTTTAAAGGAGGACATAGTGGCAGAGAGATTTGGGCTTGTACGGATCGATAAATGCATTCGTTTTCCCTCCTTCTACCCTAAAAGAAGCCATTAAAAGTGCTACACAAAGAATAAATGCAGATCATAAACGGGTACTCATTGGACAAATATATTATACTAGAACTGACATGTGATTACATTTTCAAGCAATCTGGGAGCATAGATGCTGAAAAATCAGTACCCAGAACAACCACCTCTGACCGTAATAACGGCCTTTATACGCCTGGGCATTACGTCAAACACAGATTGGATGGCGTGTACAGGTACAGATGCCCATGCAGCTTCCACACGATATCACATTTCATCAAGAGTAGTGATGGCATATTGTGACGAGCCAGTTGCTCGGCCACCATTGACATGACGTTTTCAGTTGTTGAAAGAATTGGCGAATGGGCTGGCCAGGACAGCAGTCGAACATTTTCCGTATCCAGAAAGATCCGTACAGGACCTGCAACATGCGGTCTTGCATTATCCTGCTGAAATGTCAGGTTTCGCAGTGATCGAATGAAGGGCAGAGCCGCGGGTCGTAACACATCTGAAATGTAAAGGCCACTGTTCAAAGTGCCGTCGATGCGAACAATACGTGACCGAGACGTGTAACCAATGGCACCCCATACCATTACGCCGTGTGATACGTGACACGCTTCCAATGTGCGTTCACCGCGATGTCGCCAAACGTGGATGCGACCAGAATGATGGTGTAAACAGAACCTGGATTCATCCGAAAAAATGACATTTTGCCATTCGTGCACCCAGGTTTGTCGTTGTGTACACCATCGCAGGCGATCCTATCTGTGTTGCAGCGTCAAGGGTAACCGCAGCCATGGTCCCCGAGCTGATATTCCATGCTGCTGCAAACGTCGTCGAACTGTTCGTGCAGATGGTTGTTGTCTTGGAAACGTCCCCATCTTTTGACTCGGCGATCGAGACGTGGTTGCATGATCCGTTACAGCCATGCGGATAATATGCCTGCCATCTCGACTGCTAGTGATACGACGCCGTTGGGATCCAGCACGGCGATCCGTATTGTCCTCATGAACCCACCGACTCCATATTCTGCTAACAGTCATTGGATCGCGACCAACGCGAGCAGCAATGTCGCGATACGATAAACCGCAATCGAGATACGCTACACTCCGGCCCTTATCAAATTCGGAAACGTGATAGTATGAGGCATCACAAGAACGTTTCATCAGGTAACGCCGGTCAACTGCTGTTTGTTATTGCGAAATCGGTTGGAAACTGTCCTCATGTCAGCACTTGGTAGGTGTCGCCTCCGGCGCAAACCTTGTGTGAATGCTCTGATAAGCTAAACATTTGCATATCACAGCATCTTCTTCCTGTCGGTTAAATTTCGCGTCTGATACACGTCATCTTAGTGATGTAGCCATTAAATTGGCCAGCAGTGTATTGGGAGTGGAACAGGAAAGTACGTACGTACTAGTGATACTACGCATCTATGAGTTGATTGCGGAAGATGTATGTAGATGGAGCCTGTCTTCTAAGTAAAGTTTCCTGAGGTTCCGAGCGTTCTCTTGATAGCTGTCAAGACTGACCACATCTACGAGCTGTTGTTAATATCAATAAAAGGCCGAAATTAATTGAAATTAATTTGACTACGACAGGGCTGGAATTGGAATCAAGTGTTACAAGGAAACAACTACAGATGATTAAACATCATGTCCATTTACAGCTTACCATTGTTTTGATGTGTTCAGATATGCTTTGTATTTGATGTACTAGAGTAAAAGCGGATGATAAGTTGTCATCGCCATGTTAGAGAAGAAGGAGGAAAAGAGGAGTCATCTCACTGATGACAATCAGAAACCGAAGCTTTGAGGAAACTTTTCATTCAGCGGAATAATCTTGTACCGGGCCAGCTAAAGTATGAAATACATCTGCAACTCTTGATCCTTTACAACGGAACAAGTATATGCATGTTTACATGAATGAAGGCGTCAGAAGAATAAATGAAATAGAAAAAAGAAGATATTATGGTTCATTTTTCCGCATAGAACGTTTGGGCGAGGAGAGTGAGAAAGGTGGGCAGAAAGAGGAGGAGACCAACCGAGAGAAGGGAGGGCAAGAGACTAAAAGAAGAGAGCGGAGATGACGGGCAGGCGAGAAGATAAACATAGACACGCGAAGGTTGAGGTGGAGAGAGAGAAAGATAGATAGAGAGAGAAAGAGTGAGAGAGAGAGAGAGAGAGAGAGAGAGAGAGAGAGAGAGAGATAGGACAAGACGGATAGTGAGTAGGAGAACAGACAGCGCGAATGGACTTATTCGACTAATGAAAGACTGGAATAAAATAATATATTATGAAGAAAATGGTGCTTAGAATTACACGTACACAAAGAAGATAGTGGGAGAGGAACACAAGGATAGAGAGCCAAAGACGTGCAATTATTTACTATCTTGATGTAACATCCTGTAGTTAGGTAATCTGTGGTAAAAACTTTTTTCCTTTGCGTAAATGGGTATCCTGTGAGCAACACAAATTCTCACGGCCTAAAAACCGCAAGAGCCCCAACTTTTATGATATTTCTTATGTGTTGATCCTGAGTTTCGTCGTCTACTTCTTCTTCATAAATAATGGCATGGCCAGATAAAAACACATTCGAATTACATGAGAAGTGAAATGAAGCAAAACATACAATGTGAAAATACAGATTTAGGAAGATTAAGAAATTTCCTGAGGTTTCCTGAACAGAAAAAAGACTTGCCATACATCCGCATTACTCTGAAAATCACATTTAAGTGCCTGAAGGCACAGCATTCATAATATTTCTCTACCTCTCCATTCTGTAATAGGTCGCTGGAAAAAGCACAACATAAATCTTCCGTTTTCGACGTGATTTCTCTTGTTGTTGTTGTTGTTATTGTTGTTGTGGTCTTCAGATCGGCCGGCCGCGGTGGCCGAGGGGACTGAGGCGCTTCAGTCACGGTCTGCACAGCCACTACGGTCGGGGGTTCGAATCCCCCCTCGGGCATGGATATTTGTGCCGTCTGTATTCTTAGCTAGTTCATAAGTAGTTTGTAAGTTTAGGGACTGATGGCCCCGTAGTCGAGTCCCATAAGCTCTACAAACATTTGAACATTTTCTTCAGATCGGAGACTGCTTTGATGCAGCTCTCCACCCTACTCTATCCTGACCACACCTCTTAATCTTCTCTTAATAACGGTACCCTCCATCTATTTGAATTGCTTACTGTATTCATCTATTGGTCTCCCTCTGCGATTTTTACGCTACAAACTTCCCTCCAATGCTAAATTCGCGTTTCCTTGATGTCTAAGAATGTGTCCTGCCAATCGATCCCTTTAGTCGAAGTACGTCAGAAATACCTTTTTTCCCTATTCTGTTCAGTACCTTCTCATCGGTTACACGATCCACCCACCTTATCTTCAGCATTCTTCTATAGCACCATATTTCAAAAGCCACTATTATCTTTCTGTCCGTACTGTTTATCGTCCATGTTTCACACCCATACAACGCAACACTCTACACAAATGCCTCTAGAAAGGACTTTATTCGTTTTATTATAAAAATCACGTCCCTCAATGTAGGTGGGTGCCGACAAAATATGTTCGCATTCGGAGGAGAGAGTTGTTGAAAGAAATTTTACAAATAGATCTCGCCAAAGGAAATAACTCTTTTCTTTTAATGATTTCCCCCTCCCCCCTCTCCATCCTACTCATGCATCAAGTCCGTGATACTCTCCCCTGTATCTCGATAATACGAAACGAACTTCTGTTACTTGAACCTTCTTTATGTCTTTCGTCGGTCCCACACTGTGCAACAAGACCCCAACATCGGACGAAAAAATTGTAGTAATGGCAGTTTCTTTAGTAAAACTGTTACATCTTCTAAGTGTTTTGTCAATGGAACGCAGCCCGTTCTTTAGCCATTCTTTCAACAGGAAGGTGACGTATTATTCCAACATTATAATGCTTCCTACGCACTGTGAGTGAATTTCAATATGCCCTGCAAAATGTACAGGTCAAGTAGGCATGGAATAATGCATCGAAAGCAAGCATTTCGCATCAGTATGATCGAATGGATGACGTAATAAGAGCCAGAATTGCCGCCCTTTGAGGCTACAGCATACACTAATGTAGGTGTTTCTCCAGGAATCGACACGTTGTACCCCAGTATGTAATCATTGCATGTACTACATATGCACAGATTCAACAGTTTTAAGTGAATTGGGTAAATCTAAGAGAGTGTAATAATTTTATATATGACAGTGTATTACATAAATTGTTTAATTGTGAGACAAAAAGAAAGGAAGTATTTTAATGTATCAGAAAAATTTCTCTGTGCCAGTGAAGTATTATAGAGCATTTGAGCCCTCGGTTGTGAGCGCTTTCTCATAGCAACTTTTTAAATACATTTATAGTTGATTTGATACTAGCCTGCATCGAAAGGATGAGGGTAATATAAGGTTTAATGCTGTTTTTAATTTCTAATGCCAGAACATCAATATTGCAAATGTCATAATATAATCTTTGAAAATTTCACATGAGAATTATGTATTCTAAGCCGCGTCGTATCTCTTTACAAATTTCGTGAACTCTCTTGTCTCCAAAGTAAGGAAACGAGTACTTGTCAGGTAATGGAAGAACACGTTCATTTAATTGATAAAGACCGTTTTCTTAATATATGCTATGACGTCAAAGCCTCAACAGCACGATATCAGCTCATGTGCGTTAACTAAAACTACGCAAAGTGTATGCTGCAGTGGTCTTTCAGAGTACAAAGACAAGACCCCTGATGAGTACACACTTTGCGCAAATGGTACGAAAGTACTTTTATATCCTTGGTGTTGAATGCATTCGTACTAGAAATGAAGTATATATCAAAGATATCAATAACCTCAGGATTTCATGCAACAAAAAGAATTTCGGAGTGTTTCGTTTCTCCGACATCTTATAAAACTTTAATCGCTGCATTCATTCATCACAGCAGTAATTAAAAATGCAGCTCTCATGAAAAGTGACTCAAGGGAATGAGCACATTACACTGATTACATATGACGTAATACAAACATCATTTTATTTTCAGCCCGACAAAAGAGTTTCGCGGTGAGTAATATAGCAGCACATGAAGTCATTATTTTTGGCGGTAATAACCACTACAAATTCAGCACTTATTTGATGTATTCTGCGTATTGTTCGTCTCCACACAAAACGTGGTTTTATACCAGGAGTGACATTTGAATAGAGAGAAACAAAGCAGGGCGAATGAATGTCGCAAGAGGGAAATTGTCGTAATTCGATTACGTTAGTATGGAGTTACATTTTGAAGCGAAAGTGACAAAAAAAACTTTTGTTTCAATGACTATATGACAACACAACCCAACATAACCTATACACCTGATACAACTTACATGATACTTAAGTACCAACATACAACATTTTCAATTTTTTTATTAATAGAGCGTACCGTACACGAAAACTAAGCTCGTGAGACAAAAACTGATATCATTTCCGAATTCACTAACCACGACTTAGCTAAGAACTCCATTCAAATTCTTTGTAACGAAACTTCCACACTCTACGTTAAGTTCTACAAAGGGTGTTCAAATAAAATGTATTAACAACTAAACCATTTGAAATTTGAATACGACGCTTTGGGATAATGCAGTGCGACATCTATGGACGCGAATCATGCATCGTCACCTCCCCCTAAAAGTTCAAGGCTGTCCCCTCAGCATGCAAGGAGATGCTCACTGTCTTTTTCGATGTCCGAGGACCAATATTCATCAAATTCCTCACCCACGGTCGGGGGTTCGAAACCCCCCTCGGGCATGGATATTTGTGCCGTCCTAGTTCGTAAGTAGTTTATAAGTAGTTTGTAAGTTTAGGGACTGATGACCTCAAAGTAAAGTCCCATAAGCTTTACAAACATTTGAACATTTTATCTCCATTCATCTCTATCGAAAGATAGAGATCTCTGTTCGTTTCCAACTTCCCCATTCTCGTCAATTTCTTTTGCAAGGCACCCTCTGTCATGTACCTTACGAACATGTGTGTATCTTGTAACCTTGTGCAAAAATTCATCAAGATCTGAGAAAACCTATTCATTTTGCCAAAGTTCGTATTTTGAGTACCCTCCACCGTGCACAAAACGAAATTTTATACAGACAGTGACATCGCTATTGTTTTTATGGCGAAGTGTGCTAAATTTCATAAATATCGGAGAAAACCATATATTTGCATGCAATAGAAACACAGAGTCACATTGAAAAACGCATTTTGTTGTTCTCAAATTGTCCAGTTTTATTTCATACAACCTGTGTTCCGAGAATAACGAAAAAAAAAAAAAAAAAAATGATTTGTGAAATCGGTTGAGCCGTTCTCAAGTTATGGCGCGACCAACATACTTAAGGATCCGTTTTTATCTTCCAAGATACTCTCCCCATCAACCATATGAAACTTTAGGTAGACGGTGACCTTCCTTTTGAAGGTCAAGCGTGCAAAGTTTCGGGAAGGTCGGAATGAAACTGTGGATTTCGTCTGTCTGTAGGAAAAGTATCCTCCGCCATGCACCTTCATTCCGTCCTATCGTAAATACTTTCTTAGCTAACATCTTCTACCTGTAAACTACATACCGGCAAAATTTCAGCTTCATAGGTGCAGTAGTTTTAGAGATTTCGTGTTTAGTCCGTGAGTGAGTGAGTGAGTGAGTGAGTGAATGAGTGTCTGAATGTGTGTCATTTCGCTTTTATATTGATGGTGATTTAAATAAGATTTCTGTTAATCTCACAAAGTGAAACAGAAATGTTTCCAAAAATCTGTAAACCTATAGTGTCGTTTCGTACCTTTTCATTTGAAAACCCCTCGTACAATTACAGAGTATTGCTGAATCAGGCATTCATTGACCGATCATTAGTCTCAATATTTTAGGAGACCTTCCATACTGTCTCGGACAGCGCTAGACGGAATATCTGTTAAAAACAGAAAGTTTCTTGGCAGTTGGAACGTAACGTCCTACCGCTTCCTTTGAGCAATTACCAAGTGCTTCATGAAAGGATGTACCTTCCCGTCTAAATAAGCAGAAAGAAATCATGAATTTAAGAAGCACTCCCTCGTTAGGAACGCCGACAACTGCCCGTTGCTAACGAGAGAAAGGAGGAGGCAACGAACGACAGTACTAAGCACTAGCATTCGTTTTGTCTGTCCATTTGCATAATGTGACAGCAATGGCACGCAGAGGAAACATTACCTCCCTCTTTCCGCAGACAGTTTCAGAGCCGCTTGTTCTGAAGGCGAAAGGTAATAAGCGGTTTTCTCGTATGCGCGGCGTCGGCAAACGATACCCTCCGTCATTTTGCAGGGAAACGGCTAACTGCGGACCGCAGAGCACACAGCCAGAGGGCAACTGCGCAAAGTTCAAACGGAAAGTCATATGGCGGAAAGCAAACCGAATTACAGAGCAGCTGTACACGCGGTGTAAAATGTCGCAGTGTACTCTGGCCTTTTAAACGAAGCGTGTGTTGCGGCAGGATAATCTAAGTGGTTTCCGATGTTATTATTTTCTCATAAACGGCGCCGGCCGCGGTGGCCGAGGTGACTGAGGCGCTCCAGTCACGGTCAGCACGGCCACTACGGTCGGGGGTTCGAATCCCCCCTCGGGCATGGATATTTGTGCCGTCCTAGTTCGTAAGTAGTTCATAAGTAGTTTGTAAGTTTAGGGACTGATGACCCCGTAGTTAAGTCCCATAAGCTTAACAAACATTTGAACATTTTCATAAACGGCTGTATCAGGACTTTAATTGAAGGGATTATGCCGAAATGCAACGTGCATCGGTAACTCATTAATTTACATTTATATTTTCGAACAATACACCCGCTCGCTTAGCGCCGCTTTTCGGGACGTGTTTGTGCTGAAGGGAGCCCTGTCACCGTTATTAAATAAAATAGACCAGGTATAACAATTAGGCATAGTGGGCTTGTTGTGTCTAATTAAAGGTTAATAGGAGCCGATGCTTTATTGTCGCTACTTAATGAACTGCATGCAAACTGTCACTCGTTGCGTGGTTATGGTATATCGCCCCAAATTTGCGACTGGATAGGGGATTTCCTGTCAGAGAAAACACAGGTCGTAGTAATCGATGATAAGGCATAGACTAAGAGGTGATATCGGGCGTTCCACGGGGTAGTGTTCCTGATCCTCTGCGGTTCCTTATTTACATAAATGATTTAGGGGAAAATCTGAGTAGCTCTCTTAGGTTGTTTGCAGATGACAGCGTCATTTACCGTCTAGTAAAATCATCTGAACTGCAGAACAATCTGAATAAGATATCACTATGATGTAAAATTGGCAATTGAGTCTAACTAATGAGAAGTGTGAAGTCGTCCACACGAGTACGACAAGACATCCGTTAAACTTTGTTTACAAGATAAATCAATCACACTTGAAGGCCGTAGACCCCACAAAATACCTAGGAATTACTATTACTTCAGACTTAAATTGGAAAGAACACGTAGATTACGTCGTGGGAAAGGCAAACCAAATACTGCATTTTATTGGCAGATGCAACAGAACTACTAAAGAGGCTGCATACACTACGCTTGTCCGTCCTTTTTAGTAGTATTGCTGCCCAGTGTGGGATCCTTATGAGGTGGGTTTGACGGAGGACATCGAAAGAACAAAGAAGAGCATCTCATTTCGTATTGTCACGATACAGGGGAGACAGCTTTAAGGAAATGATACAGGATCTGGGATGGGAATCATTACAACAACGGCGCTTATGACTTCGGCGTGGGCTACTTACGAAACTACCATCGCCAACATTCTCCTCCGAATGCGTTAATAAATTGTTGACTCCCACTTACATAGGTAAAAGTGATCATCAGAATGACATACGAGAAATCAGAGCTCGAACGGAGAGATTCAGGTGTTCTTTCTTTCCGCGCGCTATTCGAAAGTGGAATAGGAGATAAATAGTATAACGTTGGTTCGATGAATCCTCTGCCATTCACTTAAATGTGATTTGCAGAGTACCTCGTGTAGATGTATATGTTTGTTTGTATGATTGGTGGGTTCCTATGTCCGATGAGGATAATGAGGAGGAGGTACCGGTATGGACGGCCGTCTCCAGTGAGGAGGATTTCTCGCACGAATAGACCAGGTATCAATAAAAAAAAATGTTCAAATGTTTGTAGAACTTATGGGACTTAACTACGGGGTCATCAGTCCCTAAGCTTACAAACTACTTATGAACTAGCTAATACTAAAGACGACACAAATATCCATGCCCGAGGGGGGAATCGAACCCCCGACCGTAGTGGCCGTGCAGACCGTGACTGAAGCGCCTCAGTCCCCTCGGCCACCGCGGCCGGCGGAAATTATTACTGAAAACAAAGGAATATGAGCATATAGGAAATTTTATATAAAATAGAGTTTGTATTTCATGAAAGTCGATCCAAGATGTAGAACCCCACCAAAAAATATAATAAAATATTTTTAATAAATCACTAATTCGAATGCAAACTGTTATCTTTACCCGGCCGCGGTGGCCGAGGGGACTGCGGCGCGTCAGTCACGGTCTGCACGGCCACTACGGTCGGGGACCGAATCCCCCCACGGGCATGGATATTTGTGCCGTCCTTAGTGTTAGCTAGTTTATACGTAGTTTGTAAGTTCAGGGACTGATGACCCCGAAGTTAAGTCCCATAAGCTATACAAAAATTTGAACATTTTTGTTATCTTTAATTACGTAAAACACTATTGCCCTGATCTAAAAGTACTAAATTAGCAATTTATAGGGCTTAAAATACTCTAATGATTGCTGTATTATGTATCGATTGCTTTTTCAGCTAACGAGATGTATTGAAAAACCACTATAAACACTAAAAACCTGATTATCTACACCTATTTACCTTTGTGGTCTTAAACTTGCCATTCACAGGCATGTGTCCCGAGTCTAGTCAACAATGTACTACATTCAAAAGCTAAAAAATATTTTAAGTCTTTCGAAGTCGAATGACGGCAGGTCATTTACTACCACAGACGTAAATTAAGTAGAAAAAAATGGAAACGATAAAGGACAATTCTTTTTACCATCACCTCGAGCTTTCAAAGAGTCTAACATTGCAATGGAAGAAGCTGATCATGCGAAAGTGACAAAGTCGATGAACAAACACCTACGGGTTTGTGGACTGGAAATTACAGCGGCATTCATTTAAGACCAATTTACTTGGATCATTTTCTAAAAAAATTATTTGTTTGAGCAGAAGAAAGCAATATCAACTGCAGAAGCTGGTAGCTTAACGTAAGGATCGTAAACTCTTTAATTGATCCTCTAAAAGAAATTCCCTTTCCGTTGTTTTTGTTAGTGTGTATTCTTCCAGTGTCATTTTCTTGTTGTGAATAGGAGTGGGCAGAGTCCGTTACCATGTCTCAAACCTGACTGGATTTTGAAAGATTAATGATTCTTGCCTCGAAATTTCACTTTTGACCTGGTATCTACAAATGTTTGCTTCAAAACCTCTCTGTGTATTCTATCATTTCTAAATTCCTCTAGTTATAATCACGCTTCCTCTGTATTCTGAGTCGTACCCTATTTTGAAATCAATAAAAGTTGTAACATGTGGTTGGTCAGGAAGTGCTCTGATTATATTTCTGAGGTTCATAATTTGATTCGAACAGCTCCTTCGTTTCCTATCGAGCATTAAAGTGAACGTCTAAAGTTGAAGTGCTACCAAGCAGGTAATTTGGTAAAAGAGTGACACGAAGGTGGCACAATTTCATGAAATCTCATTCTTGGTACATTAATGTTGAAATGCGCTCTTTGCAGTAAAAGGCGCATAAGAGGAAGCTAAAATTCCGTAGCGTCGATGGACAGCAGTTGAAATCCAAACATCGTAATAACGAAGTATATAAATAATTTTCATTCTTATTATCATTATAAGAGTAACTTTGTGGACATCCGCCATTACCACAAAATTTGAAGTAAGTTCCAAATTTTCATGTTTTCGTTTCGAAAAGGCTCGATAACGGAAAGAAGAAATAGAGATTGTAAAGTAGGTAGATAGGGAGAGAGAGGTAGAAAGTGGAGCTGGTAGAAAAAAGGAGATGGTCAGGACGTGATATAGAGGGCGCACAGTGATTTCGTTTCAGGTCAATGGCGATGAACGTGCGGATGCGTTACCGTAATGCAAGAGCCATGAGTCTGAGGCCGTTTCTTCCACACGTTCTCTCGTAGGCGTCGGAACACATCGGTATGTGTTCCGACGCCTGCGAGAGAACGTGTGGAAGAATACCATGGATTAACTGTTCATTGCTTTTATTCCTCTGTTGATTTCACTAACCGATAAACGACAGCATCATACGCGAACAGTCTAAGAGAGCTATTCAGATTGTCTCCTAAATCGTTTATCAACTCAAGGAACAGTAGGGGACCTATGACGCTTCCCTGGGAACGCCAGATATCACTTCTGTTTTACTCGATAATTTACCGTCAATTCCTATGAACTGTGTCCTTTCTCATAGGAAATTGCGAATCCAATCGCACAATTGGGGCGATTTTCCACAAGCACGCAATTTCATTAGAAGCCGCTCATAAGGTACAGAGTCAAAAACCTTTCGGAAATCCAGAAATATGGAATCGATTGGAGATTCCTTGTCGATGGCTCTTATCACTTCATGTCAATAAGGGGCACGCTCTGTTTCGCGAGAGCGATACTTTCTGAATTAGTGTTGATTTTGCTTAATAGGTTGTTCTCTACGAGGTACCGTAGTTCATAATGTTCGAACGAAGTATATGTTCCAAAATCCTACTGCAAATCGACGTCAATGAGATGGGCCTGTAATATTGTGGATCACTCCTATTGCCTTTCTTGAATATTGGAGTGACTTGGACAACTTTCCAGTCTTTGGGTACTGATATTTCGCTGATTCGTTGTATATGATATTTAAATATTTAACTATTGTATCAGCATACTCTGAGAGCAATCTGGTTGGTATACAATCTGTTCCGGAAGATATGTTTTTGTTTAGTGACGTAACTTCTTTTACTACTCCAGGAACATCTAAATGTCGAATGCTAAGAAAATCAGCTAACGCTGAAGGAATTAGATTAGGTAACGAAACAATATAGGTGGTAAATGAGTTATGTTTCTTGGGCAGTAAAAAGAAGAAAAGAAAACAGGATGGTCGCAGTATAGATGATATAAAATGCAGAATAGCAACGGCAAGAAAAGTGTTTTTGAAGGATGATAAATTTGCTAGCATCGAATATTAAGTTAAGGAAATGTTTTCTGAATGCATTTGTGTAGAGTATTGCCCTGTACTGGAGTGAAACTTTGACGATAAGTAGTTCAGAGAGCAAGAGGATAAAGGATTTTTTAATGTGGTGCTACAGAAGAATGCTGATGATTAGGTGGGTAGATCGTGTAACTAATAAAGAGGTACTGAGCGGAATTGGGGAGAAAAGCAATTTGACTAAAAGAGGGGATCGATTAGTAGGATCCATTTTAAGACAGGGAAGTGTGTGGGGTAAAAATCGCAGAGAAAGACGTAGAGACGAATACAGTAAACTGATTCAAATGGATGTGAGTTGGAATTCTTATGAGTAGATGAAGAGGCTTGCTCTGGATACATAAACATACATACTCTGCAATCCAGCGTAAGGTGCGTGGCGGAGGGTACACTGTGCCACTACTAGGCATTTCCTATTCTACTCCCAAATAGAACAAGGAAGAAAAAGAATGCCTGTATGCCTCCGTAGGAGTCCTATTTCCTCTTATCTTTGTGATCGTTACGCGAAATGTAAGTAGGTGGCAGCAAGATCGTACTACACTCAGCTTAGAATTCCGGCCCTCTAAATTTCCTCAACAGAAATTCACGAACAGAACTTCGTCTTTCCTCGACCGATCCACAATTGAGTTTCCGGAGCATTTCCGTGACACTCGCGCATTGGTCGAACCTACCAGTAACAAACTAGCTGCTCGCCTCTGAACTGCCTCTATATCTTCATTTGAACTGATCTGCTGGGGGTCCCAAACACTAGAGCAATACGTGGTCGTACGGGCGTTTTATACGCGGTCTCCTTTACAGATGAAGTACATCTTTCCAAAATTCTCCCAATAAACGGAAGTCGCTGTCCGCCTTACAACTGTCCTTACATGGTTTCCATTTCATATCGCTCTGCAACGTTACGCTTAAATATTTGAAGGACGCGACTGCATCAAGAGGCTCACTTCTAATGCTGTTTTCGAACATCATGAGATTGTTTTTCCTACTCATGCACATCACCTTACATTTTTCTATAGTGAGAGCTAGCTGCCAATCCTCGCACCAAATAAAAATTTTGTCTAAGCCATCGTGTATGCTATTACAGTCAATTAAAGACGACACCCTTACACACACCACAGCATCATCAGCAAACAGCCGCAAATTACAAGTTACTCTGTCCATCAGATCATTTATATAGATAGAAAATAATAGCGGTCCTATCACACTCCCCTGGGGCAAGCCTGACGATACACTCCTCTCTGATGAACACTCGCCGTCGAGAACAACGTAGTGCGTTCCATTACTTAGGAAGTCTTTGAGGCAGTCAGAAACCTGTGAACCTATTCCTTATGCTCGTATTTTTGTTAGCAGTCTGCAGTTTGGCACCGCGTCGAATGCCTTTTTGAAATCGAGAGAAACACAATCTGCCTGTTGCTGTTCATCCATGGCTCGCAAGATGTCATGTGAGAAAAGGGCAAGCTGAGTTTCACATGAAACCCGTGCTGATTCATAGAAAGAAGATTTTCCGTCTCGAGAACTTTACTACATTCGAACTGAGAATATAATCCAAAAGTCAACACGAAACTGATGTCAACGATAGTGGCCTGTAATTATGTGCGTCAGTACTTTTACCTTTATTATAAACGGTAGCCACCTGCGCATTTTTCCACTCACTAGGAACTTAGCGACGAATTAAAGGGTCACGATAAATGCAAGGTAAGTAAGGGGCCAATGTCGCAGAATACTCTTTGTAAAACCGAACTGGTAGGAATAGAGTAAGATGGAGAGCTGCTGCAAATCAGTATCCGGACTGAAGACCATAAGAACAAACAACAACATTTTCTGAAGTAAATAAAAAGCTAAAGAACTCCCTAAAACACACCACTTCAATATCTTTACAAAAATTATAGTAATCGTCATGCAGTGAGTGTGTAGTAAAGCAGGGGGTAGAGAGTAGCGGCTCGGGCTCTGACTCACCGATGACGGCGAGCTGCACGCGGAAGTTCCTGGACGGCGAGCGTCGGAAGTCTACGCGGCATCGGTAGAGCGCGTCGTCGCGCCGCCGCACGTCGCGCAGGGTGAGCGCCGCGACGCCCGACGCCCAGGGAGAGGACGCCGCGGAGGGGCCGGGCGCGTCAAAGGAGGCGCGGTCGCCCAGCACGCGCCGCTCCTGCCAGTGCGGCGATGGCAGCTGCAGCTTGCCGCGCACGTCGTAGCTGCATAAACACACAAACACACGCTGCGTCAGCAAAAGCAGCCGAGCACACACCAACAACATGCGCTTCTCATAATGGGTGGCGAGCATAACGGAAGAGAGGGGCCACGTGTCATACTGCTCCAGCCTGGCTGACAGTCCCGGACGCCATGTTTTTACCAGATTTTTATACGCCTGGATAGCTACAGTGTGCGTTTCTGTACTGTGGAGTGTCTTAAAAGCCATGTTTTTACCAGATTTTTATACGCGTGAATAGCTACAGTGTGCGATTCTGTACTGTGGAGTGTCTTAAAAGCCATGTTTTTACCAGATTTTTATACGCATGAATAGCTACAGTGTGCGATTCTGTACTGTGGAGTGTCTTAAAAGCCATGCTTTTAGCAGATATTTTATACACCTGAGTAGCTACAGTGTGCGTTTCTGTACTGTGGAGTGTCTTAAAAGCCATGTTTTTACCAGATTTTTATTCGCCTGGATAGCTACAGTGTGCGTTTCTGTACTGTGGATTGTATTAAAAGCCATGTTCTTACCAGATTTTTATACGCGTCAATAGCTATAGTGTGCGTTACTCTACTGTGGAGTGTCTTAGAAGCCATGTTTTTACCAGATTTTTATAAGCCTGAATAGCTTCAGTGTGCGATTCTGTACTGTGGAGTGTCTTAAAAGCCATGTTTTTACCAGATTTTTATACGCATGAATAGCTACAGTGTGCGAATCTGTACTGTGGAGTGTCTTAAAACCCATGTTTTTACCAGATTTTTATACGCGTGAATAGCTACAGTGTGCGATTCTGTACTGTGGAGTGTCTTAAAAGCCATGTTTTTACCATGTCTCAAAAGCCATGTTTTTAACAGATTTTTATACGCCTGAATAGCTACAGTGTGCGATTCTGTGCTGTGGAGTGTCTTAAAAGCCATGTTTTTACCAGATTTTTTTATATGCCTGAATAGCTACAGTGTGCGTTTCTGTACTGTGGAGTGTCTTAGAAGCCATGTTTTTACCAGATTTTTATACGCCTGAATAGCAACAGTGTGCGTTTATGTACTGTGGAGTGTCTTAATAGCCATGTTTTTACCAGATTTTTATAAGCCTGAATAGCTACAGTGTGCGATTCTGTACTGTGGAGTGTCTTAAAAGTCATGTTTTTACCAGATTTTTATACGCGTGAATAGCTACAGTGTGCGATTCTGTACTGTGGAGTGTCTTAAAAGCCATGTTCTTACCAGATTTTTATACGCTTGAATAGCTACAGTGTGCGATTCTGTACTGTGGAGTGTCTTAAAAGCCATGTTTTTACCAGATTTTTATACGCGTGAATAGTTACAGTGTGCGATTCTGTACTGTGGAGTGTCTTAAAAGCCATGTTTTTACCAGATTTTTTATATGCCTGAATAGCTACAGTGTGCGTTTCTGTACTGTGGAGTGTCTTAGAAGCCATGTTTTTACCATGTCTCAAAAGCCATGTTTTTAACAGATTTTTATACGCCTGACTAGCTACAGTGTGCGATTCTGTACTGTGGAGTGTCTTAAAAGCCATGTTTTTACCAGATTTTTTATATGCCTGAATAGCTACAGTGTGCGTTTCTGTACTGTGGAGTGTCTTAAAGCCATGTTTTTACCAGATTTTTATACGCCGGAATAGCTACAGTGTGCGTTTCTGTACTGTGGAGTGTCTTAAAATCCATGTTTTTACCATGTCTCAAAAGCCATGTTTTTAACAGATTTTTATACGCCTGACTAGCTACAGTGTGCGATTCTGTACTGTGGAGTGTCTTAAAAGCCATGTTTTTACCAGATTTTTTATATGCCTGAATAGCTACAGTGTGCGTTTCTGTACTGTGGAGTGTCTTAAAGCCATGTTTTTACCAGATTTTTATACGCCGGAATAGCTACAGTGTGCGTTTCTGTACTGTGGAGTGTCTTAAAATCCATGTTTTACCAGATTTTTATACGCCTGAATAGCTACAGTGTGCGTTTCTGTACTGTGGAGTGTCTGAAAAGATTCTGACAGCGATTTCACTGTACAGTTACTTGCAGCTTGCAATACGGTAGGCACTGCTCCATCTTTGCACCTCTTTTGTCAGTTCTATAAATTCAATTAACCTGTTGTCCGTAGGCCGTTGACGTTAGGTTTAGAACTTCGCGGCAGCTTTTAAGATTAAAGGTTCATAATATTCTTCTCGGGTTTCCTGTCGGGTCAAAACGTCAACTGGACACAATATTTCGGCGGTCCACCTGGCCACCATCCTCAGGTGACAGTACTGGTACACCGACTCGTCGAGACTGAGTACAAGCCGCGAGCGGCGGCCCCTATACACGTAAACAATAGATAGCTGTTCAGCAAAGACCTTTGTTTTTTGATGTCAAACAATAAAGGGTTCCATATTTTACTCAAAGGAAAACCCTTGTCTCTGTTTTTAATATTGTCAGAAAGACGAATTGCGATCGATTTTTTTTTAAATGCAGTCCCAATACCGAGACGGAGATGCAACCATTTGTGTTTCATCATACTTAATTTTATGTCCCTCAGTAAGACAGTGCTCAGCTACTGCTGATTTCTCTGGTTGAAGCAATCTTGTATGTCGGTGGTGTTCAGTACATCGATCTTGAATTGTATGGATTGTCTGACCAATGTAAACTTTTCCACAGTGACAAGGAATTTTGTATACGCCGGATTTTCTCAATCCTAGAGCCCAGTAGCGCTCTAACCTTGGCAGGTACGAAAAATGCATTGGATATCATATCTTTTCACTTCCCCGGCGGTCCAAACTGCCGTGATTTCCGGTTTGGACCGTCGCGGGAACCACAAGAAGAAACTTGCAAGTCGCTGGCTTTCCTACCGTTTGCTGGAAGCATTTCTTCAAAAATAGGAAGAATTTTGAAATATTGTGTCCAGTTGATGTATTGATCCGGCAGGAAACCCGAGAAGAATATTATGAATCATTATACCGGGAAAGCATACGTAGTCACAAGATTAAATGTTGATTTGAAGTGATTTACTAAGTGTAATTAATAATGTGTATTACGTAATCATTATGGAGTCAAAAAAAGAGTCAACAATCCGAAGATTGGTTTAAACACTATAGTGCTTTTATTAGGCATGGTCCTGTTTGGAGGGGGTATGCCGTTACCTTCGTCCGACCTTCGGACTGACTTACCCAGCCAGTTATAGAGGGACCAACAGTTTAACGTGGGTTCCGAACCACGGTGCTACTAGGTATTTTTCACATTTTCACTTGAGAAATATTGCCAGAGGTGAAAGAAGTGGAAAGTGACGGATAAAAATACTAGGACCTGGCTGGGATCGAACCCGCGACCTTTTTTCTATTTTTATTTTTATTTTTTATCGTGTTTGTTCCTTTTGGTTTACGTGTTCTTTGGCTCAGCCTTTTTTTTTTATTGCAGAGAGCGTTCAGACCTCTGACTGGGCGCACTGAGCCACGGCTCCCGGATGTTCCTGTTTGGAGGTGGTGTCTGGCACTCTACCACTGTACAACCGAGGAGAGTCAAGAAAAATACTTCGTTGTTCCTCTGTTGGCTGTAAAAACCAAAGTGAAGATTGTTATGTGGTGCTTATATTCGCAAGGAATGAGGATATACGAAAGCAGTGGGTGGTGGAAGTTAACAGAGAAAGCGGGAATCGTAAAGGCGACTTACGGAAAACAACGAATTATTTCTGTCTGTGTGAAGTAAACATTTTCTGTTTCCCTACAAGAAAGGCATTGATGACAATCAGTAATGGAACTACGGGATGTGCAATTGTCTCTTGGTGTAGTGGTTGCCTATTGATTTTGTAAAATGAATGTAGCGATTTCGAATCCGGTAAGTGGTAAATTTATTTTAAACAGTACTTTCTATCTTTTTGTTAGTTCATGGTTTCGGTTTTTAACATGTCGTGCTACATGGTATGTTTTAACATGACTACGGCACCCCACCCCCTCGCGGCTAGCGCACGTCCTGAGGTTCAGGCGAGAACCCCATGCTGCTCAGGACGTGCGCTAGCCGTGCGTTTCGCGTATTTCAAGCGTCAACTTCGCGTCGCAATATCTCGGGATGTAATTGGAATATTGCGATGCAATCAACGCCATTGTTTATGTGATCAAATTCAAATGTTCAAATGTTTGTTAAGCTTATGAGACTTAACTACGGGGTCATCAGTCCCTAAACTTACAAACTACTTATGAACTACTTACGAACTAGGACGGCACAAATATCCATGCCCGAGGGGGGATTCGAACCCCCGACCGTAGTGGCCGTGCTGACCGTGACTGGAGCGCCTCAGTCACCTCGGCCACCGCGGCCGGCGTTTATGTGATTTGTCATCCTATGGATTGCTGAAGAAAAAAATATAGGGTGTCCATTAAAAAAAAAAAAATTAATTTGTGCTAAAAAAATTTTGCTTTCGTTTTAGAATGTTTCCACATATGTACATTCATGGGCCCCAGCCTTACATTGATACCGGTGAGCCGGCCGCGGTGCCCGAGGGGACTGAGGCGCTCCAGTCACGGTCTGCACGGCCATTACGGTCGTGGGTTCGAATCCCCCCTCGGGCATGGATATTTGTGACGTCCTTAGTTGTAGCTAGTTCATAAGTAGTTTGTAAGTTTAGGGACTGATGACCCCGTAGTTAAGTCCAATAAGCTATACAAACATTTGAACATTCTGATACCGGTGAAAGTCGTTTCCCAATAGCTGTTATTGTTCCAGAGATATTTTGGGTGGAAAAGATAGCTGGGACACCCTGTATATATACAGGGTGTTACATAAAGCTACGACCAAACTTTCAGGGAACATTCCTCACATACAAAGAAAGAAAATATGTTATGTGGACATGTGTTCGGAAAAGCTTAATTGCCATGTTAGAACTCATTTTAGTACGGATGAGGCTTCATTCCAACATGATCAAATTGTAAATTTTCACAATGAAAATGTGTGGGCTGACGAGAATCCACACGCAATTGTGCAACCACGTCATGAACATAGATTTTCTGTGGTTTGGGCAGGAATTGTTGGTGATGTCTTGATTGGGCCTCATGTTCTTCCACCTACGCTCACTGTAGCACGTTATCATGATTTCATACAGAACATGTGCTGCTAGAAAATGTGCCTTTACAAGTACGACACAACATGTGGTTCAGGAAAGCTGGAACTCCTGCGCATTTCAGTCTACGTGTTCGTACGCTTCTCAACAACAGATTCGGTGACCGATGGATTGGTAGAGGCGGACCAATTCCATGGCCTCCACGCTCTCCTGACCTCAAACCTCTTGACTTTCATGTATGGGGGCATTGGAAAGCTCTTGTCTACGCAGCCCCGGTACCAAATGTAGAGACTCTTCGTGCTCTTATTGTGGACGGCTGTGATACAATACGACATACTCCAGGGCTGCATCAGCGCATCAGGGATTCCGTGCTACGGAGGGTGGATGCATGTATCCTCGCTAACGGAGGACATTTTGAACATAGCCTGTAACAAAGTGTTTGAAGTCATGCTGGTACGTTTTGATGCTGTCTGTTTCCATTCCATGAGTAATGTGATTTGAAAAGAAGCAATAAAATGAGCTCTAACATGGAAATTAAGCGTTTCCGGAAACATGTCCACATAACATAATTTCTTTCTTTGAGTGTGAGGAATGTTTTCTGAAAGTTTGGCCGTACCTTTTTGTAACACCCTTATAATATTTAGTTTAAATATTACTACTTAAAACGGCATTGAACCCCATATACTGTGTTTCTAGTAATCTCACAAATAATACATAGATTATGGCTCCCCTTGAGATATGTATCTAACAATTCCAATAGTTTATTCTAAAAAACACCTCCTTCAGTCCGTTTTAAGTATTATAAAATTTTCATTATTACTGGAATCTTACCAATCAAAACAGCTCTCTGTTTAAAAAAGAATTTTAAGCATCACAATCGACAATGTTGCACAGATCGCAAATGTTGTACTCTTCTTGGGTGTGTATTTAAATATACTTTTCGCAAAACTTTATGCTCTTTAGTCGTCAGTTTAGTCGATTCTGAAGATTTTTGGCATTTTTTTAATGTCCGTTAAGTCCTGAACCAGAAATTACTTTTTCGTCCTCAGCGTATTGTGTTCAGTTATTAAAAGTAGGTTTTTTCTTTTTGCAGTGATAATTATTTATCAACTGTTTTAATTTAATTCTCGATACGACCTTTTCCTGTTTCTGTGCTCCGATCCATTTTCTTTTTTCTTTCCTTTGTGACATTAAAGCCAGCTTGTTAGGTGCATCTTTACGTGTTTCACCATCTTCTGGCATTACAGTATTTGATGGAAACCGAAGTAGTAACGTAGGTGGCTTTAAAAAGTGTGATGTAGGAACTGCAGTTCGTTTCAATATCTTTTTTGGTTGAAGTCTCACTTTTTCTTAGTGTAAAGATAACGTAAATATCGTCCTGTGTAAAATCTATGTTACTAAGACTTGCATTTTAATATCGAGACTTCTACTTTTCCTACAAATCTGAATTCATGGAGTACACGTTCCATGATCTTTTGGAAACTTATCACAGTTTTCACAGGCTTCCGTAGTGCAATTAGGTATTATTAATGTCAACCAGAACGAACAAATGCGATACAAGATACAAATAAACAGTAACAGCACATAATACACTTGCTTCAACAGGTAGGAGAACTGTACGGAGCTTCTAAACGGCGACATAATGCGCATACCGCAGGGAAATCGCTATTCTGCTCATCTACTACGGGCTACTACTGACAGAGCAGAATAGGGCGCTCCGCGGAACTCACGGACTTTGAACGTGGACACATGACTGGGTGTCACTTGCGACAGAAGACTGTACGCGAGATTTCCACACTCCTTATATCCCTAGCTCTACTGTTTCTGATAGTGTGCTATAAAAGTCAAGGGACACTTACAGCACTAAAGCGTACAGGCCGACCCCGGCTGTTGACAGAGAGACCGCCCACAGTTCAAGAGCTTTAATAGGCAGACGTTTATCCAGACCATCACACAGCAATTCCAATCTGCATCAGGATCGACTCCAAGTACTACGATAGTTAGGCTGGAGGTGAGAAAACATGGGTTGCATCCTCGAGCGGCTGCCCATAAGCAGGTAAAATGCTAAACGACGCCTCGCTTGGTGTACGGAGCCTAAACACTGGACGATTGAACAGTGGAAAAAAGTGGAGTGTCGAATTACGGTGCATATATGGCGATCCTAGCACAGAGTGGATGTGGAGAATGCCCGGTCAAGGTCTACATCTACATACCTACTCCGCAATCCACCCAAAAGTGCGTGGCGGAGGGTACTCAGTGCCAGTTACTTGCTTTCCTGTCAAATGTTTGTTAAGATTATGACACTCAACTGCGGGGTCATCAGTCCCTAAACTTACAAACTACTTATGAACCAGCTTATACTAAAGACAAAACAAACATCCATAGCCGAGGGAGGATTCGAACCTCAGACGTGGGAGGCCACGCGATCCGCAACGTGGCGCTCAAGACCGCTCGGCAACTCCTGCGCGGCGCTTTCCTGTTCCTCTCCCATGTAGAATGAGGGAAAAACTTCTATGCATCAGCACGAACCCTAATCTCTGTAATCGTTTCTTTGGTTTCTTTACGTGAAATGTAGTTTGGCGGCAGTAGAATCGTTCTGTGGCTGGCCCTCTAAATTTCTTCAACAGTGCTTCTCGAAATGAACGTCGCCTTCCCTCCAACGACTCCTATTTCAGTTCTCGAAGCATTTCGGTAAGGCTCGCGCATTGATCAAACCTACCAATTACAAACCTCGCCGCCCCCCCCCCCCCCCTCTGAACTGTCTCTATGTCCTCCTTTTAACTGATCTGGGGATCCCAAACACTTGAACAATACTCAAGACGGTGTCTTACAAGCGTTTTATATGCGGTCTCCTTTAAAGACAAATCACACCTTCCCAAAATTCTCCTAATAAAGCGAAGTCGAGCATTTGCCTTCCCCACGACAGTCCTTACATGGTCGTTCCATTTCATATCGCTATGCAGCGTTACGCCTAGGTATTTAATTAACGCAACTCTATCAAAGCTGTATCCTAACATTACTGAATTGTTTCTCCAACTCATCTGCATCACCTACATTTTTCGACATTTAGCGCTAGTTGCCACTCCTCAAACTACCTAGAAATTTGGTTCAAATTATCTTGCATCCTACTACAGTCATTCAATGACGACACCCTCTTCTACACCACAGCATCATCAGCAAACAGGCACAGCGTGTGCGATGCCAACAATATAATTCGGAGGCGGTTGTGTTATGATACGATCGCGTTAGTCGTGCAGGGGGCTTGCATGTTTTGCATGCTGGAGAGTGATCTTATGTTGCGAACACCTTTAAGAAAAGAAACTGCAAATTTTATCAGATTGTTCATTGAAATCAACGATTTCAACGATATAGGGTTTCAAATTCTTAACGTAGCAAGGGTAAAATAACTGGATGGATTAATCACTTACAACGTGTACACAACCCAAACAGCTTGTTATAAGAGTCGAACAGCATGAAACGGACCCAGCGATTGGAATGGAAGTAAGTCAGGATTTCAGCGTTTCCCAAATGTTATTCAATATTCAGGTACATTGAGCAAGCTCTGAAGGAATACAAGAAGATATTTGGAGAAGAAAAAGTTCAGGGGGGAGAAATAAAAGCTGTGCGGTTAGCCGACGACTTTGTGATTCTATCAAAGCCAACAAAGGAGGTTGAACAGCAATTGAACGGAATGGCCAGTGTCTTGAAAGCACCTAATAAGATGAACAATAACAATGACAAATTAAGAGTAATGTGATGAAGTTTAACAAAATCAGGCGATGCTGAAGGAATCAGATTAGTCAACGAGACAATAAAATCAGTAGATGAGTTTCGTTATTTGGGCAGGAAAATAATTTCTGATAGCACAATAAAAGAAGATATAACATGCTGAATTGCTATGGTAAGAAAACTGTTTCTGAAGAAGCTTTGTATTCATCCAAAATCCGTTTAAATTTTAAGAAGTCCTTACTAAAGGCATTTTTCTGGTGAGTAGCATTGTAGGGAACAAAACTAGGATGATAAGGAGATCAGAGAAAATGACGTAGTAGCTTTTGAAATGTGGTGTAACAAACGAATTCTGAAATTTGGATTGCTATGTCGCGTAACTAATGAGGAAGTGCTGAATAGAATAGGACAGAAAAGATATTTCTGGTACATCTTTATTAAGAGAAAGGATCGATTGGTTGTCAGTTTAGCACTGGAGGTAAATGCTAGGGGGAAAATCGCATAGGAACTAAGCAGTTTCAAATGTATGTGGGTTTCCGTACTCATTCAAAGATGAAGAGGCTTGCACGGGGTAGAGCAGGATGGAGAGTCTCTGGACTGACGACAAAAATAACAATATCATCAAATCTGAAAAAAAAGGTAACTAGCGATCTTGGCTGTTGGTTTAGATAATAAAACAATGTATTGTTCTAAGGAAGTTGTTTTGCTTTGGAAGCACAGGAATATTTGGAAGCAGTCTCGCAATTCTTCCGAGACACAATCCTACATTTAGAAACACTGACAAGCCCAAAATGTCTATAGTCATAAACAACTAGTAAGAATAGGCATGTAACTTAATTTGTGTAGAATCGAAAGTATATACTTCCACAGTGGTTTCGTGAGAGCAATAGTACAAACTCTAATATACATTAAAATCACGTGTACTTTCTTTCACTTTACATGACAACCCACCGTACAAAACGTACATAACAAAATGTCCTATAATAGCGACACACATGACGACTACTGCTTTGAAACGACTCCTACAATGAATGATACACGTAAAGTACCTCAGTGTACCACGTTTTGATTTCGGCCAGAACGCCATTATCTCCCAGATGTACTTTTTTTAAAATTGTTTTTAACTCATTCGAATTGTGCATGTGTATTAATGTGTAATGTAGCTACATTTTGTTGCTACGCCATTAACTGTTGACCTTACACTGGGTGACCAACGTAATGCAATGGGCAGGTATATCTGTACAAGGATACCCACTTAAAATTTTCATCTCCTACATCTCTAAATCAACAATAGATATTTAAATGCATCTGTCACAGGAATGAGCTTACGAGACTTTCTAAAACATAAAGAAAACAGAGGTTATTATTTCTTACGCAACCAACAGCAAGAAAAATCACAAAGAGAATGGCGTTTGTTGCATAGCAATAATCACATCTGGCGAAAGTTCGAAGTGAAGATGACGTTTGTTTGAAACACATGAAACGCACAGATACCGCTTCCCGGGATCCAAGTGACACTCGCTTGAACATCAACACACTACTCTTGACATTGGATAAATACTCCCATAGCAACTGGTGCACCGACAAACGAATCGAAAATGCAGGGAAATCATCTATATGTCTGTACTCAATAATAGTTTCACACATGTTACATGTCATTTTTACTAGAATTTTTCTATACTAACACCTTCTAAAATATAATTATTTCTTTGAAAACACCCTATATTGCGTCATGTGTTTGGTAAAGAAAAATTCCATCCTGGATAGCATTAATTGTTTTTCATGGTACAAGAGGTAGCATCGTGTATAATGATGTTTTACTTGATAGATAGCTCAATGTTATATGATATGCTATGCGATCTGACGCATCTGGATGCTCTATGTGAAACGATATGCCTCATTAATTCTTCAAACAAGTTGTCGCACATTGTGATATAGTACATTATGATACACAAGGAGCCTCACATAAAAGCAGTCCGTAATAGTACTCTCTCCATAACCTACCCCAGTTATCCATCTGGGGAAAGGGGTCTGTTAGGTTAGGTTAGGTTATATTACATTGGAATATGTTTAGAAGATCCGCGGTCTTTATTAACAATAATTAATAATGAGCTTGACACTGTAATGAACATCAGGGCAAAGAGATTACTTTCACAGGAACTCCAAGGACGAATATGTCATGGCAAAAGTCAACGATGTAAAAGAGGAGACGTAGGTTCGCCACTTATATGGCGTCTTGAAAATCATTTTAAACGAAACAAAATCAGGCAAAATCACGCTGTCTAATGAGTTAAAAATTCCAATATCAGTGAGCTCTCTTGGGGGAAAGTTACACATCTGTAACAACTATGCACAAGTGAAGAACATATTATACTATGCGAGAAACATCATTGCCTTGTTAAATGGTGTTACGCTTCGTATCATTTTATACGAAATGATAGCATGAATCGTTCTACCAAACATTTGGGCGAATATATCAAGTTTGTTAATGTGTTTTTGAAGATCTCAGACGAATGTAAAACCTAGGCCTCTTCGTTTACATCGCTGGCCACTACGTATTCATTACTTGTTGACTGTGATAAGAGTATTTTTCAATTTTGCAGATCTGAAGATGGTCATTAGAGACCGTAGTTAGTAGTCCGATTATAAAGAAATGTGGTTATCCAGTGTTTGAAATATAATAATGCAAGTATTTTACTGGGTCGTTGGAAACGTTTTCGCGAGTATTTCACAACTTGTTACTTCTTATGCAGATAAGATACTGTAATAACTCGTGAGTTCTTTTTCAACATATGTACAAACACGTACAGAGGAGGCCCTTGTCTTGATTGAGTTATTTGTAGAAAAAGAATTTTCCATACATGCACTACAGTAGTGAAGTTGTCTGAGTAGTACAATGCTTGATACGAGATCGCAATTATCTTTCAACATGTAACTCAATCATTGCAACCAAATAATGTGCATTGAAGATAAGGTCAAGGGTCTACTTATAAGCTAGACTATATTCTATCAATAATGCGGTGATTACTAAGCCTAATATGAAGGAACATAACTTTTTAAGGTATTTTTCTTGCGCTCGAAAATTAATGATGTAACGATTAATAACTATTTGGAAGTGGGACCAACAAGTTTCTAAAAACGTGGAGGCAACCTAGTCAGCTTATAACGAGCAGCAAGGAAGGATGTGGTTTCTTTATAAGTAGCCAATAACTAGTAAAATAAGTCTACATCTACATAAGTACTAGCAAGTAACAATGAAGTGCATCGCAGAGGGTTCATCGAACCTCTTTTGTGATGTTTCTCTACAGTTCGCATTCCCTACAGTAATTGTCCGTATTGGTTATTCCTACTTATATTGATGAATTAACGGTCTGTAGATTTGAATTATTTATAGTGTAAATTAAGTTAATCATTATCAAGGGTCAATAGTCAATTTTTAAAACATGCAGATATCTAAATAATTTGACAGTTGCTTTTGATCTTACTACTTTACTAATCGATAAATGACAGCAAAATCCGCAAGTAGTTTAAGAAAGCTGCTGACATTGTCTCCTAAACCATTGATGAAAATAAGGAACAGTAGGGGCCCTATAACACTTCCCCGAGGAACGCCATTTATTATTTCTGCTTACTCGACAACTTTCCGTCAATTACAAGGTAGTGTGTCCTTTCTCACAGGAAATCACGAATCCAATCCTACAACCGTGGTGGTATTCCATAAGCACGGAATTTGATTAGAGGCCGCTTGTGATGTAGTGCGTGAAAAGCCTTCCGGAAATCTAGAAATACGGAAACTGTTTTAGATCCCATGTCGAAAGCAAAATCAAATGTTCAAATGTTCGTATCGCTTATGGGACTTAACTACGGGGTCATCAGTCCCTAAATTTACAAACTACTTATGAACTAACTAATTCTAAGGACGGCAAAAATATCTAGGCCCGAGGGGGGATTCGAACCACCGACCGTAGTGGCCGTGCAGACCGTGACTGGAGCGCGTCAGTCCCCTCGGCCACCGCGCTCGGCTGTCGAAAGCACTCATCATATAATATGACTAAAGAGCTAGCTGAGTTTCACACTTTATAAGTCGTATTTATAAAAGTAGTACTCAGGATACTACAGTAAAATATGCAAACATTAGATAAAGAACATACTTTCACTGAATAGCACCAACACCAAACAAAAGTGATGTAAAGTTAAAAAAAAAAAAAGACTGCTCGTCGAAGCTAAACGTATATATCAAATCATTTAGGCTATTTGTTAAATACGATAAGGGAGAATATTACGTGTTGAGTGCACAGATATCATCACAATAGCCGCAGCGGAACGGCCGAGCGCGTTGAGGCGTTACGTTGCGAAGTGCGATGCCGTTCCCAGTCGGGGGTTAGAATTTCCCCTCGGGCATGGATGTTTGTGCCGTCTATAGTAAAAGGTAGCTTATAAGTAGTTTATAAGTTTAGGGATTGATGACTACGCAGTTGAGTCCCATAAGCTTTATAAACTTTTTTTAAAGTGAAGTAAATAAAGAAAACGAAATTGTGAAAATGAAGAGAAAATAAATGTATGAAGTTATTTCCAACTGGTGTGTTGTATATGTCTTTTAAGGACATTATGGAATATCAATGGAACGCTGTTGAATAATTATGTTATTTTCACATTGGCCTTTACCGCCAAAATAGCAGTGATGAGATTATATTAGATGGTTTTGACATACATACGCTGTCGTATATATGTCGTTGCCTGCCATTTAATCAAACTGAATTCAGTGTTACTGGAGCAACAGCAGCTGGTTATATACTGTACCGTGTATAATCCTATGTAATTTTCAGATCGTTTTTCCCTTTTCTTGGGGCAATGGTTACGTGACAGTTCACTTGATAGATGCAATAAGTGTACACAGAAAGCTGACACCTTAGCTACAGAACCATCGTTCTCTAGGTAATTACCATTCAATTATCAGAGCCGTAACACAGATCTGTCATTTGCATATCGTAAGTCGAAGAGGAACTATTTTACATTCCATATTAAGGTACCCCAACTTTCCAGAGCGATACAGCGAAGACGATAGAGAAGGTGTCGTTATCTGTCGGTGAAGTGGAAAAAGGTTCAATCGTAACGACTGAAGTAACTTTTTCTCGTGGAACGATGAATATGTATATCCTTGGGAGAAGGGAAAAATGGCGCCTTCATTAAGTACGCGTACAATTTCTGAGGATTTCGTATGGAAAAATATTCACACTTTTAATTTTCGTAATTTGGTTTACTATCCTGGAGTACAAATCTTTTTGTATTTCATTACGGATGAGAGTGCTTTACAGAGTTTGGAATTGATAAATGTCTTGCAATTTTATGTTGATATGCAAGACATCAAATGTAACAGTACGCAAAACACGAAGATCACGGCTACGAATTATTTTATTTATATCCAAGCATCAAGACCTATATTTCATTCTATAGTCATACGCACGGTGGTCTATGAAGTATTTTGAACAACACAACCTCTGCCGGAATAATTCTTGTTTACCTCACGTGACTGGATTACTATCTTCCCAACTGACCCGAAAATGAAGAAGGTGAATGGCCAGAATAATGGAAAGCAATTACGTGGTCAACGAGTTTAAGTTAATAGGTGATAAACACTGATATTTTCAAAGATTATTAGGAAGAGAAATATTGGTTTTACCAAGGAGGTTCGAATAATGGGAGATGGCTTTATCTATGCTGAGCCTGTAGGTCAGTTGAAGCCTGTCCGCCATCTTGGTCAGTTTTGGAATGATATTTCTCCGTTAAAACTATGCGTTAAGTTGACCCTCTTACTGTTAATTCATTGAACTGACAGTCACTGCAAAGTATGTACTTTCGAACAATATACTTTCTTCAACAAATAGTAATAAATACTCATCATAATGTATTTGAAAATTTAATTTTTAACGGATAATTTGCACTATTTTAACACGTTGTACATCACCGCACAGCTGCGGGACGTTTTATTTCTGTTTTAAGTTACGGACAACTTTTTCAGCGTAAGGGCGTCTCCCTGTATTGTAACCTCCTTGGGTTTTACGTCCGTCGATAATGAAGTTATTAGAGATGGAGTACAAGCTCAGATTGTTTTTGTTTAATTACAAGGAAGAAAATCGGTCGCGCCCTTTGACAGAAACCACCGCGACAAAACGGTGTTCTTATGAACTCAAATTCATGTATAACTTACACATGTTTTGAGACCATTTGGTGTGACTTGTTAAGTAGATCGCCAAGACAGCTTTGTTGAAACTGTTTTCTTTCAATTCATGACCAGTGTACATGATATACACTCATTGAGTAGCAATCAGTCCTATCAAGTCTTCTTTGCGATTATATGCACAAGACTGAGACCATTTGTGCAATTTGTGCACCTGTCTTTATCTTAGACGTGTTCAAAATTTTTATTTCAGTTCTTTATTATTGTGGCAACCCACTATGGTAATACATTTTGTAATTTGTCAAAGTCCCATCTCAACGCCGGTGAAGTGAGAGCATATGAGGATGGCATCAAGTGATTCTGAAGCTAGTCATAAATTCAAATAACGCAGTTTCAACAAAGCGATGTATGCAATCCACATAACAAAACAAGTTCAGGTCTCTATAATTGTGCCACTCAGAAGCCAAACCAAGCAACTCCAATTTTCATAATTTTCAACTTTTGATTCACAAAATACGTATATTTTCATTTTCTAAAATGATCATCTCCACTTGTTAATATTTGTACCAGAAATTGGTAATAATTACCATGACAACTGAACATTTCGTTGCCGTTTTCGGGGACAGAAATGTCTAACTCCGTTTTTCTTCTGTAATATTCGTAACATTGTTTTAAGCTTGTCAGTAACGGGTGTGTAATGTTATTTCCAGCAATACATTTATTTCGAGGTCTGGCTAAGTGATTTACTTTGTTAGTTGGAAGATTACGTTTTAATAGAGAGCTACACAATGAGTGACGGAAGGAAATCCAGTTTATGCAGCTGCAGACAACGTTCATAATCGAGGTTTCAGTCTAGAGAAAGGTAAGGGAAAACTACAATAGCTAATACATATTTTAACTTATCTGAAAGTTCGCCTTCATTGTATTAAAGATAATATAAGAGACTACAAGCATATTGTGACTTACTCAGATTTGTGCACGGGTTAGAATCGAAATGTAGAAACCTTATTGACAATGATGAAGCTTCTATAAATCTCTGAAACCAGAGTAGGTATTATTATTTTAAAATTTTTAATATGCAGTTACAGCCATCTGCCAAATGACTCAGACATCGGGGTAATTGAATCTAAGGCGAGGATGACACAAAACATTATCCTACCAGAAGATTGATACAGTATAATTCGCAATTGAAAACGGAAGAATCTCTTTGTAGTAACTGACATAAATTATAATGACATTTTGTCTACGAAGACTCTTGGATATTCCATAACAAACAGGAAGAAGACAATCGAATTTCCTTGACACTGGATGTATTTGATTGGAGAGGTCACACTCTGCAGTAAAAGACGACTTTTTGTGAAGATTTTCCAAATCATAGGATTTATATGAAGAAATTTACACCAGGTACATTCTTGATTGGAGAGGTTACACTCTGCAGTAAAAGACGACTTTTTGTGAAGATTTTCCAAATAATAGGATTTATATGAAGAAATTTACACAAGGTAGCTAACCTGAATTTGAAAAAATAAAGCAGGATAACCTGTACTTAAGTATTCGTCGCATCAGTAAGGATAAAAAGACAGATCTCTTGCCCCTCCTTAAGTATATTCCTCCTGTGAACCATTATTACTACAAGAAGCTAGTGACCACTTTAGGGGAACCGAACATCGAAGTGTCAGAGAAATGAGATTTAATTTATTGTGATGATTAGCCACGTTTGAATTTAAAGTGGAGTACGAAATAAATTTTTCTGGTGACAATGTGACTAGATCCTGGAAAAATACAAATTTCAACTTGTTTTCTGTTTCAGTGATTATCTGTGTTGTGTTTTCTTCAAATTTGTGTGACAAACTAAATTGTAATTGCCATAGCAGTATTGTAATGAATAAAAATTGAGTTATTAATTAATTTTAATTTCAGGATGATTTTAACTTCAAACTAAGTTTTCTCTGTTTGTGTTCCAATCGAGACAGTCGATTTGTCTTCTGAGTGGCGCAATTATAGCCGTAAAAAGAATACACAGTTTTAGTTCACAAATATCTTATACATTCAGTATGAGAGTTAGAACCGTGTTTCTTTAATACAACAGACAATCATTGCAACATATGACACATATTTACTAGTTCCTTAGTGCAAAATGTTACCCTACAGCTTAACACGTGAAATAAATAATCTTGAACGTTCAGCTGTATGTTTGCAACAATATTCATCAAACGGTACCTCTTGTAACAGCATCATCACTGACAGAAAAATTATAACTGAAGACTCAAGAAGTTTTGTCAGACCACTGTAAACATTTACCTTTACAAAGTTCTCAAAACTTACAAAGGCTGTAAATGATTTTGGCCTGAGAGGATTGAGCTCACTGGTCACTGTCAAGATTATATAGTGTGTCGCACATCAGGTAACACATCTATTCTGTGTTTCGGGATGGCACTCGCTTTACGTCGACTTCTTGCGATGATACTTCGGGTAACAGTCGCTCAGTACGTACACTCCGCTGAAGATGGCTAAACAAAAACCATGACAAGAAGTCAACATATTCCAGCTGCAGTCCAGAAACTTCACATAATATCCCATACGACGGGAAAACTTAAGAAATATCTGAGATCTTTTCTTGATTATTTCGAAACACTAACAAATGTTAGCATTACATCTTACTAAATTTTGGAAGGCACGGTGTTCGATTAGTGTGTGTGTGGTAACTGCTTTCTACAAAATATGATTTGTTGCACCTTATTCTGTTTGGGTCATAATCATAATTAAATATTCAGTACAATTGCTTGGTTCTTAAAAAAGAAATATTTATTCAAGTAGAGACGGTATTATCAAAGTAATTCAATACATAATATACACTGCTCAAAACAATTAGGGGATCAACTAAGATATCGCCCAAAATATAAATATTGTGACGTATTTTACTAAAACATTGGTTACAACTGTAATGTGTGTTTTAATAATTACATATTTTTCTTTCTCAATTCTTGAGGTTTACAAGGCGTTTATTTAGAGCGAAGCACCAAGGGGCTACCATAATATTAAAAAAGGCATCCTCGTAGCTCTCTAATATGGTGTATTTAGCTTATGTGGTTTTCAAGTACAAATGATTTACATACTTACATACATACATATCGATATATACAACGACATTTGAAATCAAATTAACAATTTAGCAAGGAAACAAAAACGAAGTACAAATCTATATTAAATTTGTATGTCCAGTTTTTCCATCCACTCGACGGCTTTAGGGGAGGCTTCATGTAGTTCTCCAATAGTTCTTGTGAATGCACTTTTTGGGCATTCCAGAATGATTTGCTGGGTCTTTCTTCAGGAGATCCACAGTCGCACTGGGAGAGTATCTCGTATGCCCCATGTGAAGAGCATCTCTCCAGTTCTGCCATGGCCTGTGTGGAGTCAGTTGAGTGTGAGTCATGTTCTTGTAGACAAGTCTGTACTAGGTACATTTCTGCCAGGTGAAATTTCCCTATGATTCCTGGCTATGCCAGAATTGGACCAATCATTTTTCCAGGTGCTCATGGCATCGAAAGGGACGGATATAAGATTTTGAGCTGTTCCGTGATAACCTCGGACGGCCAGTAAAGTTGCACCCAACGTGAAGTTATCGCTCAGCTCTTAAGGGATATTCGGCCATTCTTCCATAAGTATAATATCCAGCTCTGCTTCCGTTGTGGGAGATGCTGATGTGGTTGCAATGCGTCTGCCAAGTGCAGCCCAGGCATCCTCAAAGGCTGTAAGTCAAGTGAACAAACTGGCCACTCCAAGCGTTCAATTGCTCAGCTTCAGGCATGTTGTCCACCAGTGAAGCTCTGTGGGGACGAGTCAAAGCGCCGTTCTGAACGACATTCAGGTTCGTTCGTTCCAGTCCAACCCATTCCTCCACCACCATTATATGGCGATGTTTCTCACGCATAACCAGGATTGTTCATAGTTCCACGTTCTCTCCAGATGAGTAAATCTTGACACATATGTGAACAGAACCCGGCGTCAATCCTGATTTTAATAGGAAACCCACCATAGGTTTCCGTGGGTAGAGGCTGCATTCCCGAAAGCGATTAGAACTATGTGTGTGTGTGTGTTGATATTTCGCGTCCTGTTGCTGCCTGAAGGGTGCGTTACAGCTGAGTTTGATGCAACCTCCTGTCGAGGCGGGCTGTTAAGCGGATATAATGGTTACCTCTTCATGATGTTACCCGTGGGCGAGCTTGAACTTCCCTTGTTTTAACGGCTGCTGTTATCTGAAATCGCGTCCACGTCCTGGAAAGTACACTTTCCGACACTCCAACAACTGCAGCCACTTTCCATTGTCCCGATTCCAACCTTCCTATAGCTCCATGCTCTAGCTTTGGATAAGTCACGTTGCTGCTGCATCGAACTACCTGCTCTTTATCTTAACCCAACAGGTTGTGTAATTATTTAGGTAGTTTGAAGTCAACACCAACCTCTTCTGCAGCAACTTTTTGTTATTACCTCTACCTCAGTTGCCGTAATGTTGTTGCCTCTACTCCGTGGAACCGACAGAAAGACGTCGAACTGTTTTAGTTCATTCCGCTATTGACATTAATTCAGAACCTAAAAAATCTTAACTGATCCCCTAATTATTGTGACCAGTGTAATTTGCTGAAAGCAAGTATGGACGGTTAATATATCTTTCTAATGTTGGTCTGTTTTTCTTCTTTTTTTTGTGTGTGTGTCATAAATATTACAGCTCTAAGTACATCATATTCAGAATAGTGAATATATTTTTTTATCTTAATAGATGCAGTCTCCGTCTTTTCCTTTCCTTCAGACATGCATGCCTGTCTAGAGGACACTTACATCGGTTTCATCCTTAAAAACAGCCACAGAAAGTAGTGTTGAAGCCAAAGCACGGTATGTGACATTTTTAATTACTTACGGAATGTAGGCCAGTCGTCAGGTATGTTTAGGTCCAAAAAAATTGCAGGAAGCTGAATTTTTGGTATGTTGTTAGGACATATTAGAGTAGAATTAAACCAAGTTTGCAGCTTCGAAATCCTTTTGCGTAACTTTTAAGAGCCAAAAAACCTCGAAATTTTCGGACTTTTTTCTGATTTTGGCTTATAACTCGTGAAGGGTGGTTTTTTGACAAAAAGTCACTCACACCTCTATTAAATTAGATAAGCCGGCCGCGGTGGCCGAGGTGACTGAGGCGCTCCAGTCACGGTCAGTACGGCCACTACGGTCGGGGGTTCGAATCCCCCCTCGGGCATGGATATTTGTGCCGTCCTAGTTCGTAAGTAGTTCATAAGTAGTTTGTAAGTTTAGGGACTGATAACCCCGTAGTTAAGTCCCATAAGCTTAACAAACATTTGAACTTTGAATGTAGATAAAATACTCTAAAATTTCAGCGCAACCGCAACTTTTGTAAGTCCAATAGTTCCCGAGATATTGGACTTCAAAAATTGACTTATTTCTCCAAAAAGTTCAAATGTTCGATTTTAGTCATCTTTCGGCTAGAATATTGGCTCTAATGATCATCCCACGGGGAATGTCATACAAAACAAAGTTATAGAGCAGTTATTTAACTTTAATCTAAGTACTGAACGAAGTCCATAGGCCCAATAGATTTCTAGTTATCGTTAAAAAACGAAAACTTGGAAAAATCGGAGTATTCAATAAATAGACCCAGACGATTTGCAGTCCTCTTATGCTGTGTATGTTAAAGAAAAAGGAAGAATTACTCATTGACGATGATTATTAACATATTGTATATAAATAGGAGTAATTATGTGTTAGTGTATACAAATATATTTGTGAAAGTAAGTATTGCTGTAAAAAAAAAAAAAAAAAAAAAAAAAAAGACGAAAGCCTCTCCGTTTTTGGGTATTGGTCAGCCATTAGGGGAATGGGTCTTTCGTTCGTAGCGAGGCCTTTTGTTGTGCGAAGGTATCAATCCCCTCCCGTGTTCTGTCCTCCCTCCCAAACTTCTTGCCTCCGAGGCCATCCCCACTACACCCAGTCAGCCCTTAGAAACAGCCGTATTCGGATCCGTGAAGAACGTTTCAAACAAAAATCGTCTAAATCTTGATCTTGGTGGCGTTTTTTCGGGGTCGTCGGTAAGTGCTTGCAGAGGGAACAGTGACATTTAAAAAAAAAACAACGCGGAATTTAGACGCTGATAAAAATGAGTCAGAAACGTGGGCTTGAAAGGAACATGAGGTTTTTTGTGCAGTTTAAATGAAGTGACCGTACATGACGCATGCAGGAAGAGGTACACTGTGGAAAGTAATGTGTAAGCATTTGTCCAGCGAGAACGGGATGTTTGATTTGCTCAACCATCGTCTTCGTGTGGGAAAAGGCTGAAACGTGCGTCGGATTCAAGGCGTCACATCATTGGATATTATTGTTTCCTTTGTGGTGAAAAATTCTCCAAGGAATATTTCGAGAAGCAGATAAAATTGCCCAAATATCTACAGGATGAACTCCATCGAAGGGAAACACTGGAAGTGAAAGAATCGATTGTGGAAAAAGCTAAACAAGCTAGTGAATGGGGGCAACACATTCTTCGGCGTCTTTCATGTATAAGTGAATTTGTTGCTACTGAGGGTAAGTACCACAAACATTGCTTCGTAAAACTGCACTCCTTGTCGCGATCTACTGGTGCAGGAGGTAAACAAGGCCGTCCTGAACATCCCTTCCTTATCGAAGGTATGGAGCGTATATATGCATACCCTGCAGAAACAAGACAGGAAAACCAATTTTCCATAAGTGACTTGTTTGCAGACACCTTCACATGTTATTACAAACCAGCAGTTCAAGCTCATCTAAAAAAGCGATATGGCGGAAAAATTATTTTTGCGCAGGTTGGTCCGTATCACAGCCCTGTCTTGATGTTCACAGACATTGGACAAAACATCCTTTATGAAAAATGGTACAATCAAAGACTTAGCGATCCTGCTGAAGAGCGGCTTAGAGTTGTCAAAGCTGCAGCAGAGATTATCCTGCAAGACGTTCGTTCCCAAACATTTGACACTACTCAATATCCCCCGTCAGATACTTTTTTTAAAAGACGCAGAGACATCCTTCTCTTTAACAGTGGAAGAAGTAGTGCATATGATTTGCTCATGCAATCATGGTTGCAACGAGGCCCAAATCTTTCCTATCCTCAATTCAAGTAAGCTTTGGAACTTATTTGTATAGAAAATTTGAATCAAAGCACCTTGTTGAACTTTGCCACTGTATTAAAATTTCTTGTACATACACGGAGACTATGCATTTAGAAAATTCCGCTATCCTCCGTGGAGAAGTGGCCCAACCAGTCGACAAAGGAGCTATTATGCATTTTGTCTTCGACAATGCAGATGTGAACGTTAACACAATTGATGGAGAAAATACGTTCCATGAAATGGGTGGTACAATGATCATGACCCCTCACTCATCCGTTCGCCCAGACATAAACAAACCACGTTTGAAGTCTGTATGTGCCGAGTCTATCAGGTTCACACACTGCCACACACATTAAACATTCTTCTATTAGAAAGAAATTTGGCTTGTCAGCCATTTCAATTAACGAAGTGAATATCGCTGAAGTCATTTTGCCAAAATCCCCAGACCTGCTGTGGTTGTTTGGAAAAGCAACTAACATGCCAGGCATCCCAGGATGCAATGGATTCATGGATCAAGTGACAGAAGATCTTCATTACAAACGTTCAAAGATTGTATATCTCCCTTTTATCCATGCTCCCCCAACCGACTACGACACTGTTTTAACATCACCTTTAGAAGCCAGTTAAAGAACTAGCATTTACGGTCAGGATACATGTTTTGTGACCTACGATCGCCACTGTACTTGAAAGCCCGAGACATTGTGGAGACCCACCAGCATCCTCAGCTTGTCAACATAGGGGTGAGACTTAGAGGTTTTCACCACGTCATGTTATTCATGGGGGCCCTCGGTGCCATAATGGCAGGAAGTGACTCAAGGAACTTCTCTGTTCAATATTTGCGGAAAACAGTGTTGAAAAAAATCCTTCTTATATATATGATGCGTTAATAATCAACGTCAATGAGTAATTCTTCCTTTTTCTTTTACACAGGAGAAGAGGACTGTAATTCGTCTGGGTCAATTTATTGACTACTCCGATTTTTCCAAGTTTTCGTTTTTTAACGATAACTAGAAATCTATTGGGCCTATAGACTTCGTTCAGTACTTAGATTAAAGTTAAATAACTGCTCTATAACTTTGTTTTTATGACATTTCCCGTGGGATGATCATTAGAGCCAATATTCTAGCGCCGGCCGCGGTGGTCGAGGTGACTGAGGCGCTCCAGTCACGGTCAGCACGGCCACTACGGTCGGGGGTTCGAATCCCCCCTCGGGCATGGATATTTGTGCCGTCCTAGTTCGTAAGTAGTTCGTAAGTAGTTTGTAAGTTTAGGGACTGATGACCCCGTAGTTAAGTCCCATAAGCTTAACAAACATTTGATTTGAATATTCTAGCATAAAGATGACTAAAATCGACATTTTGAACTTTTTGAAGAAATAAGTAAATTTTTGAAGTCCAATATCTCGTGAACTATTGGACTTACAGAGCTGTGGTTGGGCTTAAATTTTAGAATATTTTATCTACATTAATAGAGGTGTGAGTGACTTTTCGTCAAAAAACCACTCTTTACGAGTTATAAGCCAAAAAAAAAAGTCCGAAAATTTCGAGGTTTTTTGGCTCTTAAAAGTTACGCAAAAGGATTTCGAAGCTGCAAACTTGGTTTAATACTACTCTAACATGTCCTAACAACATACCAAATATTCAGCTTCCTGCAATTTATTTGGACCTAAGGCCATTTTTTTGTCTACGACGACTGGCCTAATGTACGAGCACACACGGTTAACCCTTTGAGGCACAGAACATAAAACCACTGAATGTCATGTGAAAACTGATTGAAATAGTTCAAAAATGTTCAAATGATTGTTAAGCTTATGAGACTTAACTACGTGGTCATCAGTCCCTAAACTTACAAACTACTTATTAACTACCTTATACTAAAGACGGCACAAATATCCATGCCCGAGGGGGAATTCGAACCCCCGACCTTAGTGGCCATGCGGATCGTGACTCAAGCGCCTCAGTCCCCTCGGCCACCGCGGCCGGCTTGAAATAGTTCAAATACACTATAAAGAGATGAAAATGACAATTTATTAATTTTTTTGAACATTTGCTTACAAACTAGGGGATGGCTTCAATTAAAGCCACTGTGGCCAATAATGATAATGCTCATGATACGCATGAAAAAATACAACATACCATGAATATCCTCAAAATAATTACTTATGGAAAACAATGATACAATTCCTGTGATATGAAAAACATAAGCCTACATCAAATATTTTACAATGTCATCTGGATCTATGAGGGATCTTTTTCGTACCACAATACACACGACATTTTGGAGGCCCATGCTGCGACATGTGCTTTGCTTTAGACTACCTCTTCTCCGTGGGCACCTGAGCTTTTAATCTCTTAGGGGGCGGTGTACTACATGACGAACATGGTAAACCTGTCATGTGTCTTGTGTCTAGTAAATCAGTTACAATATTCCTTTGAAATTTTTTGAGTCTTACACTTTTACAGGTGTTGCACAATATGGACAAAATAAATTAATTTACAACAGATACATATACAAAGTACCAAAACAATCATAGCCTGGACCTTTTTGCTTTTCTATCAGTTGCATAGAAATTTCGTAACATGTCAGCTTTGTCAACACATCCCACATTCGTATGACATGCCTTAGCTATGGCGGGACAAGCAATTTGCTTCATACTGCCATTACCCTTCTTTCTGTTTAGAACAGTAACATCATCTGGAGAAATGATGGTTGATAAAAACATTACAGGTGTTGGTCTTTCCATTTTAAACAGGCTATTCCATCATTCCTTACTGACCAATCAGAATTACCTCTACTGAATTCTTTATTATAGTTCAATTCTGGAAAGCCTTTGCGATCATATTTGACAGTGCCACAACCAGGCAGCCTACGTTGTTGTAGCTCTCTTCCTGATGGCACACAAGTAATTTTAGTTGTTTTATTTTGTTTCTAAATCTATCGAAACAAGCACCAGTCCGTAGCTTAGAAACTACTTAATCTAAGGTAAAGTGACGTAAGGACAACACACACACACACACACACACACACACACACACACACACACACACACACCCATGCCCTAAGGAGGACTCGAACCTCCGACGACGAGCAACCGTGCGCTCCGCAGCAAGGCGCATTAGACCGCTCGGCTACTCCACCACGACTGGCACACAAGCACAATGCCCCATATGAAGTCACAATGGAAATGCGGATATTGTGCTAACTTCAAAATTTTAAACATGGCTGCAATTCAGTAACGGTTGGTCAACAATCCAAGAGTCAACACAGTTTCAGCCGACCAGTTGCATAAAATAGTTTACATCTATAAACCTTTACCCAGGTTTCGGCAAAATTAATTTTGCCTTCTTCAGAAGGATACCTAATGAAAACGTGACACACAAATATGAAAAATAGTAAAATACAAAGGTGTTTCTAACGTAAGAAATTAAAATTCCAGTATAGGTCAAAATGTACTTACAATAAAGCTCACATTAAAAAAAAGTTGTTAAAATGTGGCTGACTCCATGTCAATAGATTAAAATTTTAAATTTAAAAACAAAGTGAAATTATAAAGTTTTGGAGTATGTCCACACACAGGTCAAGTCAGCACTGCGTACTGGCAAAGGCGATAGAGTCCTAGTGACGTGCGCCCGCACTAGGTGGCGCCAAGAGGGCTGATGGGCGTGCGCGCAGTCGCGGACGTAAATTAATTTGACAAACGGGAACTGTATGTGATATGATACTGAAGGAAAACATAAAATAAAATGGGAAATAAGATGCAAAGAAGTCTGGAGCCGAGATATGTGGGTGGCAGAATATATATACGTGCGCACACGCAAAATTAGAGAAAAAAAGTTAGAAACTATTCAGCGGCCAGCATAGTGCATGCACCACAAACTACAAACAAACAACACGCATCCGGTGGGAGGGAACGGTACAAACACCACACATCATAACACCAGAAAAATATAAACAAGGGCGCCACTAGAAATCTGATGATAAATATTAAGCATCACAACAGTATAAAACTATAAACAAGTGCGACTTTAGAATTTTGAGGACAATGAACACCGTGCAGGAACAAGTATTGTATTAACAAATGTCAAACAGTATAGGTTTGATACCTTCTAGGTACTGTCTACTTGCAAGTTGAAGTTGGTCTTTCAGCATATTACCATCGTTGACGATGAGGTGTTTTAAAATTTCGTATTCTTCCCATAAATCAAGTTTCCTTCCCTTGGCTTCTCTATGCAAAATTACAGTGTCTTCCAACGATTTAGGGACATGATCTGCTACAAGAAAATGCTCGGCAAAGGTAGAATTGTGTACATTTCGTCCTGTCCTCCCTAGTAGATGTTCTTTATACCGCACCTTGATTGCTCTTCCTGTCTGTCCTATGTAATAACAGGGACAGTTGTTACAAATTATTTTGTAAATGCCAGAATTAGAAATAGGATCTACTAAGGTCTTAAGTGTATGAACAAGATTTTTCTTTAAATTATTGTTAGTAGAAAAAGTTACCTTGCAATCGTATTTCTTCGTCAATAGACGTTGTAATCTGTACGATACATTGCCTAAAAACGGAATAGAAATGAACCTCTGACTGTCATTTTTATCCAGGTGCGATTTGCTACTGAGCAATGTTGAAAACTGTTGGGAAGTCTTTTGATCAACGATGCGTTGCACTACATTTGTATCGTACCCATTATTGATGGCTATGGATTTTATTGTGTTAATCTCCTTTTCGCCTGCTAACTTTGCCGAAACTTGGGTAAAGGTTTATAGATATAAACTATTTTATGCAAACTGTGTTGACTCTTGGATTATTGTGCTAACTATATTTATTATTGTGTGTAGTTGTATACTTGTATATTTACAACATTTTTGTAAATAAATACCTAGGAACATACCTAACATATCCTCAAGAAATATTTACCGGAGTAAATTGAACAGCAGCCACTATAACTGATAAAAACATAAGTATTAGCTTATGACAACTAAACAGCCGCAGCGGAATGGTCGAGCACTTTGAGGCGCTATGCTACGATGCGCGACGCCGTTCCCCGTCGGGGGTTCGAATCCCCCCTTTGGCATGGATGTTTGTGCCGTATTTAGTATAAGCTAGTCCATAAATAGTTTGTAAGTTTAGGGACTGATGACCCCGTAGCTAAGTCCTTTAAGCTCTACATACATTTGACCAACAAAACAGATTCTGAACGTAGTTACAAAAAATTCTCACAGGTGGCAGCTCTAGGCAGGACGGTTGGAAAACAATGAAAGCTAACGTGGACGAAAATGAAGCCACTGTGCCTCAAAGGGTTAAGACAATGTGTGGCCTACAGGTTTGTGTCGGAAGGCGTGACATGCTTGGACTACGTAATGGTTTGGTCCGGTAAACATGTTCTCATGTCACCAATAAACTGCGCAGATTCCGCTGATTCATACAGCTGCGACTGTATTTTCTTGTATCATTCCATGTTGCAGGCCGTTCAAAAATGTTGAAATGCTTGTATAGCCTATGGGACTTAACTACGGGGTCATCAGTCCCTAAACTTACGAACTATTTATGAACTAACAAATACTAAGGACGGCACAAATATCCATGCCCGAGGGGGGAATCGAATCCCCGACCGTAGTGGCCGTGCAGCGCGTGACTGGAGCGCCTCAATCCCCTCGGCCACCGCAGCCGCTGTTGCGGGCCGTATAGCGGGCTAAAGCCATTTTGATACTCTTCCGCTCACTATCAAGCATTCGATAACCCAAAGATTGGTTTCAACGTCACAGTGTTCCAGGTGGTATGTCGCGGCCTTCATCCGACGTCTGCACTTAATTACCCAGCCAGGTAAGGCGAAAAATCAGTTTAACGAGGGTTCCGAGACATGCAAGAATTCAGTCGGTCCATTGCGGAAGTTCGTATTTCTTATATGCTAATCGATGCGTTTTTAGCTCTTTCCTTTGACCGAAAGCGCTGAGTACAAACCTTGTCGCCAATGAACCACGGAACCACACCCTTTGTACCGCAGCCTATTTTTTTTTCTGACTGGGTAGATTCGCTGTTTCTAATCTTTCTAATCTTTTGACGAGAAATCTATAAATATATATTATGGTTTGGTATTCGGCAGTATCGGCTAAGGAATTCTAGATTTTCTGTATATGGTTGAAATTTTCTGGCAGATTAAAATCGTGTGCCAAAATCGGTAGTCGAATCTGGGTCGAATCATGGGTCTTTCGCAATACACATATATACATTTATAATTAGAGTGGAATCACTGTAATACATACTCACTCTGTAATATTTAAGTTATACAAACATTTGAACATTTGAAGATCAGTCTAAAAGAAGAGCTAGAAGCAGTTAAGAGGCGAGCAGCTAGATTTGCTTCTGGTAGGTTCGACCAATGCGCGAGTGTCACGTAAATGCTCCAGGAACTCAAATGGGGATCGCTGGAGGAAAGACGACGTTCTCATCGAGAAATTCTGTTGCGCAAATTTAGAGGGCCGAAATATGAAGCCGAATGTAGAACAATCTTCCTGCCGCGTACTTACATTTCGCCTAATGATCACAAAGACAAGATAAGAGAAATTAGGGCTCGTACGCACGCATGTAGGCATTCTTTCTTTCCTCGTTCAATTTGGGAGTGGAATAGGAAAGCAAATGCCTAGTAGTGGTACAGGGTACCCTCCGCCACGCACCCTGCGGTGGATTGCGAAGTATATAGTTAAATGCTTATATTCAGTTGCATTAAAAGCAAGCCTTATTGTAATGATACCTGTTACAGATGCCCAGACCATGGAGTAGAACAACGAATCGAGGGAGTTGGTCAGTAGAAGCCCTTAAAAACAATGAATTTTATTGCGGAGGTTAATTCTACCAGTGCAGCTAGCATTCAGTCCTCCATCTGGCATAAGAACGGAGAAAGCAAGGGATCTACACCTAACTTGGGGCGTGATTCAACATTCACTCAAAAAGAAGCACTTGTTAATGGAATAAAGTTATCAGACATTATTTGCCGTGATGGAGTAACCGAGCGATCTAAAGCGTCTTGCTGCGGGGCGCGCGGTTGCTCGCGGTGGAGGTTCCAGTCCTCCCTGTGGCATAGGTGTGTGTTTTGTCCTTAGGTTAGTTTACCTAGGTTTAAGTAGTTTGTAAGCTACGAACTGATGACCACGCAGTTTGGTCCGATAGATTTACAAAAATTTGAACATTTTTTGATACTTTATTTATGATTTGTCTGCACAGAAAGTGTGAAGTCTAGCCTTTGAATTTTCTGGAAAAAACAGCACAGCTCACCGGTTTTCTCAAAATCAGCGTTTGGCGGGAAAAGAATAGTTTGAAGGGTTTTTAAAACAAAATATTACAATCAGCATTAGAAAACGACAATCTACTAGTTTTAACAGTGATGATGTGAAAAAATATTTCTAGTCTTTAATGACCTTCAAATATATTATATAATTTTGTGTTTCCTTGAAACACTATTAACACGTGTGTACCCATATAAAATATGTCTCGGGGAATGCCGGTACATGTAGAAGGTCTGATTTTTCTATTTTTCTTTGTTAAATGTTCAAATGTTTATGTAGCTTATGGGACTTAATTACGGGGTTAACAGTCCCTAAACATACTTATGAACTAGCTAATACTAAGGACCGCACAAATATCGATTCCCGAGGGGGGATTCCAACCCCCGACCGTAGTGGCCGTATAGATCGTGACTGAAGCGCCTCAGTCTCCTCGGCCACCGCGGCCGGCTTTTCTTTGTTAAGATGTTATCAGTACTCTATTTTAAGATATAGAAGTGTGAATACATAGTTTGAGTTTAAGAGTGTTAATTTCTGCATGAGGTTTCCTTGAGCAGTAATGTAAACAGTATTGCTTAACCCACCACCGTTCCCCTATTCTTCCGTATCCAACTGCCACGCACATTTAGCGATTGAGAACCATTGCTAGGTTCACTGGTAGCAAATATTTTCGTATAGCCTAAAATCGGAATGGTCGAAAAACCATAATTGTGCAGACGGACCCCAAAGTAATAAATCAACCTGCGTATCCATATTAAACGAGTGAAATGAACGCAGGCTTAAAAAAATAAAAAATAAATAAATAAATAAAATAAAAAATAAATGAAATAAAATAAAATAAAAATAAATAAATAAAGAAGCCGCATTTTTTTAATTTTATATATTTTTTATTTTTTAACTTTTTTAAGAGAGAGAGAGAGTGCTAATAATTCCGTCGCTGGCCTGCTTCACGTCACCAAGTTACGAACAACCGCGTAACGGCGAATATCTGGCCTCGCAATATTCAAGGGTTGCGGAACGGCGTCGAAATGAAAACCGTACATCAGCATTTTTTTCTGTCAGACACGTAAAACCCTGGAGAGGATTTTTTCGCCCGTACGTTACATCGAGGCGAAGTCAATTACTGCCTTTCACGCGGTTATTTATTAACATACTCGGTTTCACGCGGTTTTATTCGAGAGCCGGTGTTGGCGCATGCCAGCTGTTCCTCTCTGTCAGCGCGGGGGCTGTAGGCAGCCGCGCGCGAAAAAATAGTGACGGACAGAATACGCGCACTGGCGCGCGGGCTTAGCGCGGCTTTCGCTCCGCAGTGGCTGAGATTACTCGCTCGCGTTACATTACCTCCCAGACGTGTAAATGAACAGAGATTTCGGATTAAAATACTTTATTTTCTCTTGATGTACGGACCCTGTAACACAACACTATAAGATCCCCTGGGCGGATAGATGTTTCCAGAAAATAAAAAACAAAGGTTCAGCAACCTCAAATTCTGAAATTTCTCGACTGTTACAGGGCATTAGAAAATAAATTGAGTGGTGACGCTGAAAATTATTTCTGGATGGGATTCAAGTCGGGATTTCTGCTTCCGACCTATGGTCTCCCCTTGTACACTTGCGCATTATAGTTCGCGATCGGGAATGCTTACTTTAGTTCGCAGCTCTGCCGCGAGCTAGTTCGTTGTTTTAGTTCATCCGCTCCCACTGAAGGCTGAGAGGCGTGGTCAGCGCATGCAGGTGGAGGGAGAAGTTCCCCCACCTAGCTGCTTCATGCGCTAACGATATCACGCAAACCAAAAGAAACAGTTTGTGGATAATTTCTCGCGTTTAAGTTTAGTGTTATCTCTGTATCTTGGCATTATGGCATTTATTAGTCAGATATTGCAGAGTGATTAATACTTAAAAACATAAATTTTGTAGCACTGAAGTATGTAATCTAGCAGGCAGACGCTCACCTCGAAATGGCTCTCATCAGCAGAACGCAAACAGGTGATTTTTAATTTTACTGCGCGCCCTCTCGCTATTGCCCGTCAGTCTTGGAAAAGAATCTTTTGTATCCCATCCTCGTCGCCACTTTTGTGTCCCAGCCTCGTCGCCGTTTTGTGTCTCGTTTCCGTCGGAGGTGTCGGTGGACGAGTGGAATGAGACCGACACAGGAATAAAGATAGCACGCTGGTGCTGGTACGGAGAGGAGCAGCCAGAAACTAGAAACACTAGAGTAAATTAGAACGAGATATATATTGCACAGAATTTATACAATACTTAACTTTTACATAGTACTGCAGAATGTTGATACATAGTTGATCTAGAGTCCTGCCTAGTGCCTAACTGATAGCCAAGTCTTCACTGGTGCCTATCTGATTCCGAAGGTCCTAACTGGTTGCTATCTCAGTCCCAAGTGAACGATGTCGTTCACTGATGGCCACGAGCGAAGTTGCCGCAGAGGGCGCTCGTGGCTGTCGTCGTAAGAACGCCGCGCCGTGCGTGCATGGCGGCGCGCGGCGAAAGTAGGTGGCGCGCACTTTGGACTTGTGCGACACAACAGAATCCAACGAACTAAGAAGCGAGATACGTTTGGGATAATAGTTCGCGACCGGTAACGCACGTTTTAGTGCGCGACCGATTGTGCATATTTTCGTTCGCGACCTAGAGCGTATATTTTAGTTCGCGACCGATCGCACATATTTTAGTTCACAACCGGTAGCTCTCCTTTAAGTTCACAGCTCGGCCGCGAAGTAGGTCGCTCATTTTTAGTTCGTCCGCTCTTTTTCGCTTTTGGCTTTCGTTATGACAGCTTTTTTATTATAATGATCAGTGTTGCCCAAGCGTGTGCTATTACCCGTATTTTTGAGCAATTTGACATCAAATACTTAAGCAAATAAACCAGTTATTTACACGAATGGGTGATACAATGGTATTCAACTACTTTGCATACAGAGTAATCGTAGTAAATATTATTTAGACACTGCTGAATACCTTAGAAAAGAAAATTTATGGCAGTGAACTATGAAACTACAGCTGAGCTGCATCTCAGCTCGATATGACGGCAACTGTCAGAAGGGAATCACGCGATTTTGCGCGCTCTCGCGTCCTCTCGCTGTTCCCCGTCAGTCTTCGGAAAAGGTGGGGAGGAACTAAGAGGTGAGGGATCTGCGAACTAGTTCGCCTGTAGGAGCGCTCTTCCGAACTAGTTCGTCCGCGATCTACACAAGACTACCCCCTTGAACAATTAGGTTACCCTTATATGTTTCCCATCTTGACCAAAATCTCTACTTAAAAAAAAAAAAAAAAAAAAAAAAAAAAAAAACCTCTCCACTCCACTCATGTACTAGCATGGTAACCATCTCAAAAGGTCTACTGTCACCTCCGCAACTGCAGTAAGTTAACGAGTTAACGTAAGAGTCGCAGGAGCGGGAGGTGTGCCGTACGTGTGGGTAAGATTACCCATTAAGACGGTCCATATCGGGAGATAGAGAGCGGGTTTAACGGCAGAGGAGAAAAAGTGGCAAGCAAGCCCAGTAAGAGTAAGGGCCACAGACTTGCCCACCCCTCCCCCACTAACGAAAGGATCATTGCCCGTCACCGGCATATTAAGTATATACGTGTCACGTCTGTTCCGAAAGAACAGACGTCACTTCTGACCCTGCAGTAGTTGTTGTTTCATATTCACAGTATATATGACATCATCTTACGGGAATTGGTTTCATATGACATCAGGTTACGGGAATTAGTTTCATAACTACGAGTTTGAGTACTGTGGGCAGGGTGAAGCTGGGAATTTGTGTCTGACGGGAGGCGTACTTAGGTAGTCCTTGCAGATGCGGTGATGAACTTGTCTCCAGTGCTGTAGGGGTCAGCGAAACTGCCCAGCAAGCAGGAGACCGGGGTTCGAATCCCGGCTGGGTATACATTTTCAGCTTTGCCCATTCGCAGTTGATGTCATATATTCTGTGATTATGATTTATAATTTTATTTACATCTTAAAGTAACGAGTTCTCGAAGCTGTATGTTCCTGAACTTCATTATATATCAGAAATAACAAGAAATCATTCTTCATATGAACAACCTCAGACAATAAAGTTCGTGAATAGTACTGTAACATTAACGTAGAGGAACTATGAACTACAGTTACTTTACCGTTCTTCGAAATAGGTACCTAGAAACAGTGTTGTCAACTCGTACAATAATTATGGGGGCATACAACAATTTCAGTGCTTGCACAATGTACGATAGTACCTTGTACGATACTGGCCAACCATACGATAATTTCTTTCCTGCTGAAGATACCATTTAAACCGTGCCTAACAAGTACACTTAAGGCAATACGAATTATCGATCCAACTACGGTAAGTGAAATTACATTAAACTCATCAATCAAATATCTGAATCGTCGGCCAAATTTTGCGACAGGGAGAGGAGGAGAGGAGAAAAGAAAACGGAGACCTGAATATAAGCTAGTTAAATATTCTTTATAGTTTCAATTCAATGGAAAGTAGATTTTTGGCTCCATTAGCTAGTCAATGAAAATTTTTTAATGGTCTAAAGACCCAGTAATTGTACATAACCGTTGAAGATACCCCTTGGAGTCACCAAGAAGATTGTGTACACACAATTGCAATTTATATCTAAAGTAACTAATCTATTTTTATCCAGTCAGTAAAAGCGGGTCAGGACATCAAACAGGCCGACGTAGAGCAGGAGGGGCACCACAAGACATTTTAATTTCATCATGACCACGAAGGATTCAGGATTCATACTTGTAGCAGTTCAAAAACAATAAAGATTCTTTTTATTTATTTATTTACACGTTAAAATTTCATCATATCTTAACTTACAATTGGCTGCATTTATTGCTACAAGTTCATTTTTCTTCATAACTAAGAGAGGTTGTTACTTCAATTTTACACAACACACAAACCAAACTTGCAAGTGTTTGATATTCTGGATAAATTTACGAGGGTTGGAACTTAAATAGTAGCAAAACTGCTGTAAAGACACTATTTAATGGAATCTACTATTGTCGCTGATAGCACACGTTGTTGAATACCTACCACGCCTCCGAGTAAATTGACTCGCCCGACCCATGTCACCGGCGTACACACAATATGTTATCCTAACGCAATACGCTCCTCCACGGCAGACCGTCACTGCACAGTATTAATGTTAATTTTTGGAGTATCACCTGCAACCAGTTTTATGAAAGAAGAGACAACACTTTCTGCGAAACCCACCCATCATTTCGCACGACAATGCACGGATACATACACAGCAAGCTGTGACTGCTCTATTCGGTCAATGGGACTGGGAAGTGCAGTACACCAGAATGCCCGAACTGAAGTCCTTGTGACTGATTTGATTCCTAAGATGAAGGAACCACTCCTTGCCACTGGTTTCTGAGCTGTTCCAGAGATTCGATAGCAGTAGACTTCTCCATTCGCACCATCAACAGAACACTCTTTGCTGAAGGTATACTACGTCTACCACACCACTGTCGTGTTCTACACAACACTGGTTATTACTGTGAAGGACAGTAACAGGTGCAAACACACAACTCTTGTGTATGTTTGTGAATGAAAAGTTGTAATTTGTTTGTAAATCTAACGGACCAAACTGCGTGGTCATCAGTCCGTAGCTTACAAACTACTTAAACCTAGGTAAACTAACCTAAGGACAAACACACACACCCATGACCCAGGGAGGACTCGAACCTCCTCGGCGAGCAACCGCGCGCTCCGCAGCGAGACGCTTTAGACCACTCGGCTACTCCACCGCGGCAATGAATAGTTGCCACAAGTTAAAGCCCTCGTAATTTATGAACTGATACATTTTCTCTTACTTCTGAAGAAAAGTGTACCTATACCAACAATTGCAGCCAATAATAAGTGAAAAAATAAGGAAATTTCACACGTAAAAAAAAATATTTTGATATGTTTTTGCAATTCCACTGTAATGGCAACGAATCCTAAATCCTTCCTGGTCATTGTGAGAAAGACGAATTTAGTTGTAGAAGTTCAGAAAGTAAAAGTGGAAATTAAAATGTCCCTTGTTTCCTCTCATACTATAAGTCGGCCCTTTTGAGGTATGAGATACTCTATTTTAGCAGACACCCTACTAAGTGGCACAAAGAGCTGCGAATCTTGAATGCAAGCACAGGATTCCATGGTCGCCGACACTGCCATTAAAATTCTTTTGCATGTGGTACTGCATGGCCGGAAAGAAAAACAGTACGCCCTCATTTTTTTCCGATTCGTTCAAGATTTATGTCTTCGGTGTGTATTGCGGTGACATTCTTCTATGAAATGTTCTCGGTGTACGACGTCACGTCGAATAAAATCCTCGAGCTTTCGATGGCAAGCTTCGCCTTCGTCATCAGTAGTAACCTAGTGTCCTACATATGTAACTACATTCTGGAGGGCCGCAGAGCGCATGCGCGGAATGCTAAGGCGGGCTGTACGCTGCGGTACCGTGTGACGTCACGAAGGGCGTACAGACATGACGTTTGGCACTGCAGTGGGATCTCCATTGTCTCCGGCAGTGGCGAACTTTTTTATGGAGCGTTTCTAAGACCAAGTCCCTAATTCAGCATGGTTGCGTTACATTTGCGATATGGCCTCATGGCAAGAATACATTGCAACAGTTTAGACCATATGAATGGTGTCCATCGAAACATAAAATTCACCGTCGAAGTGGAGAAAGGTAACAGGCTTCCATACTCGGACGTTTCAGTTGAGCGGAAATCACCGCACACTGAACGTTACCTGAAAGACAATATTTTCCATCATCCTGTACCTAAGAAAGCTGTCGCGAACACGCTAGAACAGAGGGCGTAGATTATTTCTGACGAAAACCATCTGGAGTCTGAATTCCAACATCTGAAGCGTGTTTTCAAGGAAAATGGTAACAGCAAGGATGAAAAAAAATCAAATGTTTGTTAAGCTTATGGGACTTAACTACGGGGTCATCAGTCCCGAAACTTACAAACTACTTATGAACTACTTACGAACTAGGACGGCACAAATATCCATGCCCCAGGGGGGATTAGAACCCCCGACCGTAGTGGCCGTGCTGACCGTGACTGGAGCGCCTCAGTCACCTCGGCCACCGCGGCCGGCGCAAGGATGAAGTTGCCAAAGTATTCCATTCTCACCAATGTTACGCCGGCGGCTTTCGTTCCATTCTGTTGAGCAATGAGCAGCAAGGTACGACGCGTGCTGAGGAAACGTGAATTTGAAACCTGTGTTCCGGTTCGTCTCCAAAATCGGAGCCTTGTTATGCCCTATTAAGGACAGCATATGTTTACACGCACCGGGAGTTCATAGTGTGCCCTGTAAGTGTGGAATATATTGGACAGACAATTCGGACTGTTTTTGAGCGTTGTGCAGAGAACTTGGTAAGTCAGCCGTGGCAGAACATTACCTAAGAAACTAACATAAAATTCACTTTGATAATACGTGAATTTTGTCACAAACAAAATTTATAACAAATGAAGAGGCTGAATTTAGAGGAAATATTAACAATTTCAACACAGACCAGGGATACACACTCAGCAAGTCGTGGGGGCAAGCTTTGAACGTAGAACGGAAGCAGAGGTCTGGCGCTTATAAGGAAGCGGGAACGCCATGTTCAAATGTGGCGCCGGCTGTACCAACACCGTCTAGATACAAGGCCTCACAAGTCCGCGTCACGTCGCACCAGTAGGTTGCTCTCGCAAGCTCACTGGCTGGCCGCTGGGGCACAGCCCACTGCCTCGTAGCTTCAGGGAGCTTGCGAGGGCAGCCTATTGGTGTGACGTGACACGGACTTGTGAGGCCTTGTATCAAAACGGTGTTGGCTATACGCGCATATTGACGTCACACGGTACCGCAGAGCCGGCCGCGGTGGCCGAGGCGACTGAGGCGCTTCAGTCACGGTCTGCACGGCCACTACGGTCGGGGTTCGAGTCCCGCCTCGGGCATGGATATTTGTGCCGTCCTTAGTTGTAAGTAGTTCATAACTAGTTTGTAAGTTTAGGGACTGATGCCCCCGTAGTTAAGTCCCATAGACTCTACAAACATTTGAACATTTGGTACCGCAGAGCACTGCCCACCTTGGCGTTCCGCACACGCGCTCTCTGGCCCTCCAGAAGGTTCTGGACCCAGCTTTGCAGCTATATAAGTAGGACTCCTGATGACGATGTTTTTTTATTTTATTTATTATTATTATTATTATTATTATTATTATTATTATTATTATTATTTACGTCTTTATTTTAATTTTTAATTTTTTAATTTTTTTTTTTATTTTTTTATTTTTATTTTTTATTTTTTTTTTTTTTTTTTTTAAAGTTACGCGGCTTGTATACCGAGAACATTTCATAGAACACTCAACATTCATCGCTGAAACAGTGCATTTGGCGTACATTTACAGATGATTATTTCAAGCAGAAATGAGGTACTAGGTATTAATCCATGCTGAAATACCCCTCTTCGTACGTGGTGTACCCTCCACAGGCGCCGATTCTGTCAGCCAGTCGAAGGTACAGATGGCGAATACAAATGTTCAAATGTGTTTGTAAATCTATCGGACGAAACTGCGTGGTCATCAGTCCGTAGCTTACAAACTACTTAACCTAATGTATACTAACCTAAGGACAAACACACACACCCATGCCCCAGGGAGGACTCGAACCTCCGACGGCGAGAAACCGTGCTGGCGAATACAGTTCGATCCGTTTGACCATAGGGTCGGTGGTTCGAATTCTGCTGTGGTTGATTTATTATTATTATTATTATTATTTTGTGTTGGAACACATACACAATTTTAATATACAATTTTTATTTTTTACAAAATATTCAAGTATTTTCGTTTATTTCTAGTTTTCTATGTATTATAAAAGGTTCGATTTCTTTTACTGATTGGTTCTTGGAGTGGACAAACCGATCCCGTATTGTACAATGAAGTTTTTCGAAACGACATTGGCGCTGATGACCCAGCCGTTCAGTCCCCTAAGAGCCCAACCATCATCATCATCATCATCATCATCAAAACGACAGGCGTCTGCGTTCCAGTACAGTGCAAGTAATTCTTCTAAAATGCACGCCATTGGTGCAGTCTTGAGAGGTGTATTTCTACTGTAAAGTAACAAATTTCCTTAAGCGCCTGCTAAACTGTGGTTATCTGATCGAACGAGGACGTGAAAGTAGTGATAAAGAAGATTGTATCGATTTTCATTCAATTATTCATAAGTAACTGTCCTCTCCAATCTTTTAACATATGAAAGAAAAATTACGACAATAAAAATCCAGCATTTGTACGATGTGTTCGATGCCGTGAAAATGGTTGTTTTTCATGTTTTTACGACGCTTATTTCCCTGGCATGTGTGAGACCACAATGAAGGATTTTTTATATGTTTCAGGATTGGCACAAATATATATATGAAATGTTTTCTTGGTGTTTCCATTTTGTATTTTAAATCATCGTTATTGAATACTTATTATAAAATAGAGAAAATTAAGAATAAAAAAAATACATGCATCATTCATAAAAATTACCACTGGGTTTTTAAAGTGGTGTAAGTATTCTAAAACAACAACAAAAAATGTAGCTGTTATAGCGGGATTCAAACCACCGACACAATGGTTCGGAGGCCAGAACGCTACCACCTTAGCTATAACGACAAATGAAGCAACTGTTTTAGTTATAGACACTTGCGTGTACTTGCAAAACTTCAAAGTCGATTATTTCGAGAATTTATGAGAGTGGCTGATTGACAGTTCATCTACATTGGATACTCTGCAAATTACATTTAAGTGCCTGTCAGAGGGTTCATCGAACCATCCTTATACTATTTATGTCCCACTCACGAATAGTATGCGCGAAGAAAGAACACCTAAATCTCTCCTTTTGACCTCTGATTTCTTGTATTTTATTCTGATGATCAGTTCTACCTATGTAACAGAGAGTCAACAATACATTTTCGCATTCGGAAGTGAATTTTGGCGATTGGAGTTTCGTAAATAGCCAAAGCCGAAGCGATAAGCGCTGGTGTTGTAATAATTGCCATACCAGATCCTGTATCATTTCCGTAACACTCTCTCCCCTGTATCGTGCCAATACGAAAGGAGCTGCCCTTCTTTGGACTCTTTCGATGTACTCCGTCAAATCCACCTGATAAGGATCTCGCGCAGCAATAAAAAAGTTTCAAATGATTGTAGAGCTTATGGGACTTAACTGCGGGGTCATCAGTCCCTAAACTTACAAACTACTTATGAACTACTTATGAACTACCTAATATAAAGGACAGCACAAATATCCATGCCCGAGGGAGATTCGAACCTCTGACCGTAGTGGCCGTGCTGACCGTGACTCGCGCGCCGCAGTCCAATCTGCCACCACGGTCGGCGCGCAGCAATACTCCAAAAAAGGACGGACAACTGCAGTGTATGAAGTTTCTTTACTAGTTCTGTTGCATCTTTTAAGGGTGCTGCCAAATAAAACGCAGTCTCTGGTTCGTCAATCTCACGACATTATCTACGTTTTCTTTCCAGTTTAAGTCTGAAATAACAGTAAATTCTAGGTATTTTGTAGAGTTTAGGGCCTTCACATTCGATTGATTTATCTGGTAAACAATGTTTAGCTGATTTCTTTTCGTACTCATGTGGACCAACACTTCACACTTCTCATTATTTAGAGTCAATTGCCAATTTTTACACCATAGTGATATCTTATTCAGATCGTTCTGCAGTCGGTTTTGATCTTCAGATGATTTTATTAGACGGTAAATGACGGCGTCATCTGCAAACAACTTAAGAGAGCTACTTAGATTTTCTCACAAATCGTTCTTTAATGCCGGTTGCAGTGGCCGAGCGGTCTGCGGCGCGTCAGTCAGTCTGCACGGCCACTACGGGCAGGGGTTCGAATCCCCCTCGGGGATGGATGTTTGTGTCGTTTTTAGTATAAAGTAGTTCATAAGTAGTTTGTAAGTTTAGGGATTGATGGCCCCGCAGTTAAGTCCCTTAAGCTTAACAAACATTTGAACATTTTTCGTTTACGTAAATAAGGAACAGCAGAGGACCAATAACACTGCCCTGTGGAACACCCGATATCACCTCTGTTTTAGTCGATGCTTTACCATCGATTACAACAGTGTCCTCTCGGACAGGAAATCACCTAGCCAGTCGCCAATTTTGGGCGACGTACCATAACCACGCAATTTGAATAAAAGCCGTTTGTGAGGTATGGTGTCAAATGCCTTCTGGAAATCAAGAAATACGGAATCGATTTGCGAACCCTTGTCGATAGCACTCATCACCTTGTGTGAGTAAAGAGTTAGTTGTGTTTCGCATAAACGATATTTTCTAAATCCGTGTTGACCTTGGGGTCAATAGGTCATTCTGTTCGAGATAATTCATAATATTTGAATACAGGATATGTTCGAAAACCCTGCTGCAAATTGACGTCAAGACACAGGCCTGTAGTTTAGTCGATTACTCCTACTGCCTTTCTTGAATATATGTGTGACCTGTGCAACTTTCCAATCTTTTGGTACAGCTACTTCTTTGAGAGAGCGGTTGTATATGGCTGTTAAGTTAGGAGCTATCGCTTCAGCATAATCCGATAGAAATATAATGTCTGAACTTCACGTTCCATAAATATTTTAAAAAATCTAAGTTACGATACCCATGTGACCTCCTTGTGAGAATGGCCGCGTGACATTGCAAACACCATCGTTGCGTAACTGACGCAGCGAGTCCAACCAGTGTCGTATTGCTCCGAAAGGACAATTACGCAATTCGAAAGGCCGCAGTTTGACCACTTTGGAACTCGATCAGTCGGCTGCTAGGAGCACGACTATCTGTAGTGTAGTAGTTATGCATCGCCCTGTGTCTTTCCTTTATTTCAGTCTTTATTATCTGGGTGCGAGACGGACGAACTCTGACGTGCGCCAGATGTGGTATATGATATTTTGCGATAGCAAGCTCAATGGAGAAGCACTATGCAGTAGCAGGTAAAGCGCTGAATATGGGTAGTAGCGACAGTCTTTTATGTGTGAATTAACAATTGCGTCACGCGGTATTCGTCGGTCATTCCTGGGCAAATCTAGCCACTACGTATACTGCAGAAATGTATTAATTTAATTTAAGGGTTATTTCTCTATACGAAGTTTATGTGTCATGAAAAATCCTAGTAAACTGTTTATGGTATAGAATTCAAATGTACACAAGACAACTTCATATGTAAATTACTGTGGCGCAAGGAGCGATATCATTGGTATATCTGTGTCTGAGGAAAATTCTAGTTCGAATGTTTAATATAATATTTGCATGCCATCGTTTTGCCTAATAAACAAATAACTGTGGAATTATATCGTTTCATTTACTTTTACAAAAGATGTAGTGCTGTCTGTAGTGTGCGCAGCCTGTAATCGGTAAACGTTCTTGCTTCTGCAGCACACGGAGAGCTCTGCGGGTGCTTCGATTCTGTCCAAATGCTTCATTTTTTTTCTTAATCTACTTGTCAGATGTGGAGCAGTCTAAGTAAATAACATATCATGAGCATTGGGAATTTTAATTTAATCAGATTTTTCCGTCAGACAAATTCCAAAAAATTGTGTTTCAGGGACAGATATTACTCCCACCATACGGTAATACGACCTGTCTCTCACTCTTATTACTCTTCCAGGAATAATGCCACAGGGGGGGGGGGGGGGTGGTATCTTGCCGTTAGTCGTAGCTCAACTCCAGATTGTGTATACAAACAATTCAACATCCCACAAGGAGAAATACGGAATGTCGCAGGGTGTGATCACAAACATTTGCTAATGTATCAGCTAAACTGTGTGAGATAAGACACCACACCTCGTGTAATACTCATGCTGTTACATCGAGGCATGATTTAACGTTCTGCAATTTAGTTAATGATTCATATAAACAGATTCTTCCCATGCAATTCTACGTCGGCTCAGCAGCCTACATACTTAGGAAGCAGCATAATCGGCATACTTGTAATACACGAGAAAATGTAGGAGGATGAGAGATGGAAAATATATATTTTTTTTAAATTTCATTCATTTTATGAATTTATTAGTAATGTATCATATGAAAGATAACATAATCATAATGTGCACCTTTCATTCCGATGTTTCACTGACGTGTTTGTCATAAACGCACTTTATTTCAAGGTAACAACTGATTTGCGTTAGAAAAATATTAGACGATATTTAAGGAAGCTATTGACTATTTGGCTTTGTTCATCTTAATTATGGACCAAGGACTCCAGTTGTATATCTTGTGACGACAATAATACCTTCAGCTGTGTTCAATACATTTATTTAGCAACCCGTTTCGACGATCAATGCCGTCATCTTCAGGCCCTTAAAATAAGAAACCCACATATTGATGGATTAAAGTCAATATAACTGGTATTGCACATTCGTCCAATCTTACAGCAACAAGGAACAACAGGGACCCTTGTTGTTCCTTGTTGCTGTAAGATTGGACGAATTTGCGATACCAGTTATATTGATTTTAATCCAGGGGTCCCTGTTGTTCCTTGTTGCTGTAAGATTGGACAAATGTGCGATACCAGTTATATTGACTTTAATCTAGCAATATGCAGGTTTCTTGTTTTAAGGGCCTGAAGATGACGGCATTGATGTTCAAATGTCTGTAAATCTATCGGACCAAACTGCGTGGTCATCAGTCCGTAGCTTACAAACTACTTAAACCTAGATAAACTAACCTACAGACAAATACACACACCCATGCCCCAGGGAGGACTCGAACCTCCACGGTGAGTAACCATGCGCTCCTCAGCGAGGTGCTTTAGACCGCTCGGCTACTCCACCGCGGCGACGGCATTGACCGTCGAAACTGGTTGCTAAATAAATGTTTTGAACACAGCTGATGGTATTATTTTTTATTACTATTGAATATTCGTTTGAACAGAAACTTATTGTGATTTCATTCCTGATAGCAAGCAAATGAAAGTTATGTCTACGAACTTGCCCTGTTGACTGCTGGTATTTGTATCTCTAGCAATCATTAACGCATTACTGTGCTTCAGGAAGTATTTTTACCATTACGATATGATTTGTACTTTCACTTCCGTCGTAAAGTGATTATAAACTGCTGTTAATGCAGCGGTCCAGTGCTACCCAATGGCAACACGCCAGCCGCACGGCCAAACAATGGCGACCGCTGCTCAGTTGGCGCCGCTGTCTCTATACTGTAGAGTTGGCTACTGAGTTGATGTTTCGACTCAGTGAATCGAGTCAGCGAACTGTTCGACTGAGTCGAAACTTGAATCGGCACTGTTTCGAAACAACGAATCTTGTGATTCATGTATCGGACGCTATATACCGTTAAAGTGCGTTTTGCTGTCCGTCTGCCTCGGTCAGTTCGACACAGCGCCCAGGCGTGCAACGGGTTTGAAGTTGTTACGCTAACGCGCCACGGGAGGTTTTGAATTATGCCACCAGTACCCTTCAACTCAGGTTTGAAAACTGGGATACCACCGAGAAAAGTTGTGATATCCTTCGGTGTTTTGAGGTAGTTTCGGGTGAACTAAGCGTTGTTGTGTATTGTTGCTACATCTGTGCCAGGTGAACGCATCTTTTCGAAGCAAGGGCAAATAATTTCAGTAAGACGAAACCGCATTCTCAGTAAGTTGTCAAAGATAACGTTTTTTAAATTCAATTTAAATAAACTGTAACTGATGCTTTTTTATCTGACTGACTGAAGATGAATCTGATTAGAATATATCTGGATTCTGGACATTGAAAAAATTTAGTTCAGCTTGTGGTTTCGTCACGTAAATTGCGAAATGTGTTTCCTTGAGTTAATACTTGTAGGGTAAGGTGGTACAATTTCGATAATTTCGGACAAATGTCATTGTAACTGGAAATATATTGAGAAAATAAATAATTTTAAATATTTCACATGTTCCCGGATGTTTAATGAATATATAACACAAATATTAGACAGTTACAATTAGAGGTATAAATACTAGAAAAGGTTACAGAATTGCGAAAAATTGATCGAAAATATACCACACTAGGTAGAATTATGATCACTTCCTCGTACAATTTTGATAATGGGCCTTCCACACAGAAAGCACTTTTTCCTCAAGGCACCAATGCACACTTCGTGATAGCAAACATTTCATATTTAGCAGCGAATCCAATCACCCTTAACCAGAAAATGTATAAGAGCGCATTGGACTAAGTAGCTTCACTTACCTCTTAAAAGGAAAAAACTTATATCTCCGTAACACAAAGTGGTATATTCTTGGAAAAGACAGGAGGAGCTGTAGAAAACTGCTACACTACAACGCCACACAACGAGACACGAAGAAATTCACAAATGGTGCGAAAATTTATGTTGATCAGAATTGTACCTATAGTACCCTAGTAATATTGTTGATTGTATTAAATAAGTCTTAGGAGCAAATCTTAAATATTTTGTTTATATCGATTGGTTAGAAAAGGTATTCATTTCTGGATGCACGTAGACATTTGAACCATGATCTTTCTTGTTTTATTTACACTTAATTATGGAATTTTGAAGGTTGGAAAAATTTTTATGACTTTGGATTTTAAACATTACTATTTTGTGCTTCCTTTGTTACAATAACTGTTTGTATGAAAATTCGAGTAACTTAGGAAACGGTTACGCTTTAACACGATTGTAAAATCGTAGTAGCAAACAAATCCCCTGCCGTTCAATTAAGTCTAGTGAATAACATATTAAAACCATGTTGATATTCCATAGATGTCTCGTATTTGCTGTATCGCCCTACTGCAGCTTTCGCGGCTCGCGCCAATCAGCGGAGGTAGCAGGACGCAGGGCTGCGGCACGTCAAGTGTTTGGAGTGCCGAAGCAGTGAGTCGACTCACTACGGCGCCCTGCAGCTGCCGCGGTTCACGTGAATCAGGAAAGGTGGCGCGGCGCACGACTCTGCAGCACGCCAGATGATTCGTGTGCCGAAACAGTGAGTCGACTCACTAGACTGAGATGATCCGTATATTTCGATATAGTGAAATGATCCGAACTGCCCATTGCTACTATACAGGGCCTTAGAAACAAGGTCTAAAATCAATTAGAGAAATTCTGTATGATAAAGACACTATTGTAGGAAATATTTTAAAGTTATTAATAATTAGATACCTATGTTTAGTCATGTATGTGAATGTCTGTTTGGCGTAGAAATAAGCTGAAGAACGAAATGTTCAAATATTTGTATTGAACTTAACTACTCTAGTCATAGGTTCCTAGGCTTGCAAACGACTTACACTAACATACGCTAGGGCAACAAATGCACCAATGCCCGAGGGAGGACTCGAACCTGCCGCGGTAGAGTAGCCGAGCGGTCTAAAGCGTCTCGCTGCGGAGCGCGGGTTGCTCGCCGTGGAGGTTGGAGTCCTCCCTGGGGCATGGGTGTGTGTGTGTTTGTCCTTAGGTTAGTTTACCTAGGTTTAAGTAGTTTGTAAGCTACGGACTGATGACCACGCAGTTTGGTCCGATAGATTTACAAACATTTGAACATTTGAGGACTCGCCTGAAGAACATAAGCATGTATGATTAATTAATGTGTGGTTACATTGTATTTTAATAATTTTCAACATTTTGTTATTTATATAGAGTTCTGGATATTTCGACAGTTTTTGATAGGCTGCTATAAAAGAGACGGATTGCATGGTATTTTTTCGTAACACGGTTGTCAATAACAGTACGTTCCTGCGTTCTGTGTGGATGACACACACTGGCTGAGGAGAAAAAGGTATTCGGAGTTGAGAAGTGAAACTGGTAACATCTCTGAGGAAGTGCTCGGAACATTTTGGAACTATTAGAGCGGAATTAATGGTATTTCTTGAAGAAGAAGTGTTACGTAATCGGTGATATCTCGTGTGGATTGTCAAGTACTAACTTTCTGACAACTTTCTTTGAATTATGACTGTTTTATGCAACATTAAACACGCGTGGCGTACTAGCCGGACTGCAACTTATAAAAACTTCCTTGAGGACCGATTTGCGTATAATTAGGGAGCAAATTCAAGTACGAACAATTATTCAATAAATGTATTCGGTAGCAGGTTCTGTTTTACAATAAAATGAGAATGATTCTAAGTAATTTAGTAATAATTATGGCATTAACATGGCCTTGGCAGTGAACTGTAGTTTGAAAAGTTTGTTAGTCCGTGTAGCTAAATTCCATTTAAAAGTACATTTAGTAAAGGAATAGAACGTACCGCCTTTAGTAGTGGAGCTATAATATTACTTTTCATTCAGATTATTAAGGGACGGACAGCTGAAGAAAAATGACACCAAGAGGTGAGTGGATCCATTGATTGTTTTCCAGTAGGATGAGCCAGATTGATAAACTGCATGTGTCCCTGTAAAATGTTACCAATTTGCTTCATACGTTGATATCACACTGAGCCCTAGGGCTGTAAGCCATCCCTTTTTAATGGTACATAATTGGCGCTCTCACAGCTATGTTAGTACACTGTCTGTTGGCAGCCAACGTTGATATTATTTCCAGTAGATCTACTATCCCCCAGGCGGTACTGCCGTCATCGGATTGAAATCGACGTCGTCTCTCCCGGTGAATTTTTATTTTCGGAAGTGAAAAATCCTACGACGTTTAGATCACTACTGCAAGAGGTCTTCCTCTTCCTGTTGTGTTCTTTTACAATTTTGGGAAGAAGCTGTCTGCATAATCTTGTATTTGGTTAAAAAAGAAAAAAAAAAACTCTGTAATAAATAAGCTGAGCAAAGAACACGTCCAACAACGACGAACAAAAATGATTAGCGACCACAAGAACCACAGAACTATCCATAAGCCCATTAAACCATAAGGTATATATATATATATATATATATATATATATATATATATATATATATATTACGTTTGGAAAATTGACATTTATGTACTTCATGAAAATCCCGTTTTTTCCACTGTATGCTATTTTTTTTTTAGAGTTCTTAATTTCTGTGAAGGCACTTATAATAATGTAGGCCTAATTACCAAACATTCATATAGGGTATCAGTCCTTTTGATAATTTTTCTTTTCCTTATGTTTCAGAGTTAGTCTTGACGTCATCTGTTAATCCTTCCCTTTTAATACCTTCTCCCCACTATTGCTGTGGTATCGCTATTTAAACTAATCTCTAAAACTCCATCTACGTGGGTTTCCATTTTTTTTATCAACTCACTTTCTTATTAATCTGGTTCCCATATAATTAAAAATACTGTTATTACAATTTCTTAGCCCCCTCGCCCCACCCCCATGAACCACAGACATTGCCGAGGTGGGGTGGCTTGCGTGCCTCAACGATACAGATAGCCGTAGGTGCAACCACAGCGGAGGAGTATCTGTGGAGAGGCCAGACAAACGTGTGGTTCCTGAAGAGGGGCAGCAGCCTTTTCAGTAGTTACAGGGGCAACAGTCTGGATGATTGACTGAGCTGGCCTTGTAACATTAGCTCATGTGGCTTTGCCACACAGCTACTGCGAACGGCTGAAAGCAAGGGGAAACTACAGCCGTACAGCCGTAGCCCAGGACATGCAGCTCTACTGTATGAACATATGATGATGGCATCCTCTCGGGTAAAATATTCCGGAGGTAAAATAGTCCCCCATTCGGATCTCCGGGCGGGGACTACTCAGGAGAATGTTGTCATCAGGAAAGACAATACTGGCATTCTACGGATCGGAGCATGGAATGTTAGATCCCTTAATCGGGTAGGAAAATTAGAAAATTTAAAAAGGGAAATGGATAGGTTGAAGTTAGATATAGTGGGGATTAGTGAAGTTCGGTGTCAGGATGAATAGGATTTCTGGTCAGGTGAGTACAGGATTATAAATACAAAATCAGTTGGGGGTATCACAGGAGTAGGACTGATAATGAATAAGAAAATAGGAATGCGGGTAAACTACTATGAGCAGCACAGTGATCGCATTATCATTGTCAAGATAGATACGAAGCCAACACCGACAACAGTAGTACAGGTTTATATGCCAACTAGCTCTGCTGATGATGAGGAGATCGAAGAAATATATGAGGAGCTAAAGGAAATTATTCAGACAGTTAACGGAGAGGAAAACTTAATTGTGATGGGAGACTGGAATTCGGTTGTAGGAAAAGGAAGAAAAGGAAAAATAGTAGGTGAATATGGACTGGGCAGGAGGAATGGAAGAGGAAGTCGCCTGGTAGAATTTTGCACGGAACATGATTTAATCGTAACAAACACCTGGTTTAAGAATCACAAAAGAAGGTTGTATACATGGAAGAGACCAAGAGACACCGGAAGGTATCAGATAGATTTTATAATGGTAAGACATAGATTCCGGAACCAGGTTATAAACTGCAAGACGTACTCAGGGGCAGATATAGACTCTGACCATAACTTGTTAGTCATGAACTGTAGGCTGAAACTGAAAAAATTGCAGAAACGTAGGAAAATACAGAGATGGGACTTAGATAAATTGAAGGAAAGTGAAGTTCTGGAGAATTTCAGAGGGAGATTTAGGCAAAAATTGACAGAAACAGGGGGAAATAAAACAGTAGAAGAGGAATGGGTAGCATTGAGAGATGAAATAATGAAGGCAGCAGAGGACAAAATAGGTAGAAAGGCAAGACCTACAAAAAATCCTTGGATATCACAGGAAATACTAGATTTAATCGATGAAAGGAGAAAATATAAAAATGCAGTAAATGAAACAGGCAAAATGGAGTACAGACGATTAAAAATTGAGATTGACAGCAAGTGCAAAATGGCTAAGCAGGAGTGGCTAGAAGCCAAATGCAAATCTGTAGAAGAATGTATAAGAAGGGGAAAAGTAGATACCGCCTACAGGAAAATAAAAGAGACATTTGGGGACAAGAAAAGCAACTCTACGAATATCAAGAACTCAGATGGGAAGCCGGTTCTCAGCAAAGAAGGGAAAGCTGAAAGGTGGAAAGAGTACATAGAGCAGCTCTATAAAGGAAATGAACTTACAGACAATGTGGTAGGAAGGGAAGAGGACGTAGATCATGATGAAATAGGAGATGCTATACTGAGAGATGAATTTGATAGAGCCTTGAGAGACCTAGGTCGGAACAAGGCCCCAGGAGTAGATGACATACCCTCAGAGCTACTAAAGTCTCTGGGAGAGCCAGCCACGACAAGACTATTTGAACTGGTGTGTAGGATTTATAAGACAGGCGAAATACCCTCAGACTTTAAGAAAAATGTAATAATTCCCATTCCAAAGAAATCAGGCGCAGACAGGTGTGAAAATTACAGAACCATTAGTTTGATAAGTCATGGTTGCAAAATTTTAACACGTATTATCTACAGGAGAATGGAAAAGCTGGTAGAAGCTGACCTTGGGGAAGATGAGTTTGGATTCAGGAGGAACGTAGGAACCAGGGAGGCAATACTCACTTTACGTCTTATCTTAGAAGATAGATTAAGGAAAGGCAAACCTACATTTTTAGCTTTTGTAGATTTGGAGAAAGCATTTGACAATGTTGACTGGAATACACTGTTTCAAATTCTGAAGTCAGCAGGGGTAAAATATAGGGAAAGGAGAGTTATTTATAACTTGCACAAAAGCCAGACCGCAGTTATTAGACTCGAAGGGCATGAAAGGGAAGCATCATTTGGGAAGGGAGTAAGACAGGGTTGTAGCCTTTCTCCGATGTTATTCAATTTGTACATCGAGCAGGCGGTGAAGGAAAGCAAGGGAAAATTTGGAATAGGGATTAAAGTTCAGGGGGAAGAAATAAAAACATTGCGTTTTGCTGATGACATTGTAATTCTGTCAGAGACAGCAAAGGACCTGGAAGAGCAGTTGAATGGAATGGACAGTGTGTTGAAGAGAGCGTATAAAATGAACATTAACAAGAGAAAAACAAAAATAATGGATTGCGGTCTTAGAAAATCGGGCGATGCTGAAGGAATTAGATTAGGTAACGAAACAATGAAGGTGGTAGATGAGTTTTGTTACTTGGGTAGTAAAATAACATGTGATGGTCGCAGTACAGAGGATATAAAATGCAGAATGGCAATGGGAAGAAAAGCATTTTTGAAAAAGAGAAATTTGCTAACATCGAACATTAATTTAAGTGTAAGGAAGTCTTTTCTGAAGGCATTTGTGTGGAGTGTTGCCTTGTACGGGAGTGAAACATGGACGATAAGCAGTGCGGACAGGAAGAGAATAGAGGCTTTTGAAATGTGGTGCTACAGAAGAATGCTGAAGATTAGGTGGGTAGATCGCATAACCAATGAAGAAGTACTGAACATAATTGGTGAGAAAAGGAATTTTTGGCATACCCTGGCTAAAAGGAGGGATTGCTCGGTAGGACACATTCTTAGACATCGAGGAATCGTAAATTTAGCATTGGAGGGAAGTGTGTGGGGTAAAAATCGCAGAGGGAGACCAAGAGACGCGTATAGTAAGCAGATTCAAGTGGATGTGGGTTGCCGTTCTTATGAGGAGATGAAAAGGCTTGCTCAGGATAGAGTAGGGTGGAGAGCTGCATCAAACCAGTCTCCGGACTGAAGACCGTAACAATAACAACAACAGCCCCCTCGCCACAGAGCACTCCATTTTATCACTATGGAAACGTGGACATATTCCGTCGTTTTTGGAATTATGACGGTGGCCTTCAGTGCGGGTCTCGGGTTTGGTGTTTTCAATTCTGTGATCCGATTACCTGCATAACATTCCACGGTCAATTATAAAGCTCATTCTAACCAATGCAATCCCGCCGGACAGAGCGTTTGAAATTTTGAAACTGCATGAGTGGGCTGTCATAATGAAATCCACCTGTGCGTAGTGGAACGTGACATGTTAATCCCGTCTGTCACGCTGGGAGACAGTTTTAACTCGTCACATTCCGTCGACATAGCATAAACTCTCCAAAGGCTAAATGAATTCCAACTGAGTAGCAAATGTGTAGTTAAACTAAACTCTCTATTACGTCAATTTCTCCATAGATGACAGACCCGAATCATTGTAGGGAAATTTAGGAATATTTGAGATACACTGAAAGTAAACGAAAGGTGTGAATGGTCAATGTGGAATGTAAGAAAAAAATGCAGGCATCCAAATATGTAACTCTATCCAGATCTTGGTTTATTCTTGTAATGGACTAAAATGGCCGCAAAACGTATGCGCTCTGTTAAGTGCGTTTGGTTCGCTTGTTCTGTTATGACACCATTGGAACTGACAATCGAAAAAGATATTAGCTAATTTAATTCAGCATTTATTGTCTAGATTGATTAATATCTAGAAACAGTGCTCAAAATTTTAAAGCTAAGATAATGACAAATCTAGTGCAGTACCAGAAAGAGACAAATTAATTAATAAATTGTAAAGTACTCTTATCATTAAGTATTGGCATCTCCAGTATCTTCTATTTCCCCGAATGGCTATGAATATGCGTACTAACATTGATAATTAGTCTTCCTCAACAGCTTTCTCTGTCAGAATTGTGATTCGCTAAGTGTGTTACCGATCTGAGAACCGTAAAAGACTACCTTGAAATTGACCCCTGCAGATTACCCCAGTTTACAGTACTCCAAGCGAATTAATTACTGAAGGTACTGTATAAAGGTAATACCAGTAATGTAATTTCTATTTCAGTGAATTAATAACTCAACTTTCCATCTGTTACTTTCCTCGCTGTAATTCTATATTTGTTGATGTTTCTGTCAAATTTATGAAATTTTCTAACTTTATAGTGCCCATAATTGGTTAAGAGTCACCAGAATGCTGCCGCAATCTCTTCATTTCGTATTAACCTTGCGCCCTTTAACCTTATTTATCTTTCAGATATCTTCTTGTACAGCTTTTACTCTCTACGGCTCCCTCTAGTAACACATGTTCTATCATCCTAACCCTGCTTCTTATCAGTGTTTTCGATGTTTTCCTTCCTTCGCCAATTCTACGAAGAACTTCCTCATTCGTTAATTTTCAACATTCTTCTGTAGCACCACATATGAAACTGTGCCGGATTTCGCACCGTCAAAGTTTCACTTAGACAGAAACCTCAGCTCCAAGCGCACATTTTGATAAATTTGTTCCTCACATTAAGGTTAACATGTAATAACGGTAGGCGCCTCCTGGCCATTAATGCCCTATTTACTGTTCTAGACTACTTCCTATGCCCTCCTTGCTTGGTCCTTTGTGGATTATGTTGCTTCCTCTACATCGTTATAATCAGTTGATAAGTCTTTCGATATTTTCATTCCTACAAATTCCCAATTCTTTTGTCTTTCTGAGATTTACTCTCAGTTCCCAAATAGTACACGGTGGGCTATTATTCCCATTCAGCAGTTACTGTGGTTCTTCTTCATTTTCGCTGAGAATAGCAATGTTATCAACAAGTTTTATGATTAATAACTTTTCAACCAGAAGTTTTATCCCACTGTTGAAACTTCCTTTTATTCCCATCGTAGATTACTCGATGTTTAAACTGAACAGTGCGGACGACAGACTGTATCCCTGTCTTACGCCCTTTTTAATTCGAGCACTTCGTTCTCGATCTTTGCCTGTAGCTTACTCTTATTTTTCTTATATTTGCATGGTTTTACAGAACGAACACTTTTACCAGGTTGAGAAGTGTTAAGGACGTGTCTTGATTGTTTTTCTGTAATCAAACGAAACTTCATAACTAGCTTCTGGTACCTTTCCTAAAGCCGACATATCCTTTGGGGACTGAATACCTCGATGTTTAGTTCCCTCAAAACAATAACAACAGATCCTCAATGTTCTTATCCATTCTTCTTCATATCATTATATGCTTGCATTAGCAGTTGGGCTTATTGTGCGGTACTTCTAAGATATATGTCCTTGTTGTCCTCGAAATTGTATGGATGATATGTTTTTGAGACACATGGTGCGTTGCTATGTATGTACCAACTAGAATTTTCGTTTTCCACTTCTCACAACGATGCCCATAATAGCATTTTTAAGTAATTTATACAGAGACGAAGTCTCTTCAACTAACTGCTACACGCAGTTATTGTTCGTAATACAAGGTTTGAGTCAATTCCCGAAATACAAAGCCGCGGCGGAACGGCCGAGCGCAGTAGGCTCTATGCTACTGTGCGCGAGGCCGTTCCCCGTCAGGGGTCCGAATTCCCCCTCGGCCATGGATGTTTGTGCTGTCTTTAGCATACGTTAGTTCATAAATAGTTTGTAATTTAAGGACTGATGATCCCGCCGTTAAGTCTCATATGCTTTAATGACATTTGAAAATTTCGAAACAAATACAAGGAATTCCCTCCTATTCACAGTGTCTGTTGTCATAATGAGATTGTAGTTTCCAATATTTGCGGCTATAATTAAATGAAAGCCTCTCAGGTAACCTGATGTCGTGACCAACCTGACAGTAAACGGAAAGAAAAATGCGAGAGTTGAGTCCTTTATCTACCTTGTAAGTATAGTTACAACGAATGGGAGAGCAGAGGAAGGCGATTAAAGCCGTATCCGGAAGGCAAATGGTGCGTTTGTCCAGCTTTACCCCGTGTGGAAAAACAGAAACACATTCAACAGCAACGTTAAGTCGATTCTGTTATACGACTATTAGACGTGGAAAGTTACAAAACGAATAAAAAATTGATCGCAGGAGTTTATAAATAGATGTCTGTGTGGAATAACAAAGGTGAAGTGGGCGGACATAATCTCAAATGAAGATCTTTGGACCAAGACCAATCAGCAGCCAATTGATATCCAGATCAAGGGGAACAAGTGGCACTGGATCAGACACACCCTACGGAAGCCGGATGGAGCTGTCGAGGAACGAGAAAGCGAGATCGACCATAGACGACCTGGAGGATGACGATCGAAAAGGAAATCTCCGAGGTTGATGAGACATGGACTGAAGTTAAGAGGATGCCCAGGAACCGAATTGTGTGGAGGAATTTCGTCGAAGTCCTATGCCCCATAGGTAGCAACAGGAAATAAGTAAATCATCTAAATCAGTTACCTGAATAGAGATTTTTAAGACATTAGTGACCCATTTCATTCCAATATTTTTTCTTAATTTAATTTGACAACGAACTAGTTACAGTTCTTCGCTAGTTCCTACCTAACATTAAGGTGCACCTTCGGTACCAACCTCAATTATGTGTGTCCTCGTAATGAAGGTGATCGTCTCCAATACAAATATCAATTGTATTAAGGTAGAGACATTTAGATTAATTAAGGAAGTCAGATTCATTTAAAAGAAGGTTATCAGACTTACTTTTTATAGTAGTGGATAAAGCTGCACTTGCGTACATGTACGCAATCTAATGACGGAAGATAGCCATCCCTATGACTTCAGATATCCCATATTTCCTTTCGTTGAGAAGTGATAGGACTAAGTAATCTATCTCGTAGCAGCTGTCACTGGGTTTTATCTGAGAAACTGCAAATCTGTCGAATTACTGAATGAATTCGCGACTACACGAGCAGCTCTTCTCCGAATTTTCGATGTCTGATTCCAAGTAAGGATTTCTGTCTAACGAGTTTTTCTCAAAAGTCGGTGGAAAGAGTGATCTTTATGCTGCCTCGTAGCTCAACGTAAATTTTTAAAGAATCTAGTCTTAACGTGGTCGATCCACTACACGCCACTCCGAATGAATAATACTGGGTATCAGTGCCAATACTGTGATCGAGGAGCAAATACGTCTTTTGCATATTTATGTGTACATAAGTAGACAAAAACCAAAATTTGCCTGGTACTGTATTCGTTTCAATCTTCTAAACATATTACTCCATCCCTCTTTCCTCCTCCATCCATCTCCTCCTATTTAATTGACACAAGCATTTCCTAGATTATATATTTCTTCCAAACTCCCATTAGTACAAATTTCAACATGATCGCCCAAACGGTATCGAAGTTTACTGTAAGACACGCTCCAGCATGTAATTTCCGGTGTCTTGTGGGGTATGGAATGCTTCATGGAAAATAAATTAAAAACTTATTAGTACCGAATACGGTGTTCTGCCATGTGTATCATTCCTATTGTAAGGTATGATGAGATATACATTAGAAACCTACGATTTCTGCAGTTTGATGGAATTTTCCGAGTCTCAGTTTTAATTGTCCCGATTTCTGTTTTCCTGACAACATTACCAAGACTGTAATGAACAAAACTAGAAACAATTATTAATATTCATAATCGCCAATTATGCTCTTTTAGGTCATACGAAAATGACATAGAAAAAAGCATTTTCTTATTTTTATTTATTTATGGGCCATGGGAGCAATAGTACCAGGAGAGGTACAATCAATCAATACCGCCTTCGATGGTGGTTGGCCTTCCTTTGTGCCCAAATAGTGTTTCATCCATTCAAAATAGATAGTCTCTTTCTTCAGATCACTGTGTTCCAGTCCGTTTTCTTTTTCCCTTTGACCAAATTCCGATCAATTATCCCTTGTCTGAATGTTTTTCTACCTGTAATGGCTGCCTCAGTTATTCTACTTTCAGATCTTCCTTAATCTCAGCGATCCATTAGTTATCGCAGTTTTGGCCTTTCTCTATTTGTGTACAATTCTACTATTTGTTTTGTTAATCTTGTAATGCGCCTATAGAATTTAACTTTTTCGTTTTCACTTGTCACCATCTATGTCCGTATATACTTTTATTTCCTTACTACTTCTCAGCCTGTAGGTTTTTCCATTAGTGATTTTGTGGTTTACTACTTTCCTAATAATATTTCTTTCTTGTGAATTACTTCAGTATCCCTCATTCTATTTAAAACTAAAATTTCTGCTCGATAATTGCATTCAAGTTGGATTACGGTACTGTAATGCCTGAAGTTAAGGCACGTAGAAAGTGATATTTTTATTATAAATATTTTGTGTTAATCTCAATCCAGTTGCCATATTTTGATTGTGAACTTTGTTTTCAGGTTTTTTACAGACCTTCGGTGAGACCTTTATGGTCTTACACAATAAATTTAACAAGCAGACAATCTGAGTGAGAAAACGGCCTTTCGAATGTCGCAACTTAATGGTGCATAGAACCATACATTATTTGAAAGTCAGATCAAACATCTCTAAGACAGTCGCGGTACAACATCATATAGACACATTGACATACGCGAAAAAAAAAAATCATTTAACAATTGATGCTGTAACTTCTGTTGATGCTGTACTGGGTGGAGTACCTTAGCAATGTTCGATCGCACTTTAATCTGATGTAGGATTCAGTGTTACATCACGTTTTAACACGCAATTTATTTTGTATACGTAAGCCATACCACACACCACAATGGCTTCAATATCCTGTTATAAAAAATACAACGTTAAAAGCTTACAAATATGCCAAATTTTCCACTAACCAGCATAAATATTGAAGCTGTTATTTTTGTTACTTTACTTTATATTCCTATAACAAGTATGCAGTTCCATTTTATATTAATGAAAAATATATTACTGATTTCAGTGTTTTACATTTTTTGCAGGAGGAACAGTAAATATTTTAGGATGCGGTACTATAGATGAACTGCAATAAAAATAGCATATAACATTTGTCCATTTGTCACTGAATACTGAGACACAGCTCTTAATATGTAATCCAAACAAACATAAAACGAAGGCACATGAGGTCATTTTCACTGATTTTTCCCTCTGTTCTTGTTATATAATCATTAGAATATTAAAAGTAAAATTCTGTGGATGTTCTACTAGTTTACTTTCATTTAGTTAACCGGTTTTCGGCTTACAGAGCCATCTTAAGAATTTGAAGTACTAAGGTGGCCTTGTAAGCTGAACATCGGATAACTGAATAAAATTGAACTTGCAAAACTTCACAAAATTGTGCTTCTACAATGAACCGAGGGAAGAACCTGTGAAAATAACCTCATTTTTATGTTTGTTTCCGTAACTTACTAACAGATAGACACATCTTTATGGCATTTTTATTGCAATTCATCTACGCTGCTATTAATTACTTTTCCTCCTGGAACACTAATTGGTTCTAATTCCGTGTGTTTTAATGTGATTTACGAATTCTCTCATGGGATATCTTCTGTATAACGTCTTTCATAAGGTAGTACCTGTTGCCAACATCGAATAATTGTAATCTTAGCATTTCTATACGTTCAGCGCCTTTTGAGATTTGTGTAAATGTTTTGATATTTTACAACATTTCTATATAAGTTCTGTAGCGTTATTACTTGTGTATTACTTCTACGTTTGATACTACGATTTCCCTTTAACACGAGTGTTGGAACTTAAATAGTGGCAACTATTTACTTACAACCGATACTGAAGTGTTACACATATTACTGTCCTTCAAAGTAGTCACCGGCGTTGTGTAGAACCCGTTGCCAGCGATATGGAAGTTGCAGAGCCTGTTCTGTTAATAGTGTGAATGGTGAGGTATACTGCCTATCGAAGCTCTCGAACAGTTCTGAAGCGAATGGCACAAAATGAAAGCCACAGTGATTTAAGTGCGGGGAGTATGGTAGATGGTACAGTACTTCCCAGTCCCATCTATCGACAATAGCAGCCACATATTTAGCTGTATGCGCCCGCGCATTGTCGTGCAAAATGATGGGGGTAGCTCAGAAAGTGTTGCCGATTCTTTCGCAAAGTTGGTCACAGGCAATTTAAAACAAACAGTAATGCTCTGCATTGATGGTCTGCCGTGGGGGAACGTAATGCGTTAATAGTACACCACAAGAATCACCATAACTTTCAACATACTGGGGCTCTGACGCACTTACGACCCCTTCTTAAAGACCTTGATGACACTGCTGTGCTGAACTACCTCTGGCACATGCAGTCTTGAATCATCTCCGTTGTTCCTGTTTCGAAAACATAGTGACGCCGTTACTTTAGACCGCTCACTCGCAAGTGACTGTTTTCCTCGATTGTGCGTAGGCAGATCACGTGGCACGGGCGAGTCCATTTCCTCGTAGGTAAGGTAGGCCCGTCAACAACGTTTGCTTTCAGCGACAACAGAAGGTTCCATTCTGTAGTGTCTCCACAGCAGTGTTGCCACTATCTTCCTTAGTGCATTACACCACTATCTTCTTTTCTGCACTGTACCGCTATCTTCTTTGTGTACTGTGCATCGCCAGCCTGTGCATCGCCTTTGACATTTTATCTTTTGCTATCGAGCAATCTGCCTCCAGTTATTAACAAGGACTTATCACCTAGTGTTATACGAGGTGCATTCAATTTATAATTTTTTACTATAGTATTGGCTGGTGACAGAAATGTGTGGTTAGTTTCAAAATACGCGCTCACTCTTCGTGATCCATGGTAGAGTTGGCATTGCATGGCAAATAGAACTCTACCGGCAGCGGCGAAAGAATTAAAATGACTACATTTATAGTACAATAACAGTGTGAATACATTCGTCTTTCTGTGGCGTGTCAGAGATTGAAATTCATCGCCATTTGAGTGAGACGTATGGCGATGGTGTTGTAAATGTGTACAAAAAAGCAGAACTTTTGTATGCCAACACACGAAGGCAATCTCAGCCTCGCACCCGCCGGTCCGACGATTTGATCAAGAGTGTGGAGAAAATTTTTGGAGGATCGCCAAAGAGTTAGATAGGAAACAGGTCTCCGAAATTGGCATTCCGTGGGATCTATGAACACAATGCTGGATGAGGACCTGAAAGTACGAAATGTATTCTCCTGGTGGGTGGCCCGAATACTGACGAATGACCACTAGGTTGCGCGCATGACGTATGTCACGCAATGTTGACGTCTTAGGAATTATAAATTGCAGAGTCCTAAGGCATCACTTCGACAGCTGCATTGAGTTACTCCTAACATGTGCGTTTGTTTACTGAAGTATTTCTCTTTTGCCATGTAACAGTAGTCAATCACACACTACTATTGCACTGTGATTGAGAGGCATAATAGTGTCATTTACTACATAGGATTACTTAACAGCCATATACAACTGCTCTCTCAAAGAAGGATCTGTAGCTCTCTTAGGTTGTTTGTAGATGACGCCGTCATTTACCGTCTATTAAAATCATCTGAAGTTCAAAACCAACTGCAGGACGATCTAAATATCACTAGGGAATAAAAACAGGCAATTGACTCTAAATAATGAGAAGTGTGAAAAGAAATCCGTTATACTTTGTTTACAAGTTAAATCAATAAAACATGAAGGCCGTAAACTCCACAAAATAACTAGGAATTACTATGACTTCAGACTTAAATTGGAAAGAACACGTAGAAAATGTCGTGGGAAAGGCGAACCAGAGACTGCATTTCATTGGCAGAACCCTTAAAAGATGCAACTAAAGAGAGTGCATACACTACGCTTGTCCTACCTTTTTTGGAGTTTTGCTGCCCAATGTGGGACCCTTATCAGGTGGGTTTGACGGAAGACATCGAAAGAGTTCAAAGAAAGGCAGCTCGTTTTCTATTGTCACGATACAGAGGAGACAGCGTCACGGAAATGAAACAGGACCTGGAATGGGAATATTACAACATCGGCGCTTATCGGTGGGGCATGGTCGACTTCCGAAACTCCAATCACCGACATTCTCCTCCGAATGCGAAAATATATTGTTGACTCCCACCTACAAAGGTAGAAATGATCATCAAAATGAAATACGCTAAATCATTCCAACGGAGAGATTCAGATGTTCTTTCTTGCCGCGCACAAGAGTGGAATGGGAGATGAACAGTTTAAAGGTGAACCCTCTGCCAGACACTTAAATGTGAATTTTTTAGTATCCCATGTAGATGTAGAGATCGGATACATCATGGAAGGACTGTATAGCTGACGAGCTATGAACTTTTAGTTGCTAATAGTGCATAATAATTTTAAGGACTTTTTAAATATATTTTTCTCAGTATATACGTACTATTCATTAATCAAGGTAGATGTTATAGCTTACAAAAAAATAATGCATTAAAGGCTAAGAATTGCCTGACCGCTCCCGACGGAGGTTCGCGTCCTCCTTCGGGCATGGGATTGAGATTGTCCTTAGCGTAAGCTAGTTCAAGTAGTTTGTAGTCTAGAGACCGATGACCTAAACAGTTTCCTTAAGTTTTCAATTATTTTAACAAATTTCGATATCGTCATAAATGGGTATTTGTTTTTCATTGACTGTGGCAATGAATGACACATGTCTGCTATTTTCAATGCTGTCAATTAGCCGACCCGTGCTGTAATTGCATCAGAGTTTTTACAGTGGTCAAAGCAGATTGCTGAAGAAGCGTTCGCAGTGGCCATGTAATCATGACATCGTCTTTATGATTAATGTTTACGACTGCAGGGAGATTATGTCGAGAAGTGACAGAAGTTTCATAGTTTGCGTGTGATTAGTTTGTGAGAAAAAAGTCGGAGGTATTATAGCTTGAATGCACGTCGTACAGCATTCAAACTGTGTCTGCTACTTATTGTTCTATTTAATGTACTTATATTACTGTACGAAAAGAGACGTAACTGAAAATATTCAGTGAGTTATGTGTAACAAGTATTGTATACATTTTTATATTTTGACGTTGGATAGTTTTCCTAATTTTACTTCTCATGTGTTTTTCAGTATTATTGAAATATGGGCATGACAATGCGATTACCGTAAATGGTAACATGTGAGACTATTACTATTTATTAACTTTATCTGAAAATTTGTGTGCTGTTCTTCTGACATTGTATAATCATTTTACGATTCGTATCCTGTAGCAAGGCTTCCTGTTCAAATAATTTTCAGATCAGAATTTTGCAGTTTAACTTGGAGCCTTGTTTTCAGTCTTCTCAAATAAAGTATTCTTACGTGTAGACTTTGATCGATATTCTCAGGTTGAACACCTTTCAAGATTAAAGTAACAGTAATTTTAATTTCAGAATTAATACCGGGTGTTAGACATAAAATTGGTACGCATTTATTCTGAGATTCAAGTTATCAGTAACGATCAACTAATTGAAAAAGAATATAAAAGTATTTCTTTTTAAAAAAAGTTTGTTTACACTAGTGTAAATATTATGCAGTTGTAGGCAGTTTTATCATAGTCTTGCCACTTCATAAGCAGTTTAACCTTAGACATATTTGTTTTATGTGGATCACAAAGGATACAGTCGTTTAGTAATCTTGTATACACATACCTTGAAAATAATAAATAAATCAATAAATAAAAATTAGTGAATATATGTTTTCGAACACAGGGTTACCCATGCTGCTCTGCCCTCAGAAACGACAGTCGCTAAAAGATGTTTATGCGAAAGTGCTTTTATAGCTTTGAGCGTCTCTTTCTCAGTAACTGTCTCGTAAAAATGGATAAGCTGTGACACGTGTTTATTTAAACCCCACCAATGAGCGTAATTTCTGGAAAGTCGGATTATAGCTGTTGCCGTATTCTGCTCGTAAACAGATAAAGAGAATTGGCGTTGTCGCGGAACACATAAAATGTGAAAATTTCACCAACGTTTGTTCAGCTAATTGAAGTCGTTACTGGCATTGGCATGACGTATACGTCGTTTACAAGAGGGTCTCGTTCGCCTGTTGCCTAGGAGGATTGGGGGGGGGGGGGGGAAGAAGAGGGAGGGAGATGAGACGGAGAATGAAGAAACTTAGAAATGTAATTATAGTTTCACTGACTGGGATAAAATACCTTTGTGAAAATTGTGACGGGGCTGATTCGTAACCATTTGCTTCCTCTTTCATATTTTATTCTGTAAGACACCTTTTACTATGTGTTCTGAAGACCGTTACGCACTATGTGGTGTAACATATAGAGCATATTGTCGCATTGATGTGGAAGCAGGCTTGACTTCGAAAGCAACTGAACACAGAACATATGCTGAAAGCAGGTTTATTACGAACTTAACATACACGCAGCACTAACTGCCTGTCGGGCAGAGTGCTCTGCTATTTATACACAGAATGTACCAGAAATTAGAAGAATAGATAACATAAGAAACAAGTAGAATTTACAAGTTAACATACGAAAGATGTAGGAATTCTGGAATTGTTCATTACAAAGAAATAAATTTTTGCCGGTGGACTGGATTGAAACGGCGACCTTCAGCATTGCAGTCGGTGACGCTTTCCCCTGCGTCACGCCGGCAGTCGGTTTACGTCGTGTCTCGCGCCAATATTGTCCGGTGAAAGCTCTACCCATATTTCCATCTATGATTGTATTATTTAATTATTTCGTGTCAAGCTATGTTTATGTTTCCGGAATTAAACTCTTCACTCTGCAGCGGAGTGTCCGCTGATATAAAACGTACTTGCAGATTACAATTGTGTGCCGGAACCCGGACACGAACCTGGGACTTTCGCCGAGCGTCTGGCGTCGATGACAAACAAAAGACGGGCGAATCTCACTGTGCCAGTAACGCTACTGCTATACGACTGTCCATCTACTACATCCAGCAGAAAGACATTATCGCCATCTGGCGGATTATTCACATAGTTACTGGACGTTCGAGCAGACGTCAGTAGTCTAATGGCTAGTCTACACGACGACACTAGGTTGCGACACTCGTTTCATGAAATGAGTTGCGTGCAACTGGTTTCGTGTATGTCTGTAGACACGGCGCCAATACTATAGACTCAAGTTTCGTTGTTATGCGAGTGCTGTAGTCGCCGTAGAATGAAAGTTTTGGTAGCTGTAAGAGTTGTGATGGAGCTATTGCTTCTCGGTGTGAAGTCGTTGCATAAGACTAAACATAAAGAGAATAAGAAACGTGTTTGGTTTCGTGACTGGATAAGAAAAGACGTTAGCTTGGTTGCTTTGCGACCTTGCTGAAACAAATTGTGATCGAAGACCCTATAAGTTATTATAAACAACTCAGAGTAGTTTACGTTCCTTTTAAACAGAGTTAATAACGCAATAAATGATACTGTTATGCGTGAAGCATTGTTACCAGAACTGAAATTACAAATTGCATTACTTTTCTTATCAAATAGATATTCGTCTCTTCAGTACCTGTACCGTGTTACCAAATACACAGTTCCCATAGTTCGTTTGTATAGGTATTTGGAATTGAATGTAGTTTAGTCTGCAATTCACTAATCGTCAACCCATCAATATTTAATTCACGAATAATTGCTTCAAGGGCACTAACACGCTGCTGCTGATTCCTGAAATTTTCATCGTTAAAATGGCACGAACACCTATACATCACATATATGTTCAAAAATCGAATTATTTCTTCCTTGAACCCCTTTATGTTGTGTTTTGTTCTGTATTGGTTATAACCTAACCTAAAAACACGCGCAATCAGTTTCGTCAAAGTTGGAAGGAGCCGAAACTCTTTAGTTTCGCCAACGAGTTGCGCGTACGCCTGCCGCGCATGCGCACTGGCCAGTAGCGCAGTTTCATGAAACGTAGTGTCGTCGTGTAAACTAGCCTTAATGCACTTGACCTTTCTATATAGACGTCTGGAGTGAATTTTAAACATAGTTTGATGTATGGAATATTAACAACCATGCCTTTGAAAATGAAGTAGGGAGAAATGCGTATGGCTTTAATAAGGTTCATTTGTGGACTTGACAGTTATTTCCAATGGTTGAGCATGTCTGGTATGCCTTTTAACGTTCTGTCCAGAAGAGATCTCCACCCCCACGTTCTACTGCGTATTTATGGACAGCTCTACAGGACGCCTGCTGTCAGTTCCCCCCAGCACTACTTCAGAGAGTAGTCGCGTCCTTGCCACGTCGTTTTGCGGCCCTTCTGCGTGGTCTTGGGAGCCCTAACAACATTAGTCAGATGATGATCGTGTGGCATTTATGACCGTTAGACCCCAACTGGGGTCGTGTTCAGCCTGCCTGGTGCAAGTCTCTTTATCTGACGCCACTTCGGCGACTTGCATGTCAATGATGATGGAATGATGATGAGGACGACGACACAACACCCAGTCCCCGAGTGGAGAAAATCCCCTACCCGACCGGAAATCGAACCCGGGCCCCCTGCGTGGCAACCAACCACGCTGTCCACCGATTAGTCAGATGTAACAGTTTCTAAGGTTTCTGAGTGTATTATCTGTGATAAGTTTGATGAGTTTAACTCCACTCATTTGGAGTTGAGTATTGTGACGATACTGCTGGCCCTCTCCTCTCAATGTTATCGTACGATACCGTCTGCCTGGTCCTCTCATCTCAATGTCATCCTACGATACCGTCTGCGTCGGATCCGGAATCGTGTGGTTCAGTAGTTGCGTGTGAAGTCAGTTAAAAACGATATAGCCCGCCTAGGAATCAGTGTAGGACAGTGTCTCGGTGATTCTGAGATTAAAACAAGTGATAATTTATGAAATCTAAAAGATTTGATTAAGACGTTTCCAGACAGTTCTATAAACAATAGTTTTGTCATTGTATGTTATTTAAAGACTTATACAGACGAATTGTAAAATCTTTTGTAAAAAACAAAAAGAAATGAGAATTAAAAGCATTGTATATATGTTAGGCTTATAAACATACCAGCTAATTGTGTTATTTCGACTATTACATTAATTATCAATATTGAATTCTTTGTATATATTGACTGACCTCAGATTTTGAACCTATTTTGAGAATTACCAAGATAATTGATAGTTCAATATATGTTAGGAACATGTATGATGTACTCATTAACAAAGTAATTGACATTTATCATTATTCTTTGTTGTGAAACAAATAGTACCGCGATTTCGACTTAAAAAGATGTGCCATCTAAAATTATTGTATGCATAGTTTTCATTTTATATTGTAATTATTTTTGTATACATGAATTGTTTTACGTGTATGTTTGGTAATCGTAAATTAGTGTATTCAATTGTTATGAACAATACATAAGGTAAGGTCATTATTGCCGATGTTATATATTTGCCTCACCGCCTTGCGTGGGGGGAGTTCGAGTTCAGGCGTTTGCCAAGTGCTCTGGAAGCTATGTCATTCCGTCGTTTCTAAATAGAAGTATTGTCGACTAAGTTCTCTTGCATTGTTTTGAAATTGTTATGTTTTGGTGGAGAAGAAGTTTGATTCAAATTAAAGAAGAAGTGAAAAATTGTACATATTGAGTATTTATTTCTACCACAACGCCCCAGGAGAATAATGTTGCAGCGAGCAGAACACCCATACATCGAAATATTGAAAAGCTGAGTATCGGTAGATTAAACTGTAATTACTTTAAAATCTATTAACACATTTTAGTATGCATAACCAATAGCGATTTACAAATTTATTAACTTACCACTATTAAGCCGTCCACTTGTTTGTTTCTACTCTTTCTACTTGTTTCTCTTCATTATTTCCTTTATTCTGAGCTGCACTGTGGCAGCTTCTGTAACTGTCTCTGCTTAGGTTATTAGCTGCCTATCAATAGCGCTTAGAACTGTAACCACGTTCCTTCAAATAGCCATTCTTTTCGTAACCAGATCATGGAAACTACAGTATCCCGGAAATTTATTACCTCAGCCATGATACCCATCTGCCACACTGCCATCACGACGTATTCAATTTTGCGTAATCCCTTCCATATGCAATTGATGAAGCTTCCGTGTTGATTCTCAGAGAGAATGGACACGCGTTGTTATGATTTGTATTTTCCAAATCCCTATGTCTAGCTAATGACGGAAACACGGAAGTAGCTAAAGAAGAGTACCTCACATATTATTATCATATGGACATAGCACCCATGCAACATTGCGTTAAAACTAAATGTAAGTAAAAATTGTAATCAGGAAATTGCATTTTCTGCAGAGGAAATATGTCTAAACTTTTTCTTTCAAATTATTTTCTCCTGTTTGATGGTAATCTCCTCGTAAATACTTTCAGGTTTTCGCAACTTTGTTTTTTTTAATAACTGCATCACAGACAACCAAATCCATCGATTCGGTACAGGCTCTTCTGAATTACAGATATGATTGGAAGCACGTTCAGTCCCCTTTCAGTTCCACTGCCAAAGAATTGTTGAGCTACTGACTTATGTTTGTATAGTCTATGGGGCTTAACTACGGGATCATCAGTCCCTAAACTTACAAACTACTTATGAACTAACTAAGGACGGCACAGATACCCATGGCCGAGGGGGGATTCGAATCCCCGACCGTAGTGGCCGTGCAGACCGTGACTGGAGCGCCGCAGACTCCTCGGCCACCGCGGCCGGCTACTGACTTATGGTGACGGAAATATTGGTGCCTCCTGCCCCACGAACGTCCGCCGAGAAACAGTTTCTACGCTCTTGGCGTCCAAAAATAGATCATCAAGGCCTCGGGCGCGGACAGCGGCCTTGTAGAGAACTGGCACTGTTGCTGCATCTGAGAGCCGCGATTCACAGATAGTGCCCGCACTGGCGCGCGCTAGCGTCTTCTATACAACTGTTGCTCCCCGGCGTATGATATCCGTCGTCGAAGTAGTCAGTAATCACTCCGAAGAAACAAATCCTATTACGATAAGGGAGTCTATCCTTTATTGCGAAATTGTTATCCGTGGGTGCGTGAATAAATAAAATACAACGACATTAGTGAACTACCTTTTTCCCACTGAGTATAGCGTTTAGCGAGGATGAGGAATGAAACAGTTATAGTGGACTTATAACTAGAAGTGCATGGTTTACATGTCAAAGACCAATTATTACAATTATTCAAGCATACTTAGATACAGAGAGAACGTTATATTACGCGCTTTATCATTGATCAACAGTTAGAATAATTTACGTAATGAAAACCATTTCTTTTTCTTTTTTTCGTCACAGTTGCACTATTTGGAAGCTGGTAACTAGTTTCGGACTTGTTCGTCCATTTTCAAACCATATGCCTACAAAAAGAGAGTTTTACGAAAGAAGACTAAACCAATATTCCAGATTTCGAATTACGAACAGAGGCCGTAATGAGTAACGTAGATGTAGATATCATCGAAGTAGTGCAGCAACTTAAATCACTTAACAAGAACAAGTCTTCTGGTCCGGATTGTATACCCATTAGATTTATATCTCATTACGCGATAGCCCATTACTTAACAGCCATATACAACCGCTCTCTCATAAAAGGATCTGTACCAAAAGATTGGAAAGTTGCACAGGTCACACCTATATTCAAGAAAGGCAGTAGGAGTAACCCAGTAAACTACAGGGCTATTTCATTGACGTCAATTCGTAGCAGGGTTTTGGAACATGTCCTGTATTCAAATATTATGAATTATCTCCAAGAGAACGATCTATTGACCCAAGGTCAACACAGATTTTGAAAAT